>JAWWLZ010000001.1:49724235-49735930 GCA_035041345.1 Poliocrania exsul | reverse complement strand
TAAACCATTTTGGACAAGCCACTTCAAGAAGTGGTAGAAGAGAAGGCACAACAGCCAACAAGTTCTTCCTTCAAAGCAGAGAAAAGGCAAAGCCCAAAAGGAAAAAAAAACACCCTTTCAGATATAAAATGCAGTAGGATCACTGAACATCATTTACAAGTAACTTTAGTCAGCAAACAATTACTCGCTTACTCACCTTTAGCCTTCGCACCATCTCTTCTTTAGATATTTTATCAGAAATTTCTTTGACTCCTGGAGGATATGTGATTTTTCCATCATTGGCTCTCGTCTTTGAATGAGCCATGATTGCACGGTTTCACAACTGCGGAAACAAATTAAGAAGACAATGTTTTTTAGCTCCTTCATGTTTACCTTATCTGCCCCACTCTGACAAACAAAATCCAACTAGATATATACTGCCAAAACCCATACAAACAGAAGAAAAAAACCCCAGAAGATTTTGACTGGTATCAGTAGTTTATAATGTGGCAAACAGCAATGGTTTTGTTATCCAGGTAGATCGTCCTATGAGACAATAAAACTTCCAAGAAGCATACACCAGAAAAAAGTTAAGACTCCTCATTCCTAAACCTATTTGACCTTCACACGAGATGCAAGTAAGAATCTTCTTACACTGTATGATCTGTTTCCACCATTTGGTAATAATAAATCCTAGCCAGACTGGGTTCTTAGACTCTTAGACAACAGATATCTGAAGTGGACTTTGTGCTCTATTTACTTGTTTGGAAAACACAATTTCCCCAAAAGCCTGAACAGCAGTGCTGTTGAAGTGTTACACATCACTAATTTTAATTTGCCAATACTGCCAGATAGGCAACTCAGAGAGAACGAAAGCAGGGACAGAAACAGAGCAGACCCAGTAAGTCTTCACCCTATGCCATTAAAGTCAAGTTCTCAAGCAGAAGACGGCAGATAAGCAACAGTATCTTCTGCCTACATTCCAGCTAAGAAAATAACTCAGTTACTTGGTTTCTCAGTCCTTTTAAACTGATGCAAATGCAGATTGCCACCTAATCCATTCTAAGTTATGCAAAGTTCCACTGCTGTAGAGAAGGAAGCTGAACAGACAGCTTTACTTACATAAAAGCAACTAATACAAAATCAGTGAAAAAAACCCTAGATGGCATGTGTTGGGACAATCAGGATTTTAGAAAAAGACTACCAGGGCAGCTACAAATGAAGAATGTAACAAAGGAAACAATTTTTTTTGCCATTGTCTTGATATTTTTATTTATTTAGCTAAAAGTAAGAATCACTTCTAACAGTCATCACTGTCCTGAACTGTGAATTCCAAGTCAGGCATTTTCTTCCTATGGACCTCCTATACAACGACCTATGTATACCCTTAACTTCTTATGACTAGAGCATCAAAAATAAACATCAGACAAAAATAAACATCCACGAGAGATAGGCTAGCATCATGTTCCAAAACAGCCACAATTAAGACTTACTGGCCCCCAAGCCAAGGTCATTCTACACTGAAGGAGAACGAGTACTTGAAATATGGTTGTCCATCCCCCCACCCCCCCCACCCCCCTGAAGAATGTTTTGTATTCTTCAGTCCATATTTCATGATAACAACCAAAGTTATACATTTTGCTTCATCTTCGCTAATCTTTTACAAAACAAAATGTTAACATTGACTTTCAAATAATGTTTTGTAAAGAATACGTCCAGCACAATACATTTTATTTTTGAAAACAGGGAAAACATGAATAGAAGGAGCATGATCAGATTTCATTCAACAGGCAGGATATGGAATGTACTTCAGCAGATATGCAAAAGCCAACTGAGTTGCTGTCATCTTCTCTGTACCTACACAAACCCAACAGTTGAAGAGTGCTATGTACTTGCAGTTATAGTAAAAACTGTTAACGAGAAAGCTGAGAAGTAACAAAACTCATTAAAGTAATTTTTTCTAATACTCCCAGTAAAATATGATGTCACCTTTATCTGGGTTATATTTTTTAATGCACTATCATGACAGTAAGTCTAGGACTTGCCAAAAGCACAACACAGGAGATGTAATCAAGTTCATTCTTCTTGCTGCTTGACACAGATATTGCATTCTAGCTTTCAGATGGGATGACGTTATATATCATAGCTAAACTGACAGCTCATCACAGCAGAAGGGAGTCTTGCTCCCCTCAATCTGAGAATGCATAAAAGCATCAGATGCTTTGTTGGACCAATCAAGCTCATCAAGTGAAAAAACGAGCCTAATTGCTTTTGAAAAGCATGTGACAAGCATCAAAGCTAACTCAAGGGAAGCAATAGGAACTAAGGAACTGGGGAACAAAACTCCCCTTTCCAGTGGTGGATAGCTGTCAGATCAGATCAACTGCAGTGGAAACCTGATTAGAACATGGTGATGTAGTCCCATTTGGAGCACATTTTGAAATAATTCAAAGACTGAGACTCATGCATTATAGTCAAGTTGAACCATCCAGCCAACACGTCCAACTGCCATGTCACCAATATTTTAAGCCTGAGTGGCATCCAAAGTCTGGGCTTCAAACTCAACATCTGTATTGTGTTTATGTGGCAAGGTTTTGAGAGTGGAGGAGGCTGAAGGGACAACCCCAGCAGGGAAAGACCAGTGGCTGCACCCACGGTGAGAAGAGCCAGTTCCAGACAGCTCTGAAATGGACTCATCCCTCCCCAAAGCTGAGCCCATCAGTAACAGTGGTGGCACCTCTGTGAAAAATAATTTAAGAACTGGTAAAAAGTGCTGCACAGCAGTTATGAGAAAGAAAAGTGATAAAAATGTGAAACGACCCTTCAGACACCAAGGTTAGTGAAGGAGGAAAGTGATCTCCCTCCATTTATCTTGACCCATGAGCTTTTCCGTCTTATTTCCTTCCCTGTTCCATTAAGCAAGGGGAGTGAGAGCAGCCGTGCTGGCACCCAGCAGCCAGCCAAGGTTACAGGCAGGGTACAAAGCTTATCCCTCTCAAAGTATAGGAAAAAACTAGACAGGACTTAGTTTTCTATGGAATACACCTAACCTTATAGGGCCAAAAATAATTTTTAAAAGCCTCAGTGAAATAGCCTATTACTTAGACCATAAGAGACAAAAAAATTACAAACATTTTAAACTTCCTATGTGACACAAATTTTAAGATCACTACTGAAAGTTGACAGTAAGCTTTACAGAGGGAAAAAATCATTGAAAAGAAACAGTAGGAAAAAAATCTATCCTTCAAACATGAGAAAATTCAATGTTAAACTACCCCCTTGTACAGCAGTTACCACTTCAACCATTACCTTCCTAAAACTGAATTTGTTTGCTACATCGCATTGCCACAAGTTCCTGTTCTCCTGGACTGCCACCTTAGCATACCCAGGTTTGTCAAATAATCCGTGGTGAACAGTTAGTAGGATCCAGGATTTCTTTATGGAGGAGGTTTGTTTTCAACCTGATTCTAGCCAAAAGCAAGTCTCTGTGATTTCACAGAAAAATTACATCAGCTGTTTCAGTGAACTTCCCTCATGCAAAAAGAAGGCAGTGACGGTTAAGAACAAGTCTCAAGGCCAGATGTACCTAGAACACGCTGAGCATGAAAATCCATAAACCAGTGAGGTGACACCCAATGACTGAATTTCAAAAAGCTTTTAAAATTTGTTTCTGAAGATGCACTGTCTTCTTTTGGAATACACTAGAAGACAAGCATTTTGAAAAAAAAAATTCTTTGAAAGCTTCTTTGAGGTTCAACAAGAGACTCAGCTGACAGCCAGCAGTCAGCTTCTTTTATTATTTTATCAACTGAAATTTTGTTAGTTCTCCACAATGTTTTCAGAAATCCAGTATTATTCCATATAAACAATTAGAAAAGATATAAAGAGCACAAATCTTACAAGGCATGACTGAGGGAGCTGAGGGTGTTCAGCCTGGAGAAGAGGAGGCTCAGGAGGGACCTTATCACTCTATACAACTGCCTGAAAGGAGGTTGTAGCAAGGTGGGGGTCAGTCTTTTCTCCCAGCTAACAAGTAAAAGGACAAGGGGGCAGGGGAGGCTTAGATGAGATATCAGGAAAAATTTCTTCACCAAAAGAGTTGTCAGGCATTGGAACAGGCTGCCCAGGGAAGTGGTAGAATCAAACTGAGATTGGACATGCACTGAGTGCCATAATCCAGTAAACAGACTGGAGTTGGACCAAGGGTTGGACTTGATGATCTTGGAGGTCTTTTTCAACCCAATCGATTCTATGATTCTGTGATTCTATGATCACCATCCCTGGAAGTGTTCAAAAGGCATGTGAACAGAGAACCTGGGGGCATGGTTTAGAGGAGAACACAATGGTGCTGGCTTAATGGTTGGATTCTATGGTATTAAAGGTCTTTTCCAACTTTAATTATCCATGAAAAAGGAAAGCACTCATATGGATGCCTTTTTTTTAAGCAAGAAAACACTCCAGACAATGAGATGCTTTGCACCAGGCAGAACATATGCATATAAGCTAAATATTAAGATGTGCACTGTTTCTGCTTGTTATATGAGAACAAAAAAGCGAGATAAATATAACAAGAAACTTCAACAAATATATAACAAACAAATACTAATAGATAGGAATAAAAATCATTGTTCAATCAGGCTTTGATTACTTTATTATGTTAAACAGTACTATAAGTCTTCAAAAACTACAAAGAAAATGAACATATAGTAAGACTTAAGATGCCTAGGCACTGCAAATATAACTTATAAGATTTGAAGCCAGGAACCAAGAGCAAGTCAGTAGAATGACAAATACAATGAAAAACAGTACATATAAAAAAGCATGACAAATGAAAAACTAAATTGTAAGGGAGGTGGGGTGGAACAAACTAGTGCAAGAAAAGAAAGAAGACAAAATACATACCCTTTGTACAATAATAGAAAAATTAAAGCATGGAAATGAAATAGGAAGCTGGATTTATTGAACATTAGAATACGATGGATTAAAGTCATCCACCGCCTGCAACAGAACTAAAACAGAAAGATGGTATGTAATGTAAAATTTTGATTATCAGCCAGACCATAGATGGGAACAATTCATTAATCTAAACAGAGTTAATTAGTAATAAATACCATTGCCAAAATTTGGCCAAACTCAACTAAGTAAAATACAAATGAGTTCTTAAATAACTAATATCCTCCAACAGCTACTCAATTCCAGGTAAGTCATAGAATCATAGAATCTGTTGGGTTGGAAGAGACCTCCGAGATCATCAAGTCCAACCCTGGTCATTATATTGTTACAAGATTCAATATTCAGATAGTTTCTACACAGCACATAACTGTATGTAACTCCACATATACAGCTTGCTCAATAGTATAAAATACGGATTGCAGTTATGCAAATAAAACATGGATGAGTATCTTGTATATTAAGGACCTATGCAGTAAGTCAATAAATACCATGACAAGATGTTAAGTCAGTGGTCTAAAAGGAGGACTTAAACCACATTCCATTTAACTGTATTTTGTTTGACAGTTTACATTGGCTATGGTGATTTAATTAACTGAGCTAATCAATAAGCAAAACCATGCCTTAACATACATGAAGTCGTGTGTCAACATTCCCCTTCCAGAGATCCACACATGCATTTAAATCCTAATTGTTCAGAGAGTTTTGTAGAAATCTTATCCAAGTGATGAAGCAAGCTTTGGCAAACCATTCCTATATTCCTTGCAAGTCTGTCTCCTGACTTACCATTGCCTCCTCCTTAAAAGCCAGAATTCAAACATGAGGACTTAGAAGATCACCAGAAACAGTGATCAACTTAGAAAACTTCATCATCATTTGTATTTTTCAGAACTTTCATTGAACTATAATTATTTATATAGCTAAATCTTATCCACACAAAATCTAAGAAGACCTGCATAAACTTGAACTATACTAATACATATACTTTTAAATTTATGTTTGCAAGACATTTTTCAATGAGCCACTGAGACTAACACCTTCATCACAGTCACACAGTTATTAGAAGCAGAAGAGAATTTAAGAAGTGGCTGGCACATAAAAAAGTTGCAATGTGTAGAGAATTAAATATATGTGTTTTCACAGCTCATATCATTCCAACAAGCAAGCGTAGGCAAAAGAAAAAGGGATTTGCAAATATTCTCAACATATTCTCTACAATCAAGCAGTACCATGAGAGGCCTCTCACTATCATAGGCCATTCCGTCAAAAACACAAAAAAAGTTGAGCATTTTCCTCAGGAATTGTCTCAGGGAATACCGCAAGGAAGTCGTATCTTTTCCATCTCATCAATCACAATACAGATTTCACTTCGAAGTCTATTCCTCTGTCAACATGCTGTTCGTAATTTCTTTTTATTATTTATATCCTTTTTTTTTAATTTTTGCACCCTCAGTGGGTAACATCCTTGTATGAATAAATACAGACCACGACAAATACTTGGAGATCACCAACTTTGTTTCACCAACCCAGTATGCACAAAGAAACTAGTCAAGATGTGATTTCCACAAAAGATGCAACAAGATATCCCGAAGAGATTACTCAGCAACTCGCGGATGTGGAAGAGGCAGGCATCTTTCTATTTCACCAGGATTATTAATTAAAAAACCAAATAATTTCATGATTTAAGCAATTTATAGCAAGCTTTTACATCCTGGCAGATTCCTGCTGGTGTATCGCTGACCAACAACAACCGATCAAGGTAAGGTGTGACTTAGATGTAAAAGGCTTGCATTACCCAAGTGCCACTAAACTGAATCTGTTTCTATAATAAATTTACTGCTAAGGAGTTATAACTCAGCTATAAAAAGCCACTCCAAGTTGAAACTTGGCAGTTAATTTTCTGCTGGTGAGTAAAATAGACAACTTTAGAGTGTTGGACCAAGGGCACTCATGCAAATCCAGGGCATTCCTCATATTGATTCAGATATAATGTCTGGATTGAATACTTTCCATTCTCTTTTAGAATCCATAGTATCAAGAAAATGTTAGCTTCCTGTTTCTGGAAGGAAGCACTTTGTATAGTAAGGACTGATCCAGGAACAATTTCCAGAAACCACAAACTAAAGGTCTTCTGGGATGAAGACCCACATTATAAAGTAAAACTAGCAGAGTCCAACAGATGACATGAGAAGCACTGGGTTTCACTGCAGAAGCCCATTAATGGCAATCCTTTGACAGTCAATATGTCACTAGTAACACCTGCTTAAATTCAGAAACACTTTTTCAACCTTACATTAGAAAATACAGCAAAGCACGTTAAGTTTCTTTATTAACATATTAAGTAAACAAACGCTTCATGGAAAATTAAAAGATGTGCAGGTAGTAACTGTGCACAGAGATATCTTGGCAACGTACAGAGAATTTGGAGGATTCAGGAAAATAATAAGCATGTAAGAACAAAGAAGAAAACTTTAAGACAAGAGCTGGTATCACAATCAGCATATGCCCACTGAAGGGCTCAAGCAACTTAAAGAGAATTGCCGTCAGTTAGCAAATGATCCCAGGCAAGTCCCCATTTCAGCTGATACTATTTTTTTTTTCAAATTTCATTAAAGAGAGCCTCCCAAAGATTTGGCAAGTAGAAAGTACTCAGTACCAACTTATCTCAGCTCACAGCTCTCTCCAGTGGTGTTGCAGACACTTGCAGCTTCCACTAAACACAAGTGACCCAACTTGTAAGTTTCAGCATTTTTTCAGATGTGATTAAAAGTAAAAATGACACCAATAAAACTGCCTCTTTTTTGTGCCATTTATGAAACAGCAATTTCACTGAAATACACACTGGTCTAAATAAAACTATTAGAAACTACCTAATAGAACTCACCATTAAACCATTTAACCACCCAAGCAGAAATAAAATGGCACTATTATTGTGGGATCTCAACTTTCACACTTCTACCCAACACTAAGTAAAAGGGACTGTAGGATTTAAAATTTAAAATCCTTATTTCTGTGCATGGCTGCAGGAAAAGAAATTACAAGGAATTAAAAACTGGAAGACGATCGCAAAAGAATCTGACAGAGAAAGAAGAGTGTGGGCTGACCAAATACAGTGTTAATAAAATAGACATCTGCAATATATTTGTCACCCAAGTAATAGCAAAAACATTCCTTAGGTGGTCATATTATGCAACCATACTATTAAAAAAAAAACTTAAAAAACACAAACTATGACCAGTCCTCAGAGTGTTCAAGCAGAAGTGATTTCGTGATGTATGGAACTCCAATACAGCGCTCAAAGGCAATGTCCATGCCAAAGGAACATAACTCAGTTTGAAGCTCTTTGTCCCTTGATAGGAGTGCAAGAAAAGTTCTCATACTACTAAGTGAATTCAAACAAGCACTTAGCAAAAGTTGTGAGTAGTAATTACAGCCGTCAAAACAGGAGAGCTGTACCACAAAGACCAGGAAATACAGAAATAAAGACAGAATTGGCACCAAACTGAGATGCACACTGTAAATAAGCTACAAAAACATTGCACTTCAATAGCTAAAATCAAGAGAAGGGGGAAAAAATAAAAGTACTGCTGTATAGTAATGACTGGAGACAAATAAGTTACTGGAGCATTCTATAAAGTCAGCTGAATAGCCATTCTCAAAGAAACACCAGGCAAAACTTTCCTCTAACAGCTGGTAACAGGTATATTCACCCATAAGTTACTGTACCTACACTTAAAAACTTCTCATTTTCAAATCAAACCAACTGTACAGGCACAACACAAGAATTCATGAACCACTGAGGAATGCAAAGCTTTTTAATGGTATTGAAAAATCAAGGTGTAGAACACTTCAATTATAAAAATTAAGGTATTGTACAAGAAAATAAAGGCAGAACTGCCACTAATAATGCAGAGCAAAAGAAGAAATAATAAATAATAATAATAATAATAATAATAATAATAATAATAATAATAATAATAATAATAATAATTCAACTACAGCTGCACTAATCCAATATCAATAATACTTGAAGAGTTTGGGAAAAAAATCTGTGTGCTAAAACCAGAATTTTACAAACAGGGACAAATGTAACTTATGCTTATCACAATATCTTGGACAATTTATCAGACTGTGATAAAACAATTTGCACTTTCCTTGCACTGAGAATCACTTACTACATACGCATTGAATTGGAAATCACAGATGGATGGATGCATAAATGAATCAGATTGTCATTCAGTAAAATACTGAAATAAAAGATTACAGAAAGAGAAATGTTTGTAAATACAAAGACTGCATATGAACAGTCAAATAAGAACATATGCTACAAGTCAAAGAAAATCAACTGTAAGGGGAAAAAAAACCAAGAGGTCTAAAGAAGGGTCCTATGTCCAGGTCCAGGTATAGTCTCCTGGTGATTTTCCTAATCAGTTGTGCTGAGCAGTATTAATTCTACAACAAGTTACTTCAAGGAACTCCTCACTATAGATATTCAAGAACCATCTGGATGCAATCCTGTGCCGTGTGCTCTGGGATGGCCCTGCCTGAGCAGGGAGGTTGGACCAGATGTGGTACCTTCCAACCTGACCGATCCTGTGATTCTGCGGAACAAACAAACAACACCCCACAAACCCAAAACCTCAACATCTAACACATATTTCATGGTACTGGAAAGAACTTGTTTGCAATACTATGTGCAGCTCCCAGCACCTATCACGCAGATAATTTAAACCGGAAAAAGAACACAAAGTCTATTACATGAGGACAGCACAGAGAGGACAGCACAAGAAGAGACTGACAGCAGGGTGAGTGGAAGAGAGTCAGAAATCATTGTAAATACCAGAAATACTAGGAGATCCTACCCAAAGAAAGTGAACCACAAGACAGAAGTCCCAAGATAAACAGATCAGCCAATGAAGAAAAACTGATCATTAAAGAAAAACTTCTGGATTTTTAAGTTAAAATTTAAGAACAACTTTCTTGTCAATAACTGAAGAAAAATATCCAATTAGAATGTAACACAGTTTGATCAATATACAGGGGACATTAGTAACTTGCTGTTGCATGGTACTTGAACAGTTATTAGGAAAAGCAGATCTTGAACTCCACAAAATAAATCTTTTACCAGAATCACCAGAAACAATGACAGAAAGCTCCTAGGCTGATACTTGAAAACAAGCGAAGAACTGACAACCTGACTAGGTATCAGAATTTCACACTATTACTAATTTCTGGCCATAATATTGACATAGCCCTCTTTTAGCAGGGAAGCTACTTTAAGATTTAGTAAGTCAGGAATGATTTGTTTCCTTCCTTCCAACTGCTAAAAATGAATGGGGGAAAGAGGCAGGAATCACTATTTTCCTTTGCATTAACTATTTTAAAAACAGCATAACAAAAACCAGTCAGATATCTTGCATTATATAATTTCAAATGATTAACAGCTCTAGTAATTTCACAGAAGGGGAGGAAAAACCATGCAAGAATGGCATGGAAGCCATGGGGAAAATAAGGGGAACATAAACTACTACAACAGACAAGACATCAGGTACAAATCAATTCTAATCACTGTGTTGCCCCCTGGGAGGAAACACCACTTGATATTTAGGATGACATTTATTTGGCTAAAAATGCCTTATTGAGTCCTACCATGAAACTTGTTTTGTTTTTTGTTTTGTTTGGGGGGTGTTTTTTTGTAAGAATTAAAATTAAACAAACCACCTTCCCAATGACGAAGAAAAACCCCAACACTAGGAATACTAAAAAAATATAGTACTAAAAAGGCATAAAAAACTAGAAGAAATTAAAAAAAGACAAAATAAAAACTAACAACAAAAAAACCCAAAACAAACAAATAAAACAAAAAAACCATTAAGAATACTAGCATGTTACCACAGAAGCAAAACAACATTTTGTAAAATATCCCAGGTGGACAACCAATATAAAGCTGCTTTTGTAACAAGTCAGAATTTACACACCTAAATGAGATACCCTTCCATTCCCAACTCTGCATATAATACTAAAAAAATGCAAAATTAAATGCCTCACATCCTATTGCAAATTGTTTGATAAAGAATTGCTAAAGATCAAACAAAGAATGCTAGTAGGATGGGTGGAATTGTAAGACCTACAAGCAAGCATGGGTCTTCAAATGCAAAGGCAGATGTTGTGCTGAACAACACTGCATTCACTTCTAATCAATATGAACTATAAAGAAACACTCATTTTATAACTGCATACAGAAATTTCAGTACCAACACCACATTCAGCTAGGCATTTTAGAAACAGAAGTTGTCTACCCAGATGGCTTTTATCTGTTCAACTTTTTTCCTCGCTACAACATTTTTTTTGTTCTTTGCAAAACTGAGAGAAAACCAAAGACTGAAAAAGTAATTGTATCCCCACAGACAGAGGAAGACCCCATAACTGTGATTACAAAGCACAAATTGGATGAAGACATACTACAAAACCAGGTGAACTAAGTTCATTATAAGACCACACGACTAGAAGAATCTTGAGGTTTCAGAGTCAAGTCATCTGCTATCAGACATGTATCTACCACTAAGAGGGTGGTCCCGTGGTGTAAAGGAGAGCACTCTGGATTCTGAATCCCAAGGACCTGAGTTCCAGTCTCAGTGGGACCGTCCCCAGGCAGTTCAAGCCTCCCTGCCATCCCAATTCCGTCACAGCTCGGATGCTCAGCAGGGTCAGCCCCGGTCAGTACCGGGTGCTGGGACAGTCCCGAGGACTTCCCTGTCACTGTCCA
>JAWWLZ010000001.1:49703990-49724135 GCA_035041345.1 Poliocrania exsul | reverse complement strand
CTTCCCTGTCACTGTCCAAGCTCGCTCGGCCGTGGCAGATGGACCTCAGGACTTAAACGGTGGGGTCAGTTCTGTGCCTCACCTAAAAAATCCACTGTGCAGGCTGGAAGGGCACACCCACGTGGGGAGAGCCCTGCCCAAAGCTTCATTCATGAAGTCTGGCCATACACCACTAAGATCACTTTAAAAAAAAAAAAGTTGACGCTTAAGACTCTTTTGATTTATAAGTCTTAACTTACCTTTGACACCTACCTCAACGCTCAACCAACATGTCTCTGCCTATAATGTGTTCACTTCTTTAACTTTTTGTAATACACTTACTCATCACTTAGAATTATTGAGCCCTAGGGGGTTGTATTTGCACAGAATGGTTGAGGTTGGAAGGGATCTCTGAAGGTCACCTGGTCCAATCCCCCAGCTCAAGAAGGGTTGCCTAAAGCTGGTTTGCCAAGGAGTGCACCCAGATGGCTTTTGAGCATCTCCAAAGACAGTGACTCTGTAAACTACCACAGCAACCTGTGCTGGTGCTTGATCACCATCACAGTGAAAACATGTTGCTGAATGTTCAGAGGGAACCTCCTTTTCCAGTTTATGTCTCCTGCTTCTGGACCTGTCACCAGGCACCACTGAGAGTCTGCCTCTACCTTTTATGCATCTCACTTTCAGAAATTACATACATTGATACATTTTAATTCTGGTCTCACTATGAACAGGAGCAAATGTACAGCTGTGTCAACCTTTTAATAGTAAATTTTCAGACTCTGTGGTTTGTGTTTTGAAATTAATGTTTTTAATAATTAGTTGTCCTTCACTTGCAACTCATGACTTACATTAGGAGACAAGGAGATGGAAAAAGGCTGCATTGAGGGAAGTTCAGATTGGGCATTAGGGAAAAGTTCTTCACTGATAGGTGGTCAGTCACTGGAACACGTTCCCCAAGGAAGTGGTCATGGCATCAAACTTATCACAGTTCAAGGAGTGTCTGGATGACACTCTTAATCACATGACTTAGTTTCAGGTAGTCCTGCGAGAAGCAGGGAGTTGGACTTAATGATCTTTATGACTTCCTTCCAACTCGTGAGTTCCTACGATTCTGTGACACACTCACTGTACAGTGACAGCCACCCCACAGTGTGTTAGTGCACAGGTTGTGCTTCCACTCAGGCTCAGAGCTGCGTTGATATGCAGTAAAGACAAGTACCACATTTTACTAGACTGGATCACTTCCTTACAATACCCTGTAACTCTCTCCCCAAGAAGACTCTCTCCTCCTACCCAGCAAAGCATTAACAAAATCAACAACGAAAAACACTATACACTTCCCACTGGAATGTGTTCCATAAATAGAATCCATTAGGACACAAGTAACACCTATAGGAAAGTCATCTTTACTCATTTTTAAAGGATAGTTTTGCAACTGGAAGGAGTAAGCTTTAAATTATTGATAAATAAACACAGTTGCTTGCACTATGACTGTAAGCAAACAATTACAATACAACACTTCAGAGAGTTTCCACCTATTACTTAAAGGTACAAGAAGTGTTCATGTGTACATTATAGGTTGCTCTCTCCTAATTCCCCTCAAGTTACAAGGTTAAAACAGTCAAACCAGACTAACAAACAAATCTGGTAAATCCTGCTGACAGGTGAATCCATCACTAATCCACCTGTCTGCTCATGGCCAGATGTTGCTGTTTCTTTAGCAGGAAAAGCTGGATTTGTTCACACCTCAGCGAGATTCTCAGTTGAAGAGCAGTCTGTCTTAATTAAGGTTTTAAGACAAAAAGCTCAGCTCACCATGGAAACAGCTGAGGTGTGGACACACTTACTTCTACTAACTCCATTGCAGGGACCAACAAGCTGTATCAGACAAATAGACAAGGAAGTTTAGGAATTATGGAAAAGGCACTCAACCAAGACAACAAAGTTTATGGGAGAGGGAGAAGAAAGAAAAAAAGGGAAAAAACAGGAACAAAACATATGCACAAAAACCCAAATAAATCAACAAACAAAAAAACCCCAAACAAATGAAAAAAACAAACCACCTCCATACAGCACAGTTTATAGAACCTATGAGCCCTGAGGTTCCTAATACATATAATGTACCTAAGTATCTGAAGGGAGGGTGTCAAGAGGATGGAGCCAGGCTCTGAACACGAGGAACAACTTCTGTGAGGGTGACTGAGCACTAGAACAGGTTGCCCAGAGAGGTTGTGCAGTCTCCTTCCCTGGAGATAGTCAAAAGCCATTGGGACATAGTCCTCAGTAATGTGCTCCAGGGGACACTGTGTTTTGAGCCAGAAGGTTGGACTAGATGACCTCTGGTGGTGCTTTCCAGCCTTACCCATTCTGTGATTCTGTAAAGTCTAAGAAGTGTTGAACTATTATGAACTTGGAAAATGAAGGATTGGAATCAGAAGCCCAAGAGGTATGAAGACAACCTAGACAGAGAAGTCGGCAGAGAGAGACCAGAGCAGAAAGATCAGCTGCAAGTGGCAGTAGGAGAATGCAGCTCAGATGAACTCAAGTCATTTCTAAGGCCTGCAGTACAACATGCAATCATCATGTTACACTGCCCTCCTACCAAGAGCAAATGCTTTCAAGAATCCACTGAAAAGCTCTCATACCTCATTCCACTCAATGCTGGTTACAAGAGAAAAACTCACTGCTAATAGCATTCCATCAATTAGTCATAGGTACAAGAGGCTAAAGGTTACAACCCAGTGACTCAGGAGCACATCCATACAGTGAATTTGTTTAGTAAATTTGCTTAAAAAGGAACAGTGAAAGTATGGAAATAGTTGCAAAATCAGTTTTTAAGAGTTAGGGAACAGAATTAAAAGTTTCTTATACAACATTAAAGAGAATACACACAAAGGAGCTCATACACCTGATCCTTCACTATTTTTCCATCCCACAGGACTTCTTGCTCATTCAAAGCCAAGCTCTTCAACTTTTCTCCTTAAAATTTTGTGTGTGTCTCTTATACTACTTCACTTAAGTCACACTCTGAAGAGACTTAATTCCTCACTGGGCTTTTTTACAGATTCATGGCTGTATTATGCTAGTGTGCCATAATACAACACTTTCATAAATTTCTCCATAAAAATTAGTTTTCTTCTCATTCTATAGATGAGTAACCCAAGTTACAAACTGAAATTTAAGAACTATCCACCAATTTTGCCTGCAGAGTTAGAGAAATTTAGGACACAACTTTCCAAGTACACCACTTTATCCAGCACTGCATCTGAAATTAAAGCTTCTGTTGAGACAAGTAGAAGTAGAGGGGTCTAGAGCCTGTCTCCCAGGAAATCAATGCACTACTAATAAGCTCCTGTGGAAAGTTAGGTTTAAATAGACATGTCTGAGATCACAAGAAACTGACAGAAAGAATGAATTCCGGTATCCCAAAGTGACATTCAATCATTCAAATCACTAGATAAGCTTTCCCTTCCCACAGTCCCCTGTCAATTCATTTTACATTTCCCAGCTTTTGAAAAATATGTCCGCCAACTTTGATATGCAAGTCTAATTCCTAAACATAGAGAGTTGGGGAAAAAAGATCGTAATGAAAGACTACCAGAACACACACTTACAAGGGCAGAAATTAATTTAAACCATTTTCTATTTTTAAAAAAGAAATTGCAATTTTAAGATTGTTTTAAGGCATTTTTGTACTCAAAACAGAAGATTAAGGCAGTAACAGCCCATTAAGAAATGAAAAGTTACTCTAAATATGCTCATACATATACATATATATATTATATATATATATATATATACACACACACACACACACCCCCCACCTAATGCTGAGCTTACTACAGGCAACATTTGTCACTTGGGGAAAACTTCTAAAACATCTGGAGTTCTCAAAGTACAGCTATAACAGCCATTAAAAAAGAGTACAGAATATTTCTTTCCAAAAACTGTACATGCATGAAAATCTCTTAATTCCTTCAGTTATAGAAATGCTTCCAAGAACTAAAAACTGCATAATTTAAGTTGGGTAAATGGAAGAGGAAATGCATCTCCTACTCACTGTCTCTCTGAAAAGCTACCTCACAAATCTTCAGAAGATTTTATCATCGGCTTATCTATTCTTTCTTTCATTTCCAGAAAACCAGGAAGGCAAAACATTATGGCCTTATTCTGACTAGCTCATACTCACAGAAAAAAAATCAAATGTAAACTTTATTTTATACCATGAATTAAGTGAATTAAGACAATTTGTCTCCCCTTAGACCTCTGAAAAGCATTGGGTAGCATTTGGAGTGTCCACAGACATTGTCCCTAACCAAAGCTTTCACAAACTGATGGCACATAAAACTACAGGTGCTTCATAGAATCAGTTGGGTTGGAAGAGACCTCTGAGACCAAGTCCAATCCTTGATCCAACCCCACTTTGATTACTAGATCATGGCACTAAATGCCACATCCAGTCTCATCCTAAAAACCTCCAGGGTCGGAGAATCCACCACCTCCCTGGGCAGGCCATTCCAATGCCTGACCACCCTCTCTGTAAAGAACTTCTTCCTGATATCCAAACTAAACCTCCCCTGACAGAGCTTATGCCTGTGCCCTCTTGTTCTACTGTTGGTTGCCATATACTTTGTTTCTGAGTTCAGGAACTACATAGGATGCTTCATACTGAACTGTTAAGTAACAAAATTGGCATTATCAGATACAGTATCACACCTAACAGCAAGCTGCCTCAGCACCAGCACCCAGTATATTTTCTGTAAGAAAAGTCTTTCAAATTTGAAGTAGAGAGATGCATGGGGGGGAAAAATCCCTAAACGTAATTAAAAGTTTCCATGAAATATCTTCTGCTTATGTCTCATAACTGATAACACCTCAATTCTCTTTTGTTAAGAACAGAAATCTAACACCTAATGCCAAACAAAGATTTTGCAGAAATCTGACTGTCTTCATTGAAACTGTACATCCAAGTAACAAAGCTATACTAACAGAAGTGAACAGTCAAACTTCAGGTGGCCCAAAGATTACATACAGAAGTTTTGACGTAAATTTTTTTCAGGACTTCTTCATGTATGTTTGTGCTTAGCATGAGTAAGAATTACACGTTTTGTTTGTTTCTTTCTTTCTTTTAATAGTCATTTATTTGCTCCCTTCCTTTCTACGACTTTCAGAATTCAGATTTTTGTCGTAGAATGGCCCCACAATGTGGATACACTGGGGATGTCTGAGAGAACCAATGGCTGCTCTGACAGAAGCCATGGACAACCAGCAGGTGTATTTACACAAAGGTGGAAAGCCTCATCCAACAGTTACTTTCTAAGTGATTACATTTGAGCTGAATCCAGTACTCTTTAAAAGAGCTCCAGACTCCTGTCCCCAGCACAGGAATGACATCGACCTGTTGAAGCGAGTCCACAGGAAGGCCACCAAGTTGATCAGAATGATGGAGCACCTCTCCTATGAGGAAAGGCTGAGAGAACGGGATTGTTCAGCCTGGGAAAGAGAAAGTGACGTAACTGCAGCCTTCCAGTATCTGAAGGAAGCCTACAAGGAAGATGGAGAAAGACTTATCACAAGAGCACACAGTGATAGGCCAAAAGGCAATGGCTTCAAACAGAAAGATAGTAGGTTTAGATTAGATATTAGAAAAAAGTTCCTTACTGTGAGGGTGGTGGGGCACTGAAACAGTTGCCCAGAGAGCCTGCACTATCTATGGAAGGGTTTAAGGCCAGGTTGGATGGAGGTCTGAGCAACCCTATCTACTGAAAGTTGTCCATGCCCACAGTAGGGAGGTTGGAACTTGATGATCTTTAAGGTCCCTCCCAACCCAAACCATTCTATGATTCTGTGAAAATGTATCTTAGGTAACTATACAGTGGAAGCAATTAAGACAATAACATTTCTGACTGCTAACTTCATGTCTTTTTTTGTCCATGAAAAAGCCTGCAAGTGACACATCTCATTTCAGCAGCAGAAACATCCACCAGGATTTCCAAGAAAGTCAGAAAAAAAGCATACACAGTTAGTATTGTCTGGAATCAATCGTTAAAGAACAGGGTCTAAATTTGAACACCCCAGATGGGGTCCTGATCCCTGGTTAGAGAACTGCCATACAAATGGTGACAGACGCAAGATGATTAGTACAAACATGCCCATCTGTTGCAAATGAGGTATGGCACTTTTTCATTATTACTGTTTCTTGAAGTACATTAATATCAAAGTTGTGAGGTGAAAAAACCAGAGCTGAAGATCAGGCAGTAGAAAACAAGCAGAATGATGCAGAATGTTTTTTCAGTGCTTAGAAAAGAGTAAATTCCACAGATGGGGAGAAAGTAATAGAGGTCTTAATCTTCAGAACGTACTTCAAGGACTCCCTCACACTTTAGAAAAGGTTGAAAGGCAGTATATGCTGAGACAGACAGTAAAAACCTGTAAAAAGAGTGGAGGTGTTAACACTTTGATTCTTAGAAATTAAGCTAAAGTATTAGTTGTATGACATGGAATTCCTTCAAATTTTAAGTGTTACAGGACATATTCACATTTATAGCATTTTTATTGTGGAATCAAATATTCCAAAGAGGTTTGGAAATAAACCACTAACTTGGTAAAATAACAAAGTTAATTATCATTGACACACTGTACTTTTGATATATTTTACTTAAGTGTCAGAACTAAGCACACAAAAAAAACCCTCAACTTTTCTATAAGGTGAAGAGGTTATCAATGGAAAAGCAATAGGTGTGCCATTTATACACATGCACAGTCCTGACTTTCAGATGTTCAATTTCTGAGGGCAAGGAAAGATTACTTTTTTAAAGCACATATTTTGCAATCCTTTAAAAGGCTTGATTCCTTCCAGGATCTGTCAATGCTGCTCAAACAGTACAGAGAGTCAACAAATCTAGGAAATTAACACGACACTTCACCACAAAGGATCGTCACACGAACACATCCTTTTAAAAGTTTCCAGTTTTCCCTTACCACCTAGTTTCAAAAGCAACTGAAAGCCTCCAATATTCTCTCTGTCTATCCAAAGATAATTTCGGGTTGGTTTATTGACATTTTGTGCCAAGAGTAAAAACACCGTTACTTCAGAAATCTGCTAAAAGGAGAAGAGTACTGACAAGTAATAAGGTAATGCACTATATACCAGAACTACTTTTTGATTCTATAGAGGAACCTGTCTGAAGGCAGCAGGAAAGATTATGTCAAGAAAGAGGAAGGTATGTATTTGGGAAAAGTAATATTAAAATAAAGGGATATTAGAATGAAACTGGTAAGGAAAAATGAGTTGCACTATCACATTTTCCTTCACCTCCTATTTTGTATGCTTTTACTGTTCAGCTTCACGTTTTCTTATTCATTGCTGCCACGAGAATTCTCCTTCTGCAACAAGTAGCCTTTATCATCTCTTTCAAACTCAGGTTTAAAGAAGAAAACATTTACTCCAAACACCTTTAAATGAAAATCTTGTACTAAACTAAAATACTCCTAAACATACCCATGTACCCTCTTCCTCTTCTGTATGAATATAAACTAGGTGACAGGAGAAAGAACGGCCACAGAGGAAGAAGGCACGACCTGCAAGCCTGGTAGAGAGCAACATATTCCAGAAGAAAATGCACCCTGATCTACTGAAGGCAACAGAGCCTTCTGTTGTACAGACAGTAAGGGATAAAGCCTGAGGTCATACCCATATTTCATTACTGTGCTTTTCCAAATGCTAGCAATGACTGTTGGGTTTTATATGGTTAATTACAGCTTAATAATGACTTAGCTGACTTGCTCAATTTCAGTCCATAAGTAAGCTTGCTAGATACAGTCTAAATTCACTATTTACATGGCACAAGAGAAAAAAAAAGTTGCCTACAAGTGCTATACACATATGATTTTCCATTTTAATTTTATTTAGTTGTTTCATCAAAAACTGAACTACAGTTCATGCAGTCTGTATACTAACTAGTAAAGAGAATGCAAGAGATACATAGGCAAGCACTAAGTATAGGAACTATATTAAAAAAACCAAAATCTAAACACCACACCAACACACATAGCCATGCCATGTCCTCGCACTCGACAGTAATGAAGTACAACCTTGCTTTGAGCACAGACACAAGATGTCATGCAAGTGCTAAAGTATTAAACTTTCTCCAGCAGTGCACACTTTCAAACGCTGTGATGACCATGATACACACACCTCTGTTAAACTCCCTCACCTGATAGCCTGTCACTCTGTCTTCTTTTGGGACAGTCTGAGCATGGCATACAGGTGCTTCACATCCTTTTGAAGTATTACTTTACGCAATATAATATTTTGCATATCTGTACTACACCGAAGGCATACCAGGCAAAATTTCTATCACCTGAAAACCAAACAATTCCACTAGTTTGGAAGATGAAAACCTGAAGGAATGCATGTCATCTTATCCCCCTCACAAAACGTGACTTGACACCCGTTTTCAACTATAAAGGCACTCAAATTTTCAGTGCTCCTTCTATTCCATCTCCAGCAAAGAGAAATCAATTACAGCCAAAGCACCTACTCGGCAAGCACAAAACAAAGACCAACACGAGAACGGTTCAGCAGTTGTGTTAAATGGGGAAACACAACGCCTAACTAAATAATCACAGCACTCAGAAAGCAACCGCGCAGCAAGAAAGCATAAAAGTCAGAATAAGGCTGGCAAGACAAAATCCAGCCCTACAGAAGCTGCTCTGCTGCAGTTTAATTTTCCAGGACTGTTCACCGTCATTAATTGTTGATTTGTTTTTGAAGAACAGATAGTGATTTATTTGCAGCGGGATGAAGTGACGGACCTGGATTCCTGACCGGAGGCTCTCAACGTAAACAATACATAACCTATAAATTAACCATTCTCCATCTGGCAATTCAGATGCAAAATTCATAGTTTTCCATCTACCAGGCGGCGGCAACAGCCCCCCGCCCCCCCCACCCGTCCTCCCTTCCAGAGCGCTTTCTAACAGAGCCTGATGCAAAGTGGGAGGGAAAAAGAAAGAGAAGGAGAGAGAAGAGGAGAAAAAAAAAAAAAAAAAAAGGCGAAGCCAGCACGAAAGAGCCTACACGAGTAGGGACCCACCAGCCCGCGGTCCCCGGCAGCGCTTCCCGCTACGGAGCGCTGCGAAGTGCGGGGCGGAGAGCCCGATCCGGGCGGGGAGGGACGGGGCTGTCCCCGCGCCCAGCCCGGGCAGGAGCCGCGCGGGGCGGCGGGAGCGCCGGGGCTGCCCCGCCGAGCGGGGACCGGGCGGGCTGCCCGGGACAGGGAGGCAGGGAGGGGACGCCGGGGCAGGGAGGGAGGGAAGGGACAGCGGGGCAGGGAGGGAAGGGACACGCGGGAGCCGCGATCACTCGCTCCCCGCCACAGGCGAGCAGCCTCCCCGCCCCCCCCGCCGCCAGCAGCCCCCGGCGCTGGGCGCGACCCGCCCGCGGGCCCCGGGGCAGGGGGTGAGCCCCGGGGCAGGGGGTGAGCCTCAGGACCCCGCGCAGCCCCGCCAAGGTCACCCCCTCGCCCGGGGGCCGGAGGGGGGCGGCAGGTTTAATTCTGACGCCGGGCACGGGGACGGGGGGAGGGGAGCAGCTCCGCGGAGGGGCGAGGGGGATGGGAAAGGGGAGCTCAGCCGCGGGCCAAGGGGAGCGCTGCCCTTCCGCTCCCCTCGGCGCGCCGGCCGCGGAGCTCGGTGCGAGCGGGCGCCTCCCCGCCCCCGGGAAGGGAAAATGGAGCGGGGACGGCGCGGGGGTACCCGCGGCCGCGGTGCCGCGCTCCTTCTTACCCCGCCGCCGCAGCCGCCGCTCCTCGCTGGTCGCAGGCGGGTCCACTCCGCTCCGCGCCGCCGCTCGGGGCTCGCAGAGGCGCCGCCGCCGCAGCCAATCGCCGGCAGCCCCCTCCCCTTCCGCGGCCGCCCCGGTCCCCCCGCCGGCTTCAAAATGGCGCCAACGCCGCTCCGCCCGCTCCGAGCCAGCAGCGAGCGCGCCAGGCGCAGGCCGGCAGCGCCCCCTGCCGGCGGTGCGCGCGCCGTTCCCGCGGGAACTGGGGCTGTTTAGCGGCAGGACGCGCCGCGAGCGCCGGGACAGCCCCTCGGAGTGAGTCCCCGACCCCTCGGAGCCCCCCGTGGGATGTCCCAGCGCCGCGCCACGTCCTGCCCCGAAACAGCGCAAACTGTCGCGGGGCTGCAGCCAAACAACAAGGAATGACGGTGCTCGGCTGCGGGGAAAGAGAAGAAAAAGTAGCGGGAGTCCCTCGTGGAGTCCTTCGGTTTTGCTTCGGGGAGGGCAAGAGTTTGAAGGGCGCCCTCGCAGGAAAACACAAACAGAAAAGCGATGTGGTTTCTTGATAAAATGCTGTATTTAACATGAAACCATAGGACATGCTGAATCGGAAGGGACCCATCAGGACCATCGAGTCCGACTCCCGGCCCTGTGCAGGACACCCCAGCAGTGACACCACGTGCCATTGTCCAAGTGCCTCTTGGACTCCGTCAGGCTTAGTGTTGTGACCACCGCCCCGGGGAGCCTCTTCCTGGGGTGCCCAGCCGCCCTCTGGGGGAAAAACCTTTTCCTGACACATCAGGGGAGCATGGAAGTGTTCAGAGGATGATGGTTCAAAAGCTGCAGATCACGCTCAAAGATCTGCTGAAAAATATACACCCCTGGCTTTGTCTACTGTGAGAAACACGTTTCACTACAGTGTCAGCCAAGACATTGTAACTAGTTTTTTAAATATTTTTCAAAGTCCCCTTTAAGCTTTCTGAACTTGCTAATACATTGTAACCAGTGTGCATTGTCTTCATTCAAGTTTTAAACTGCAGCAAATACCCTCATTGCTAATACAGCTACTTCAGTCCTACCAGAACTATTACAAAAAAAAAATATCACTTTTCAGGCCCCAACACTCCCTTTGTTTACATTTTTGCACTAAATTATCTTTGTTCCACTCTTCCTGAAGCAAAAGTACCCCTGCACAGACAGAAAATAGATGAAGACTTTGTCTGATGATTTTATATTACTTATTATTGGGAAGGATCTTGGACTTGAAGTCAAGGATATAACTTCTCAATGCAGGTTGGACAATTTACCCTCAATTCCCCCATTCCCATCTACGTGGGCTCGCCGAGGTATTAAAACCCTATACTGGCAAACACATCCCTTTTCCTATGGAGCACTTGCACATGTGTTCAGGGATACTTGCAAGCCCGTGGAAAAGTCAAGTATTCACACAGTTACTGAAATTGCAGAAGCAATGATTTGACTGTGAAAGGAACCAGTGCACTGAGACATACTCCACACCCAGCCAATTTTGCTCCATTTTTCTGACAGAGCGGGTCAGAGCAGCCATTCCAGCACCTTTTGGGACGTCTGGATCGGCGGATATCCCGCAGAGCAGGACACGGTGCTGTGTGACGGGGCTTCCCCCAGGCACGCTCTGCCCCTCGTTTCCCGCTTGCACTGACACTCTTCACAGTTTCGGAAAGCGGCATTTTTGAGGTGATCTTCCCTCCTTTTCCCTCCCCGTCTGGGTTTCGCAGTAGCGCGCTCGGTCCTCCGGAGGGAGCCCGTCCGCCGCCGCTGCTCCCTCATCCTCCCGAACCGATTTGGAAAGCGGTAGGAACCAATGCTCTGCCTGCGGGAGGGAGGAACAAGCACCCACCCGCTCCCTGTTCGATGCAGCCCCACCAGTAGAGAGCGGGCTGCGTCCCCAGGGCAGGCTGAGCCTCCCCCACGAGAAACGCTGTGTCTCACATGGCACTGGATGGATCCTGTAAACAGCCTCGCTTTTACTGGATTTGCCACCTCCTGAAAGTGCAAGTGTGTGCTACTTACAGAAACTGTATACTTGAGAAAGATTAAAAATATTTGCACAACATGAATATTTTGCTTGCAATATGACATATAGAGGAAGTCACTTAAGGTTGGAGAAGACCTTTAAGGTCTGTGAGCCCAACCATTAACCCAGCACTGCCATGTCCACCGTGAAACCATGTCCCCAAGTGCCACATCTATATATCTTTTAAATACTTCCAGTGACGATGACTCCATCACTTCCCTGGGCAGCCTGTTCCGATGCCTGGCCACCCTCTTGGTGATGAAGATTTTCCTAATATCCAATCTAAACCTCCCTTGGCTCAACTTGAGGCCATCTCCTCTTGTCCTGTCATTTGTTACTTGAGAGAATGTTCCCAACCTGGCTACACTCTCCTTTTAGGCTCCTGTAGAGAGCGATGAAGTCTCTCTTGAGCCTCTTTTATCTCCAGGCCAAACACCCCCAGGTCCCTCAGTCACTCCTTGTAAGACTTGTGCTCCAAACCCTGTGTATTGAAGATACTTTTCACATCTGTGTTCAAGTGGCAATGATGAACATAGTCAAAGAACATCCTACACAGCAGTATTCTTCTCATAGCTTTCTGTCTGTGAAAACATTATGGCAAAATAGAAGACTGCAGTGCCAAGGGCCTTTTAGACCTTACTTTATCAGATTGACAATCTCTCCCCTTACATCATTTTAGTTATCTTTCTCAATTCATTCTTTAAATTTGTTGTGTCATTGCAGACCACAACTGCATGCTGTACTCAATGTAGGAGCACACTGGGATTTCCCTCAGAGAATCAAAGGCCTTCTGTCTTGCTCTCACTACTATTCCTCATGACTTACATCTCTGTTGTTTACTGGGGTTTTATTTGGTTGCTGCTGCATTTTTAGTCAAAGATTTGAGAGAGCTGACAACACTGACTTCAGGATTTCATGAATTTAGACTTCCAGGTAATTCTATGCTTTCCTTTACACTGATCTACTTCTCAAAGCCTATCCTTTTACTCATAGAAGGTGCATTTTACCCTTTTTTTTCACCACACTTATCTAAATTCCTTCTTAATTTAGCAAACACTTCAGTTTCCAGCATACATACAATGATCTTTCCCTTCTGTTTGTTTCTCTTAAAACTGTGACCCTTCGACAATTGCATCAAAAATATTTTACTAGAAAAACAATTCAGATTAAATATATGTCAATTGTATACTGAGCCCTTGACACTGAAAGCGCTTGCTTGTCATGTAAGAGGGACACCTTTAGCTTGTAGGTGTGGTGATTTGTCTCAGAGGAAGAAATATCAGTTCATTTATTAGTATTGCTCTTCAGCTAAAGAGCTGATACTATTGTGAACATGACTTAACTTGGCAACTAATTTTTGTGTCTCCTATGTCTCTTTAGTAATTTGCAAGGAAGCCACATGGAAACAGTGACTTATGATCACTGGAATTTTTAGACTCTTACTGTCTCTGTGTGTGCTGTTTCCAACATTGTCTCCTTGTAAACAAAAATCAAACAGCTGAATAAGACAGCAGTGCTCAAAAGCTACTAGCTTTAATATAGATGCAATATAAATTCTGAAGTTTAAAAGTACCACTTTCATCTTAGTGCTAACAAGCTAACAGAAATACCTATCTGCACCTGTACTGTGGCTGCTTTCTAAGAAGACAAGAGTCATTAGGTACTACATGGTATTTCACAAAAACAGGCAAACAAACCAACGAATCCAAAACAAAATAACAAAAAACTAGAGAGGCTATGAGTACGTGATGTTACTCTTCAGAGTGAGTACTGCAGAAAGTCTTTCACTCCACCTACACATCTGCTCTCTCCATTAAATAGTTAATAGTTACAGTGGAACCCTAGCAAGATTAAATGAGCTACTAAACTAAGTCTTTTTATCAAAACAAGAAGTATTACCCTTTCCCAAAACATGTCATCTAGAGTCAACTGTAGATGTAATTTTAATTCTGACCTCTTCCTAAAGAGGTCAGTGCCTTTTTGGAGACATGCATGGGAAGAAAGCAATAAAATGTTCCATGCTACAGAAGCCACAGGAGCAAAAACATAATTTAGATTGTTAATGTTCTAAACCAGAATCTGTTTCTTAACTGCAGATAGTGCTTTATTTTGCTACCAACCAGTGCATCCTTTACACTTTAGCTAAACAAATCTAACTATCTTGCTGTCTGATAGGAGTAAGTCAGAGAATTAATACACAAACCTTTACAGCTTCAAATATAAGGCTGTCATTGGAGTTTGGTAGGGCATTTTTTTGTTGTTGGTTTTTGGTTTGTGTTTTTTTTTTTCATTCTGGTATGACTTAACAGCTGTTTTGTTGCTAAATGTAGTCAAATCTTCTTGCTGACCATTGTCCTTTTTGCACAGTGTATTCCTACAACTCAACACTAATATAAGTGATGGCAGCCAGCATCTAAAAAGTCACAGTAGTCAGGGAAAAAAAAAATTGTTCTTCCCTGGTAGCCTTGCAGACAGGTACAACAGTAGAAGATAAGTATTTTGGGAGTCTTCACCAGCAGTTTTTCTTTCCCTGGTGATGAGCTCAGTGTGCCAGTAAATTAAATCAGTTTCCTCTCTGAGTTACCTTTAATTGATTTAAATGCTCTCCTTCCCTAATTGAGATGTAGGATAGAAGGTGACAGAGAGAGTACAAAACACAAATATTCTAAAGTAATGCTGTTAGTATGAAGAAATGGGGGGGAAAAATAAGAAATTAATCTACTATAAATTGTATCTTAAAAGTGAGCATTGCAGTTGTTCAGCTTTTGGTAATCAAATAAAAGTGATTTCAGGTAATAACTGAGTAGTTAAAATGAACAAGTGTTCTACAAAACAGTAGAGGTGTCAACACTACCATAACTGAGCATGTTACACTAAACTTTTGTAATATTTCATCATCTTTCCTCTCACTCCAACATTAGCATATTAATATATTTAACATATTGTGCCATGCAAAATGCTGTGTATTTTTCAGTCGCTCTGTCTGGTGCTTTCTTTTTTCTACTCACATTTTTTGCTTTTACTGTTCCACTGGGTGCCCTCTATTTAAAGTTACTTATTTTAATGTCCCATTGAATTTCAGTCTACTGAAGGCATTACACTCAGTCTCCTCCATTTTTATGTAAATTTCAGATGTTATTTAGAGAGTCTTGCAGACTAAGCATTGACTGGACCTTCACCTTGAGTGTCAACTTCCTAGAAACTCCCCATGCTCTACTTTGAAAGACATGAATTGTTCAGAATTGTGTTTTCTTGGTTGGCTTTCACAACCCATAAGCTCAGCTTTGTCCTGGGCCAGCAGTTGTCATCTTTTCTAAAGTACTCTCTCTTCAAAATTAAATCTGACCATTCTTTTTGTTCTGTTTTGCTATAGTACTTGAGATCTAACTCATAGAACAGGTGCTTTACTGTCAGGAAAAAAAAATTATGTGTCATGAAGATTTCAGCTAAAAACCATCAAATGAAGGGTTTCAAGAACCTGCAGAATCAACTAATCATGTATTACTTTTATTTTTTCTCCACTATTTTTGTCTCCAGAAGGATTCATCCAGTACAGGAAGAGAATCAAATAACAATATTTAAATGGAAAATTAGTTATATCATAGTCAAAAGAAATATTAATCTATCCATGGCTTAAACATCACATATTAAAATCTGTTGCATATCAAGAAATGCTCCTATCTCACATAACCAGCAGGATACCAAGATTTTTTTTGTGTGTGTGGTAAGAAGATATACCTTTATCAAAACTGTAATTCCTAAGTTAATTCTCAAGTTGAAATTTGAAAATAAAAAACTCCACATTATCTGTGGAAATTAATAAGTAAAAAACTGTTACTGGATTTTTACCTCTGAAACTTTGATGTGAGCAGTATTCCTCTTTGCCATATAAAAGTTTCAGAAAAACAATATGGCAAGCAAGATTCTTAGTTCAATGAGTAAACCAGTTCTCTGAAAGTTCACCAGAATTTCTCTCTACATATAGCTTGACTTAAATTCAAAGAATTATGCAACAGTCTTTCTTAAATCATCATGAAGCCTCACTTTTTCAAACATGGTTTAGTAAAGCAGAGTGACAAGACAAATTACCACCAAAGGTCATTACCCTTTAGACAGAGGAATGATTAAATCTAAGTCTGTAACTAGTCCTCTTGAACTCCAATACATGCTTTATTAAAATGTTATTAGAAGACAAATAATGTTATGAGTAGAAGAAAGAGTCCTCTGTTATGTCAAGTCTGATAACAAGATCCAGGCACAAGATCTAAATGACTGAGTCATCATTCCACATTAACCTTAAATATAAAAGCCAATCTCAATTAGTTCCCGCTGGATATTTATCTTTATTTTTTCCCTTGTTATTACCAATGAAGTCTCATCAGTCTATTATAAATTTACCTAATCTTTTCTATTAAAAGGCAGAACACAGGCATTTGCTGTTTTGCAAACAAATAATTACTTTTTGGGTTGATGTTTTTCATGACAGCTACCTTCTTTATGCTGAATTATTTTGGAAAATTTTACCTAAAATGTTTCTATATGGCTATCTAAGGAAAACCTTTCCATACACAAAAGAATAGTATGATGCTTTTATTAAAAATATGCAGTACTTCTGAGAAATCTGACTACTATTCCTCTTCCTGCAGCCATTACATTGCACCTCTCTCTCTGAAGAGAATGTATGTATTCTTGGTAGTTTTCCCTGAGCAATTGGGTGCCACTGTGCTGCTGTGTTCCAGACTTGCAGGAAAAGATAAAGACAGCACATCAGTCTCTCACCAGCAAGAAGAAAGTGATAAGAACCAGAAGGAAGAAAACACCCTAAATCAAATGGAAAGGGAGGGAAGGGGAAATAGAACAGCACTAGTAGTAGGAAGTGATACAGGACTATGGAATGTAAAGGAATAACGGAAACCAGACAAGAAGCAAGATCGTATTGGAAAGGAACTGCAGAGGCAAGGAAGAGACTGGCAGTCACAGTGGGTAGTAATAAACGCCCTGTGAGTGCAACAATAATTGCAAGGAGGTGCTGGGTAGAGCAGCATGGCAGGACAGATCATGGTAGTAAACCACAAAAGAATCAGGACAATCTCCAAAGTAGATAGTTGCCATCTTCCCTTTTTTATTTATGAAATCAAATACAAAAACTACTGTGAGAAAAGGCTCCATTTGCAAGTTCAAACACTCAAGTTATATAATGTCAAAACAATTCTTTATTTCATAGAACATTATTCACTTATGCATACAATTTATGATGCAATCTGTAAGGTTCCAATCAACCTAAACTTTTAAGACACTTCGAAAACTAATCAAAATCTGACTATATAAGGTAGAAATTTTTCCTTTCACTCTTCTCTTAGATTAGTTATAGCAAACATTTCATGAATTAATATGAAGGTGATGGCATAAATGTCAAGGAACATGGGAAGAGATAATTTTGCATAATTTGTTACCCATGCAACAACACTACTACACCCTTATATTTTACTTCTGTGTGAAGCTTCTACCAAAATCATAGATGCATTTACAGGAAGCATGACTTGGGTGACATATAGTAGTAGTATTTGGTAGAGTTCTGAGTAAATTTATAAACATATGAAAAAAAATGAAGTTATAAAATTCAGACTGCTCTGCAAACAAAGAAAACTCACTATCTGTTAAGGCTTCTTTGTAACTATTTTCACTGTTAGAATGCTTGGCCCCTTGGACAGTACTTTCACATACCTTATCTGCTTCTGCTGATGTTTCCAAGGAAGCTTCTTTTACCATCAAGTGCAGACAGAGGATTCGGGGGGAACTGTTTGTAGCTTTGTCTTAAGTAAGTACCACATCTTCCCATATGAGATCTGTTGCAGCAGTAATAGTATGATCAGGGAAAGTATGTATTTTATTATACTAAATGAGATTGAAAAAATGACATTATTGTACTGCCAGTTGTAACATGTGGCTTATTTAATTAGGTACACAAGTACTGGGAGAATTCCCCAAATGAAATACATCTGAGACAATTACTAGATATACAACATGAAGCACTTGAGGGCTCTGATCTCTAGATTCTACCTTCAAAAGGTCTATATGCAGCACACTTATTCTCACTAAATGGTTAACTTGGGTGCTTCATGATTTAGTTTGTGTAGGGAAGCAATGAATTTTTCTTTAGGATTAAATAATTAATAGTATTACTATTAGACAAGAATTCTCCAAGAAGTCGAGAATCTTGGTTGTGAAATATTTTTAATATTCAAATTAAACACCAATCTCATTATCTTTAGATAATGTCACGAAAAAAGTAGAAGAATAAAGTAGTGTAGTCCTTTGTATTTACAAAAATACTTGTGTTATAAACATTCCACCAACCTGTTTATGTTTATTCTCTTTTGCATATCCTGTGTTACTACATTTTTCTTGGTAGCAAAGGTCAGTTCCTTATGATATTTCCTACTTTCCTCCCTGAAAGGACTCCTTACAGCAGGAATTATCAGTTCCTTTACTTCAAAATGGCATTAGATTTTGTCTCTTTGACTGTGGATTTATGGTACAAAGTGCAGGCCCCAAAGCCACAGCAATGCCATATCTAAACAACTTCTCCCATCTTTCATGAGAATACACACATTATTTTTCCAGTCTGGAATGCAGTGACAGGGTTCTGCCACCCTTATTCCTTAGAAACTGCATACAGGTTTCCCAGCTCTGGCTACAATGTCTGCATAACTAGGGCAGCGCTGCTACATTCTAATCAATACAGAAAAGTATCTGTTGCAGCGCTGGTGGCATTCACACAATACACATCTCAGGAGCTTTTAAATCGGCAGAGCTCTAATCTTCACAAAGCGTGGCAAGTGGGGAGAACCAGGAGATTCACTTCAAAAGCTCACTTCTGATCTAAATTGAAATGCTACCTAAGATACATCCTTCCACAAATGCGTTCCACAAAACAAAGCCATCACCTGGCACAGGGAAGGATGAAGGGTGCGGGGGTAATGGGAAGGAATACCTTGCATGAGTTTTAACAACGTTTCCTTTTTACTTACAGCAAATAAAATAATTTCAGAGACTTTATAAATTATATACTTTAAAACATTCATTATTCATTCGGGCAATGCGAAAGAATAAGCGCTGCAGGTATTTAGAACCGGGACATCCCTGACAGGAGCTGTTGTGTGCCCTAATGAAGTTCCGGGCCACTGCTGTTACAAGGCTGCTTCGTAAGGACAATGCTTTTGTAAGAAAAACGTGGTTTGCCTTGTATAGCACCACATGATTTGGGGGAAAAAAAAGAATGTAGTCACATAATGGAAAAACTATACGCTGTTTATGCAGCAGGGAACAGTTGGAAGTCCGTGTTTAGTCCTACGCACAGCTAGGAAACTTGGGCAACATTTACACTGGGGACAACCAATCCCCATCGGAACTTCATGCTCTAAAATCGCTGTTGTTCTCTCACGAAGCCCCCTCAGAGCAAAGCAGCCGTCCTGCTCCCGGGGAATGCCGGGCACAGCCCCGGAGCGGGACAGAACGCGCCAAATCTCGTGCACTTCCCGCCACGGCGCGAGCGGCGAGCGGCGCCCGGAGCAAGCCCCGCCCCGCCCCGCCCCGCCCCGCCCCGCCCCTGCCGGCGCCGCGCGGGGTGAAGGGGCGGCGGGAGGCGGCGCCATTTTGGGCCGAGGGGCGGCCGTACGCGCGGGAGCGGCTGCGTGGAGGTTGGTCCTTCACTCGTGTGTGGCTGCGGCGGCCGCTGCTCCTCAGTGCGATCGGGAAGCCTTCTCCCCTCTCCCTACTCCACCACTGCTGTGTCAGCGACGTGTGGCGAAGGGGCGGCGGTGTTGGTGCGCTGGGCCGGCGGCTGCTGTGGTGGTTGCGGGACACGGGCGCCGGGAGGAGGGAAGCGGGTGTGTGTGTGTGGGCTTTACACTGCGGGCAGGGCGCGGCTAACACCTCCTGAGGGATGCGGCTGGCGGCTCCCGGCGGCCTCGTCCTCGGCTGGGACACGCCGCTGGCAGCCCGTTTGGGGCAGCCCCTCCGGCCCCGCTCCGGCGTGTCCCGGCCGCGGGCAGGGCTGAGGCCTGCGGGCCCCGTCACCGCCGGACACTGAGGGGCACGCAGGCAGAGCCTACCGGGTCCCCCGTCTGTCGGCTCTGCTACATAAGCAGCCTTTTTTCATTTGGGAATGTGTTGTACAGGTACAGCTCAAGGCCTTGAGTTGGTTGGGCCTGCTGGGCGTTTGGCAGGTCAGTTAAACTGGTGATTGAGTTCGAGTCTCAGTGGGACCGTCCCCTGGCAGTTCAAGCCTCCCTGCCATCCCATCCCGTCACATCTCGGATGC
>JAWWLZ010000001.1:49688112-49703890 GCA_035041345.1 Poliocrania exsul | reverse complement strand
AAAATCCACTGTGCAGGCTGGAAGGGCACACCCACGTGGGGAGAGCCCTGCCCAAATCTGCGTTCGCGAAGTCTGGCCATACATACATAAAGTGGTGATAAAGCGTGGCAAGCGGCAGCCTGGTGAGTCCCCTGTGCCGGCTCGGGGTCAGTCCTTCAACTCGTTCTCTGCTGACCTGGGACTGGCCCACTCAAGAGGCAAGACTCAATGAGGCTGCATTTGCTGGGTGCATACATGCAGTGTCCTCCCCAAGAATGCAGGTGGATGTGCTTTTGCATGCAGCTTCACTGTCCCAAAGAATAGTCAAGGAAAGACTTGGAGATTAGCAAGAAAGGATGTTTCTGTGTGGGAGAGTCATAGAGCAGTATCCTCTGCTCCTGGGGGTATTGTCATTCAACAAGTGTTCACATGTTCTCTGTTTTCTTTCCACATCAGAAAATGGGCTCTGCTTAAACACCAGCCCAGAGGAACATGAGGTCATAGAAGCTAATAAAGCGTTTTTTTCCCAGCCCTGTTTTTGAGTGGAGGCAGAGTAACATTTTTTGATAGATGGGGGATAGTGTCAGTAATTCACATAATATCACACTTGCTTTCTAATTTACAGAAAGTAGGAACTGTGAAGCTGGGGGTATGCATAAAATACATATATCTTGAGAGGAGGAGAGACTCTTGCAGCAACAGTATTCCTTCCACCAGTTCTGAGAAACTGAGAGCTACTTGCATGGCTGTGTTTCTTCCCTGTCTGACAGTAGTGCTGTATTCCAGGTAGTAAAGTGAAGTGCAGACAGTAAAATCTTGATTTAGAGACTGAGAATGTCAGATTTCTGTCCCTATGGATAATAGGTGAGAAAATTCCTAGACTAACAAATTTTCTTGTCAGTTTTGAAAGTGAGCGTGAGGGGATAAACATGACTGCCAAATTTTCTGGTAATGCCAACTACAGATCCCTTTCAGATAAAGAAAAAAATATTTTCTTATCCGTGAAGAAGAACATGTGACATTGTCTAATATTTACTCCCAGAAAGTTGAACTGTTTGCAGGCAGCAGTAGAATAAATTCTCTAACAGGAGAAATAAATTCTTCCTTGTTTGGTACCCTATTTGTTTGGGGGGAGGGATTTGCTGAATAAAATGCTTGGCACTTGATTTATAATAAAATGATTATTGCTCTTTATTGCATACTGTGTAGGCTTCTGGAATACAAAGAAAAATCCAAGAAATTCGGAGTAGTAGTGAGATGGGTAATGGCATGACTGCTTGTCACTGGTCATTGCCATCTTGCTTTGTAATTGCTCATCTCTGAATCTTTCTGGAACTTACTGACTTGTCCTTAGAATGCAATCTGTTTGGGACAGGGATTCTTTTTTGAGTGTGTTTATCTTTAAAAAACATGCAACCAAGTGGTCTTGGTGCCTAACAAAGGTCTTTAGTTGTTCCAAAAGAAACAAAACAGCAGATTGCAGCTTTGATACCAAGTTGTATTTGGCTAGTTCTAGGTTACAAATGCCATCCAGCATCTATTTGATTGGTGTTAAATGTATTAGTTGAATTTGGTTCATGTCACAGAAAACAATCTTCATGATTGAAGTATTTGCATTTTTATTGGTCATATTGATAGTGATGTCAGGCATCATTTTATGCATTGGAAATTGGCCTGTGTTTATCTGTAAAAGAGATTTCTAACACTTGGCAGAGTAACGTGGCTCAGTAGAGAACAGAGATTGTTGATGTAACTTTTCAAATATTGACATTTAAAAATCATTATCTGTAAATTATTTAAGGTATATCATAAAACGTGGCTGCTGGACTGATACAGCACTAATGTAGTTCTTTACTAAAGATGAGCAATAAATAATGGGGTGGTCTTGTTTAAATTGTACTTGTGGTAGGCACTGTCTGCTTTTCTCCTGGGTGAGTACATTCTGTTGTGACTGTGGAGGGTCTGAGGGTCTGATGTCATAAGCCTGAATAACTTGTGCTTTTTTATACTTCACGTTAAAAATGTGTATGCTGATAATGTATTCATTTTTTCCTAAGATGCTTCATGCTGAAAATACAGTAAAGCTCTTGGAGTGTCAGGATGAAATAAAAACTGGACTGTATTCTAAAAGAATGAAATCAACAGAGGGGACTTGCGAGAAACTCTCTGATGATGATGATACCCCAAGTACCCAGGAGGAAGTGGATGCTGAGAGAACATCAGGTGACTGGATGCCAACATATGTCTCAGATAACCAAGGGCAACATGAAATGCAGGAGCAAGAGAAAATACTGCCTGGTGTCTTGGAATCATTGAATGAAGTTCTCCCTGAAAATAATCCCGTGCTTAGCCAGCCAGTTGATTTAGAAACTGTGCAGAATGTAAATCCTCCATTTGCATCAATAAATGACTCTGAAGAAGAGAAAGAGAGTTTTATTACAAATAATGCTAGTGAAGATAATATTAAAGAAAACAGTACATCATTCTCTGTAAGTAGAAATGCATCAGATGAAGATTTTTTTACAAGCAAAGAATTTATAGGACCTATTTACAAGCCTGCCAAAAGTAATGAGCAAGACCAATCTGGCAGGTGCAATGAATCTAGAAGCAGTGGGGGAGATGAGAATGAATTACAGGAAAAGAAGATGCAGGCTATTTCTGCCACTGTATCAGAAATAGATGATGAACTAGACCAGTTCTATAAAGAAATTCACCAGCTGGAAAATGAAAATTTAGATACTAATCTTCAGGAAAAAGAAACTGAAATTTCTCAGGAACAACACTCTCCAAATAACCCTAGTCAAAGCTCACAAGAGGATTGTCAACACCTATTGTTGGGCAGCCCACAGCCATTTTGTGAGAATGGACAGAGTTTTTTGGGGGAACAGAACAGTCAGAAAACAAGCAATGAGCAGCAGTTTGTCGTGGAGACACCTGGCTGGAAAACTGAAAATACTTCTGATGGCCAAGTAGATGCTACGTATTGGAACTGCTCAGTGCCTGAATTCAGACCTGCTTGGCAGACTCGAGCATCCTTCAGAGTACCTCAGGGACCTCTTCCTGCTAGAGCCAACCATCAATCCCATTTGCAGACACTTAATTCCCCACCACAAATCCCAAATGTTCTCCCTTTTCAGCACAGGGAACGTTCTTACAAAAATCATCATAGTTACTATGGAAATACTGACATTAACAGTCAGGGCCCATTGCTTAATCAACATACCAGCTATGCTGGTCATACTGACATTCATACTACTCAAGTCTTTAGAAATGGAAATAATGACCAGAAGGGACTTCAAAATAATGGTTTCTGTGAAACCAGAGAACAGTATTGGAAGGATCCAAAAGCTGACAATACAGAAGGAATACACAGGTTTTCTTCCTTGGAGTTATCTGAAGAAAGACTTCGTTCACAGAAATTTCTTCTAATCTTAAGAGGCTTGCCTGGTTCAGGGAAATCTACACTGTCTCGGTAAGTAAAGACTTCAAGCTTGAAAAGTTTATTCAAATAAAAATTTTTTTTAAATTTAAAAATATCTGTAAGCACTTGGCAAACTTTTAGTTTGTAACTTAGGCATTAAAATGCAGTAATTCAGTATTTGTTGTCATTTGTACTTAATGAGTGCAAATGGCAGTAAAAAAGATTTACTTGGGGATTTTGTCTCCTTTAGAGTTCTGATGAACAGGAGCTGGTTTGTGTAAATTTAAAATGTTGTGTATCAATTAAATTGCATAATCTTTTATTCAGAAGTTTTCAGGTGCTGCTTTTTTTTAATGCTTAAATTATTTCATTTTAAAAAATTTCCATCCAATCTCAACAGCATCAGTTTGCTGAACCAGATGTACAATTTAATGCCCAAGCAAAAATTTTCATTAGAAGAATTCTGCTACTCTGACACTTGTTTTTAGTGGGTTGATGAAACTGGTCATAATCTCATTCTTTTTTTTTCATAATATGGTCTGTCAGCTGCTCTATTTGTGAAAAACACACAAGAAAAGTATTTCTTTTTCTTAAAAATATGCTCAAAGTCTGTCAGGGTTAAAAGCAGGTACTGCCTCCAACTTCATTTTCAATTTGGGATTTTTTGGCCTAGTTTAAAACGGACAAAAAGATGACACAGAGCAGAGACACTGCCTGTATTAATTTCTTGAACAAAAAACCCAATTACTAAATGAGTACTTCCTGATTGAGTGAGTACTGTATTACTGCAGGACAATACCCCACAAATGTGGTTTTCTTCTGTTGTATGCCAGGAGTCTGAAACAGACACTGTGATCGTGTTCCTGTATTTTGTATAAAGAAGTAACGTTAATGTTTGTGGGGTTTTTCCTGATATGTAGGAGACTGTGACCTCCATATCACAGCTAGAAATCTCTAATAGGTATTTTTCTTAGCTGTTTGAGTAATTTTAACTATCATATTTTATAGTACTGATGGCTGTATTTTGCCAACCTGCATGTGCCCATGTGGTGTTACTGCAATAATTCCTTTAATATGTGAAAACAACATAGAAAGTTTAAAAAATAGCGCCGTGGAAACGTTGCTGCCTCATTCAGTGCAGGGATTGGATAATACTTAATGTAAAGATATCAGGGGTTTTTTTCCATGTTTGGTGTGCTAATTTGTCTCTGAATCTTTCTCCAAGTATGTGACTCGTTATCTGAAAAATTCTAACTTCAGGTTTTTATGAACATGTATTTGTGCTTTTCGTCTCTCACTAGTGAGATCAATTACTAATCTTATTATTAAATGAAGGTCAAGAACAGTTACCAAATGTGGGTGCAGAATTTGAACTGTGTGGTACTTGTTTTTCAGTGTATTCAGTTACATGCAGTTTCCTATGTTCAGTGCTTGGCTGCAATTGTTAATTCCCATAAAATCATGTCTCAGGGTCTTGGATACTGTGGGGAAAAAAATCCCAGAATTAATGGCTGCCTATGGGGAGAATACTTGTATTATTAGTTAAGTCTTAATAAAGTTGAACATGTTTTTCTATGTAATGTCATAGAATTCTGCAGTGTAGACTAGGACAGCAATGATGTCATCTGATCATCTGATGTCATATTAGTATGCACAGGTATCTTTGCAGGTGTGGCATCTTTAGCACCTGTAGACAAACCCCTACCACTTGTGTGAGCAAAATGACTGTTAAGGAGAGCCAGAAATCTGGCATCATCTGTGTGTATCAGCACTGAGGGGAATGAGGTGCATCTTGCAAGTGGGTTTCCCAAGTATGAAATGAGAGCAGAGCCGATAGTGAGACCTCTAGGAATCTTGAATTCCTATTTGTGTTTTATGCAAAGTAAGTGTTTTTAAGTACAAATGCTTTTCAGCCTGCTCACAAACTTGAGCCATGTCTGTCCCCAGTCTTCTGCTGAGGTTTGTGTTTGTTTTGACTTCCTTTCCACATGAGCAGTTGGAATCATAGGCATGTTTTTTGGAAGAGGCTAGTGAGGGTCAGCTGTTCCATCGTTCTGCTTGGAGCAGGTCTGTCACCATCACTGGATCAGATCAGGTGTGACTTTGTCAGGCCTGATCCTGAAAAACCCACAGAGATTCTACAGTCTTGCCAAACTTCTCTAGTGCAGTATAACCCTCCTGCTAAGAAAGTTCTTTGTAATGTCCAAACTGAAGTTCCCAACCCATAATTTGCATGTATTCTCCTGAGTTCTAAGGTGCTGTTATGTAGTAGAATCTGACTCATCTTCTTTGCAGCTTCCCTTCTTGTAAGGAATAGGCTTATTCACTTGAATAGGCTGATACCAGGTAGGTTGATATTACGCCCTTTGCTGTCTGCACTGCCAGACTAAACAAGCCCAGCTGTTCTCACCCTCTCCTTGTAGGTATATGCTCTTAGCCATCTTGTTCAGCCCTTTCATGTGTTTCACCATGTCTTTTGAACTGTCAAGCCCCATCCTGGACACAGCATTTCACAACTGACTGCATGAGAGCCAAATAGAATGTGGGTCATACCTTCTCAAATGATCTACTGGTCACATTTTCTCTGCTAAAGCCCAGGTTGTGGTTTTCTCCTCTTTTGATGAGAGGAGACCATTCACTCATCTCCAGTTTGATCTTCACTGTAATCCTCAGTTCCCTTTTACCAGGGCTGCTCAACCACTTTCCCTCATATGCTGATGCTTCGATTTCTTTTGTATCAGTTGCAGATTTTACTCTTTTCCTTGTTGAGCTTTGTGATATTTTGCTTAACCCTGTTCTCAAGTTTCTCAGTGGCTGCCTGGATGGAAGCCTTGCTCTTTTAGTATGTTGAGCATCACTGCTAATCTGGTGTCATCTGCAAGTTCTCTGCCTCATCATCCAGGTTAATGGCAAAGATACTGATAAAACCAGTTCCTCTACATCCTGTTCTGTGCTCTTTTACTGACTGGGAGGTGATGCTGGAAGCATTAATAATTCCCAAGTATGATGCATTCATTGCTCTGTCCTCATGGGCAAAGGCATTGTTTCATCAGAGAGTGAATTCTGGTCAGTAAAGAATGATGTGTCTGTTGCAAAACCCACATTGACTCTTCCTGGTTACCTTAATTTCCTTAACGTGTTTGGGAGTAAGATTCCAAGAAGATGCACTCCATTGTCCTTCCAGAATGGAGATTAGGTAAGGTTGGCTAATCATTAATTCCTTGGGTCTTTGTCTTTACTTTGCCTTACATATGAAGGTAACATCAGCGATTTCTGGGTCATTGAGGAGCTGCCCCTCATCTCATTGATACATTCCCTGTGTTCACCTGACCTAGATGATCCTGAGGGTCATTCAGGCTCCTGTTTCTGAACCATCTATTTTCAGTTTTGTTACCCTGTCTGTATGCAACCATGGCTTTTGATCTGTGCTTACAAGCTCCATCCACATCTGCTTCTAAATTATAAGCTGATATCTCAGGTCCTTCTCCATCCCCTTTCTTCCCAGATTCATTTAGTCCCTGTTTCAGCCAGTGGTCTTATTTCACCCCCAACTTTATTACAGCAAAGCCTTCCCTGTGCTTTCTTATTTGCCTTGTCTCTATTTCCTTGCTCTGCTGCCAGTACTGAGTTGCTTGTTCCAGTGTTTATACCACTGTCCTTCCTATGTCCTTCTGTTTAGACCAGTTTTGTGCCTTCTGTTGCCATTCTTGTGTTGGGAGAAATGTGTTCTTGCAATGCAGTGTTGTCCTGAATCAGCCTCCTGCCACTGCCAGATTGCTCTGTCCAGGATCTGAGTTTGCTGCAGTGAGAATCTTTGCATTTTCTGCTGTACTTTGTACAAAAACGAGTACTTTTCATTACTGTTTTCTGTGCACATGACATTTTTAATACCTTGGGCAGATTTGCAGAAAGTTCTTGCAGGACAAACAAACAAATGCACTTTGTCAGATTTCACTTCTTCCATCCAAAGCTTCTCAGAGAAAAGTAACAAGAGAAACAAGGCATGATAAAAATGCTGTATTTCTTTCTTGGGTTTGGAAGTGATTGACCATTTAGTTAGAAACTTTTGATGACAGTTTGGCCAGACAGATACCCAGCAGTGATACCTTCAGCCTAAGTAACAAAATCTGCTGCCCTTACATGATAATGGGATCTTACAAGGCTGGGAAAAATTACAGGAAAAGAGACTTCAAATTTTTCTTTAGTATTTTGCCACTGAACTTGGCGGCAAGTACAATTTGCCATTCCTCCATAAATACCTAAGCATTTATTTGAATTAAAAGGAGTTTAATGAAGTTGAAAGAACAATTATTGGTGTCATTTAAGAAGCATATTTTTATTGAATCTTGGAATATAAAAAGGCACTTGTCTTTATCTGGGGCCATTCTTCCTGCCAGCAAAATCTTCTGAACAGAAGAGTTAAAGTGTCTATAGCTGAATGTAGGAACAGTGGTGTGATGTTGTCTCTGCCTATTTCTTTAAACAGTGTTACAAGCAATACTTTAAAAGTAATATTTACATAGTTAAAAAATCTGTAGTTACTAAGCTGTATGTAGTTATTGCCTATTTTATCCTCATCCATGATATGTTAGCTATTTTAAATAGGTGAATTATTAGATTCTGAGATACCTTCTTTGATATAAAATCATCTCTCAAAGTAAGCTAACCAGGACACAGATTTGGGGACCATTGCAGTTTTGAAGAAGAGTTAAGGCAGGAGCTGTATCTGTGCATGCACACACAGGCACTGGAAGAGTGTGTATTGGTTTGCTGACTAGTTAAAATGAGCTTTTTGGTTTCAACCTGAGTTTTGTATGTCAGACTAATAGCTTCTATTAGATTAGATAGCGTGTCTGGAAAAAGTAGGTGAGCTGCTTTAATTTTAATACCTACTACTTTAATTTCAGTGTCCTTCTCTGTTCTAAGATAGGTGTTCATTTGTAGGGAAGGTTTAGGGTGAAAAAAGTGGATTTACAGCAGTTGGATAATAGGCTGTTCTTTTCAAGCATGTGCACAAATTGATGCTGACTAATCTGTGATTTGAGTCTCTCATTAGAAACACATTTATCTTACTTTTTTCCTTTCTCCATCTCTCAAAAGGGCAATATCATCTCTTTGTGAGTTTAAATAGCAATGATGCTTTCTTTATTTAGATATTCTTGTTGTTCTTTGTTTGTTAGTTCATGAGCCTGGGATAAATTGTACTTCCAAATATGTGTTAGAAGTACATGAATTATTCCATATGATGTCAACAAATAGATTTGTTTTGAATTTTATAAGTTTAAATACTATGAATTCTGAAAGAGGTAACTGTTAGACTTTTAAAAGGTTATGCTTTATGATTTAGTTTCACAATTTAGGAACAGGTTACGATCATTACTGTAATTATTGAAATTTCAGTTCATAAACTCTGTACTTTCTCGTAGCTTGTGTGTTTTGTACAGGGTGAGGGTTCTGTTACTCTGGCCTGCTGGGTAGTCACTTTCCCTTCTCAAATTCCCTGATTTTAGGGTTATAGCAAACATAGTTTACTATCTTGAATCTGTTACATCAGTGTTACACGGGTTCATTAATAATTGTGGTCTATTCTGAACTTCAAGGATTACTAACAAAATATTTCAAGGATAAACTTTGATGGGTTTGCAAGATTTCTGAACCCTTGTCACTGTATTTCCTTGTTGCTGCTAATGATGGTTGGAAGATACAACAAAAGAATTTGAGTAGGTGAGTTATTCTCCAGAACACTGAGCAGACAGAGTCAGTTGGTAGAAATAAAAATGAAAATTAATGTCCTGTTACTGTTGATTCATCAGTTCATATATATATTCCTATAGAAACCTGATGGTCAGGCCCATAGGAGCTGTAGGGGTGTGTTTATCTCCTTGGCTACCAGAAGAATCCCTGATGTTTTTTGCTATTTTTTTTTTTTATTAAGGCAGATGGGTCTTTAAGGGGTGTGTGTGTACATACATTCAGCACACAAGGAGTGTGGAAGATGGATCCAGTTTTTGTAGCATTATTAATTGGTAAATGTAGCACACTGTAAGTCAGAAAAATGGGCCATGTGTGAGGTCACGGCCAGGGAACTTAATGAATATAAATTCCTGTTAAATATTTTATACAAGAGAGGAACAGATACAAAAATTGCTGCTGAGTGTGGTCTGTGATTTACTAGTGCCATTTGTTCTACTTGGAACAAAGATAGGTGATGAATCCTTCTGCAGTCTTCTAAACCAGAGTGATACATGTTCTATTACAAGATCTGGGCTCTAACAAAAATAATTACTGATCAGTGCTCAAAAAAGTGGCTGTGCATTTGGTGTATCATGCTCTGCTTTCTCAAACAGGATTGCTATTTGTGCTGAAGTAACTTTAATACTCTGGAAAAGGGAGAAAGAGCAAGGAGGAAATGACAGTGCAGCTTTGATCATGTTACTTGACATTGTGCCATTAGTAGTTTCTTCTGGTCCTCAGTAGTTGAATTTTGTTGTACCTTGTTGTTACCTGTATCTTGAAAGCAAAAATAACCAACAACGTGTTTGCAGGGCAGCGTGTAGGAACGTAAGCTCATATGTCATGCCGTGTCCCCGTCATTAAACAGTGATCCACAACACATCTGTTGCTGCTGACAGGTGGCAAAACAGCAAATTCCTTGTGTTGGACTTAGATTTAAGTAGCTCTTCCTGCAGGGATACATAGGAAAGCTTGATGGCTTAGAACTGACATGTATTTGTTCCCCTAAGTTATTTGTGATCTGGCTGGTTCTTTCCTGTTCCTGCCACCCTCAGCAGCAGAGCAATCCCACATTCTGCTGGTGCAGTTTGGTTTTTGCAGCCTGTGGATACTTTGCCTATTTCTGACCTTGAAAAGTTGCCTAAATTTCCATAGGACAGTGATATCTTAGTGTTGCAGTGGGCTATAAATGCTCTGTGACGCTCACTGGCTGTTTTCTCTTTTCAGATTTAAATAGTCAAGGAGGTTTTTTAATGACACTCATTCTGTAGATCAGACTTTAACAGAACTGTACTGTTTTCTCAATTATGTGGGGCTTTCTTTTAAACAGCAATTTCCAAGGACTTTCTGAAATTGTTTACTTTTGGCAGAATGGGGATTACTCATTTGACAGGTTCTGATGTTATTGATCAAGCAGCCCTTAATTGCTCCCTCTAATTTTGCTATAATCAGTTTTTTCTGGCTCACAGGTATTTGTTGGTGTGCCAGGACAATGTTTAGGATGAATTTTAGTTAAATCCAAAAATCAGCTTTATGATGATTTTAGAATGTTTAACTGTGGCATTTTATGGCACATAAACATGTAAACAGTGAATATTGCAGCTGTGTCCCCCTGAATTCCCATTTTTTACCCTCATTGACTTCCTACAGTCTTATACTGTTGTTAAAGTATACTGAAATTTCTGCTGTAATCTGTAATGTTAGCTGTGCCAGAAGCAGAATGTAACGTAACATCCAACCCACAAATGAAATAAACTTCGAGCCAGTGAAATATCTGTGTTGCTTGGAAATGCCAGGCATAAAAACTGGGTAAATGTGAAATATGTGTTGTATTCTTTCTCATTTTTATATTTATGAATTCTAATTTGAATGTCTGCATTTGATCCTTTTGTTTGTAAATTTGTTTTGGTTTGTCTTTTCCACCTTACACCCACCCACCCACACAAAGAAAAAAATAAGCAAACATAGTAATTGTGAGACACTATCAAATTTTGGTGAAATTGGTCTCTATGTGTCCAGAAGTCACCATGGAATGGCATTGCTTTGGGGAAAACAATCTGAAACACTCTAATCAAGTAGTTTTTCCCCTGGTTTGAAGTCATTCATGCAGGGGTAATAAAATGCATGGCTTTCCTATCACCCTGTTAACAGAATGAGTGATAGGATTTTTTCATATCTCTCAGTTTCTGTGTTCAATTTCTTGTCATCTGTGAGACTGAAACTGCAGTTCTGCGAGACGAGGTAACCCCCCAAGCAGCAGCTTCTGCTGCTCAGCCAGGAGATGTCTCCATTGGTAGTTACTCACTTGTGGTGTATCATCTTTGGGGCCCTTTCTTAAACTGTCTCAACTGCTGAAGTTTCAGAAAAGTGATCTGGGCTGGGGAGAAGTATTGGTTTGTTCTGGGTGATGAACTCCAATGGGTTGTAGATCCACTGAGTGCCAGAGTTGATGAGAAAGCAGGGACAAGTAAGACTGTGTTGCCAGGATTTGAGGGGAAGACTTAGAACTGGAATAGGATATAGGATCTTGAAGAATTATGGACACTCTTATGTAATCCTGACTTGCATTAGTAGGATGATCTTGAATGTTTATTTGGATTGTTTACATTTTCCTGAAAATAGGGAAATAGCTGTAAAGATCAGTAGTTTTCTTTTTCTTTTCCTGTTCAGCCCACATCCTATGTGCAAGCAGAGTGGACAAAGGTCAGAAGGGGGCATATTGAGAGTTTAAAGTTTTGGAAAAGGATTTTAACATCCAGTTAATTTTTCATCTGCATCCAGAGGCCTCACATTCAGATTGGTTGCTAGACATGTTTCCACATGAGAATTGAGATGGAAAAGTTAGTAAATATCTTTAGTTATTATGAAGTACTTAGAACTTACTGCAGTATGGCCGTAAATTTGATGGATGCAAACATCTCTTGAGGGTGGGGAAGAAGCAAAAGAGAAACAGTAGAGAGGGCGAAAATATATTGCTTTAATTTGGATTACAATTATTTGTAACATATATGAGTATACTTTGATAAATCTGTTTGAAGTTTGCAGGAGGTTCAGAAATAGGACACAGTTAAACTTATTTCAGCTATATTCTTTTTTATGTGTCTTGTTTCTGTCTGAAAATTTAAAGTTGATGTATTTTTGTGTTTTCCTTTAACAGTTTTCTACTTGGTCAGAGTGGTGATGGTGTTGTATTCAGCACTGATGATTATTTTCGTCAGCAAGTTGGATATACCTACAATGCTGCTCAGCTTGGTGATGCCCATGACTGGAACCGGAGAAGAGGTTTGAATGCATGAGGGGAATCCTATTAAACTGCGTTATATTGAGAAAATACAAGTGTAGCATAACACGCATGTGTGTTAAGAGTCTCTATGAAAAGGAGTAGATATATTTCAGCATAGCATATATGGAAGTATGCATTAAAGTATTCTCTAATTCATGTATATATACATTAAATTTTGAACTTCTACAAGGTTCAGAAGTAAAAATAGAAAATCTTGTTTCTTTGGGCTATACCCTGTTCCTTTGTTCCGTTTCATAGTAGTATCTTGGTAGCATAATTCAAACTTCTTAATCCTGGCAACAGCAGATGTCATACCAGCAACTGGGAAGAGAACTAACTCTATCCAAGCCACAAACAGCAGAGCAGGGGATTCTAGGTTTTTCCATTATTTTTTCTGGTCTGGGTTTGATCCAAAATTTATGGAAGGTTTTCTGAGGAAAACTTTATTTCACTTGTGTAGGTTAACAGCTTTAAAAACTTATCTTTTTTAATACCTAGCAGTGTCCAAAGGTTGAGTTTTACTGGTAAAGATTTAGATACCTGGGTAAGAAGGATTGTAGACAGATTCTTGCTCTTTTTGTAGCAGTTTTCTAAGAATCTCATTGTCTGTTTGGTCTTCTCCAAGGAGCAGACAAACTGAACAAGTCCATGCATGTTACTCTCTGTGCTGCATGCAGTGTCTCAAGCAGAAGCTTCTTCCCAGTCTTTTTGCATCAAAAGATACAGAGGGACAAGGATAAAAAATACTCTCCCCTTTTCTCTCTTTCTCACCCTACTGCAAAATTTATGAAACATTGGGGAATTTTTCAGTATGAACAGTGTAGGAATTTTTGAGAGCGATCATTAGAAGATCAGTTGGAAGAGCCCTTTTGAAATTGGAGTGCAGCAGTAATAAATACTTTGCATGAAGTTCCCAGTAGGAGCCAAAGGAGCAGAAGAGTTGATAAGGTAGTAGTTTATGGATGAGAGGGCTCAATGCTTCACAGTTCTAAGACCACTGAACAATTTTCATTCAGTAAAGTCTTACAGCTGTATCTGGCTGGGTCTGAAGATCTCTCGAGTTCTGTATCACTTACGCAGTGGTGTCAGGAACCATGACAGTGTGTAATGTACTTACTCAGTGATGTTGGTAACAAGAACAACAGTAGCTGTGTTGTTTGCCAGAATAGCTTTGGATTGAAGTCATACTCAATTCTTACCTCCTGCTTTGACTGGATGGAACTATCTGAGTTGAAGGACTTCAGAAACTCTGGGTTTCATTTGTGCATGGGTCCTTGAAATATGTGAAATGTCAACTTCAGGGGAAAATGATGATCATGGTACTTGGGATTCTTGTCTGATGAGTAGGTCTAGGCTGAGAGTTCATACAGATAATATCAGCTGCTTAAATTATTTGTGTAGTTCTATTACAACATATTTAGCTACAGCTTTGTCATCCTCATATCAGAATTATGGAGAAGACAAAAATGTATTTTCTTCACAAATCAGAAAATTATTACATTGAAATTATCCTTTTCCCATTTTTGAGGGTGGATGAATCTCTAATATAGTAACTATGAGAAAAAAGTAGTAACAGGTGCAACCCATTGAGGGAAAAAATTAGTTCATTTCAGATGAACAGTTTCAAACTCTCAAATGTTTACAAGGCAGTGAAATACATCCTTTTGATACTAAAACACAGATTTAATATGATTGCTGTAAAGTCAAGTGTACAAATATTAGGAAATACAGGAATTATTTTGCCATTGCAACTTTAATTCTGAAATTAGTGTCAGTCTTCCATGGTTTTAGGCCTTTTGAGTTCATGTTTGTGGCTTTGCGAATTTTCTCCTATTTTACTTCATCTTAACACTTCTACTGGAGCTTTCAGCTGCCTTTGATATTGGTGACACTGACAGATCATAGAATCACAGAATGGCCTAGGTTGGAAAGGACTTTAAAGATCATCTAGTTCCAACCACTCTGCTTTGCAGAGGGACATCTTTAACTAAATCAGGTTGCTCAGAGCTCCATCCAACATGACCTTAAACACTTCCAGGGATGGGGCATCCACAGCTTCTCTGGGCAACTGTTCCAGTACTTCACTGCCCTCACAGAAAAGACTTTTTTTTTCCTTAATACCTAATCTAAACCTACTGTCTTTTAGTTTAAAGCCCTTCCCCCTTGTCCTGTCACTGCACGCTCTTGTAGAAAGGTTTTCTCCTTCTTCCTTGTAGTCTCCCTTCAGGCACTGAAAGGCTGCAATTAGGTCGCCCTGAAGCCTTCTCTTTCCCAGGCTGAACAATCCCAATTTTCTCAGCCTTTCCTCATAGGAGAGGTGCTCCATCCCTCAAATCATCTTTGTGGCCTCCTCTGTACTTGCCCCAACAGGTCCATGTCCTTCTGTGCTTTGGACCCCAGAGCTGGATGCAGCACTCCTGCTGGGGTCTCACAAGAGGGGAAAAGAGGGACAAAATCCCCTCCCCTGGTCTTCTGGCCACAAACCTTTTGATGCAGCCCCGGATACAATTGGCTTTCTGGGCTTTGAGCCTCCATTGCTGGTTGGAATCCAGCCTCTCATCCACCAGCAGCACCAAGGCCTTCTTGGCAGGGCTGCTCTCAATCCTTTCATTCCCCAACCCATGATGTGTTGATACCAGAGATTGCTCTGACCCTGGTAAAGGATCTTGCACTTGGTCTTGTTAAACCACATGGGCCTGCTTCTCGAGCTTGTCCTTCAGGTTCTTGCTTCTACTTTTCTTTCCTGTCTGTACCTTTTATTCCTTTCCTTAGAACAGTGTGTTTCAATCAGTAGATGAGCAAAAAAAACCATCTGGAACATTTTACACATATTGATTTATTAACTTACACTATTTTTCATTGCAGCAAAGCAAGCAATGGAGCAGGGAAAATCTCCAGTTATAATAGACAACACTAATACTCAAGCTTGGGAAATGAAGCCATATGTGGAAGTGGTAAGTTTTGTGGAATGATTATGTCATTCATTACAATTTTTCAAACTTATCTTCACATGGAATAAGTTGGAATGTGAAACAGAAACATTTTCCTTAGTCAAGGTTCTGAAGAGAGAGACTACTTCCTGCTAACAATTAGCAATTGGTATGGCAGTGGTTTAAATCAGTTTAAGAATTGGCTTGATCTAATTTGCTTTAGGAACAAAAGCTAAGACGTGCTGGGAGTAAGTGAAACTCAACACGCTGCCACCACAGAGTTAACTACATCTGTTTATTATACTTGTCTGTTAATCTTTTCTTATGTTTTATTATGTAAAGATTCACATATCATGGGGTGGTCCTGTGGTGTAAAGGAGAGCACTCTGGACTCTGAATCCCAAGGACCTGAGTTCGAGTCTCAGTGGGACC
>JAWWLZ010000001.1:49647197-49685769 GCA_035041345.1 Poliocrania exsul | reverse complement strand
TATCCAGATCCCTCTGCAGAGCCCTCCTGCCTTCCAGCAGGTCGACACTCCCTCCCAACTTGGTGTCATCAGCAAATGGATGAGTTAAGACGTGCCTGAAGAGAAGATCCCAGTATTAAATGACACTATACAGCAAATTAATTTCCTTTTTTCAATTTGTTTCTATGCTTGATGCAATTTTGCTTTTGGTGATTTTATTTTCCTGCCTTATTCTTTATTAGGCCTTTGCCTTTATTATCCTGCCTTTCCTTATTAGGAAAGGTACTTATTTATGAAGTGATTATACACAAATCCATTCAGTCATGGATGAGTGTGCACTTTATTCCCAGAACACTTGAGCTGTCATCTTTTCCTAGCAGTACTAAAAGATAGGGAGAATATTAACTAACTTTCTGCTTCCGTCATTTGACATAAAAGGACTTGGATATCCTCTTCTCATTTTTTTGTCCATCATGACTGTCAAGTCCTTTATAGAATCCACATATTTCTAGGGGATTGTTTTTTTTTCCTTTGCCATTGTCCTTGTTCTTATTTGTGAATAAAATCAAAACTGTTAAGGTTGACCAACTGATAAGTTCAACGTGTAGCTGCTCCTGGACTGCTTTAGCACAGTGTAGAAATTAGAAACATTTAAACAATGAGCCACAATCGATGACCTCTCTAGTTTCTGGTGTTGTCTCAGGGAAGAGTTTCTGTGAGAGAAATGTTCTACTTAGGCATTTTCTTCACAGAAAGGAAGCTGATAAAATGCACCCTAAAGAGCCGGCATAATTGTGAATACTACTGAGATCAACAGTTCCGCTGCCATTCTGTATGTGAAACCAGTGTGCTACCTGCAGTATGCTTTGAACCCTTACCAACTTAATACTTGCTTCTTTGTTGTAATAATACACAAACTCCTGGAGGGGCTGAGTGGTGAGAAAATCAGTCTTTTAAAATATTACTCTGTGGAGTATCCTCTTTCCAGTATGGCCTGTTTGTTCCCAATACTGATTTCTCCTCTGTAGAACTGAGCAAGTTGGTAAGGCCCATGCTGCTTCTGTCCCTAGCGGAAAGCACAAAGATGCAGAAATACATTCCCTGTTGGTTTGATGTGGAAATAATTCAGATTGGACAAGGTTTATTGGTGATAAGAGTATATTGGATTATGATAAGTGCTTGTTTACACTGTCAAAACATTTTGTTTCTGTTTTGCGTCTCTTCTTTTAGACTCAGTTCTCTTACAGTCCTGGCAATTCTCTCATGTTCAGTTTGTGTGTGAGCCTTGTGGTTTTCTTTTGGCAGAGACTAAAATTTCCTGCTAACATGGATTTTAAGGTCCTATTCTATAGATACCAAGGAGATAGATGCATTCTAATGTAACATCTAACATCTCAGGTTCTTAAAAGACCAAGTTTTTGCTGAAAGTAGCTGGTCACCAAACACTGCAAGAATAGGACAACACTTCTGATACATCTTCCCTTACCCGCGTTTCAGTACATTTCTAAATTGACCATAAGTATCAGAGCTAGTGTCAGACAAAGGTGGCGTGAGGAGGCTGTTCTGGTTCAGAATCAGAATTGCTTCTTATTCTATAGAAAGATGTATTGATTAGAATATATTCTGTCATCAAGTCTAGAAACATTGTAGTTGTGTTTGTTATGCTAGTTTGAACATTGCTTTCATAAGGAGTGGTCTGTGGTATTACTCAGCCCTCTACTCAGTAGCGAGTATACCATGTGAAATCTGATGCATGAATAGAAAGCAAAGTCCTTCAGGGTAATTTAGATACATAGTTGTGTAACTATATATGGTTGTATATCATCACATTTCTGTATGAAGAAGAATGACTGTATTGTTTACTGTTGCTTAATATATGCGGTGGTGAATTGTTAAAATAAACCTTAACACAAGTTGAATTCCTAGAGAATGAGGATACAGCATAATAAAAGTAGAATTTTAAATATGAAGAGCAAGAAGAAAAAATTGAGAATTTAGAGGGTTTTTTTATTAAAGACTGTAAACATAACTATAAAGATATATTAATATATCCTTATATCTAACTATAAAAATACCAGACAATTCATTAAAATCTTTATTTTTGTAGGAGGAATAAACATGGGGTCACTCGTGAGAAGATTGCTCAGATGTTGGAACGATATGAACATCAAATATCCATACCTATTGTCATGAATTCAGTGGCACCTCCCCACAAAAACACTCCAAGACCACCTCTGCAGCGAAGACATAGGTGGGGAGACAATACAGACTCATGGCGTTAATCCAGTGTTTCCAGTAGCCAGTAATGCAGTTGCAGTCAGTTAATAAGGATCTGTTACTTGCCATTTTAAAGCATGTCATCACATCCAATCAAGTAGTGGATCTTCTGTGTTTTAAATAGGCCCATTTCAAGACCATTTTCTTCTGGAGGTTGTTCGTTTTTAATGGACTTGCATGTAAATAGAATTGTACATTTAATGTTTTCTAAAACTACATTTATTAAAGTTGTAAGACCTTTGATTTTAGTAAAATATTTAATATAGAGTATGGCATATAGCGGAGTCTTCCTTCATAAATCTAAGGCAATGATGTTGTCATATAGCAGGTAACTGTTGAACAGTTTTTTTAAAGAAGGGGTCATATTGGAGATCTTTTAAAAGAGAATTAAAGCCCTGGAAGATCATGTTATTAATGTAATAATCAATTTTAATGATTGCCATTTAGTCTCCTTACCTTTTTGAGATGTTTTTGAAAACAGTTTTGTCCTGGATTGTCCTTTAGTTCTATTTGGCATGTATTGCCAATTGGCAAAACTTCGACATTGATTTGCTGGTTTCAGACGTTTGGCGTTTTTTCTTTTGGTTGGTGGGGGTTTTTTTTGTTAGTTTTTTTGTCTCAGAAGCATATGTGGCAGCTGCAGTAACATTCTACCAATATAGGATTCACCAGCCTTAAACTGTGCAACCTCAGTTAATTTTTATTTGTTGTTATTGGTAGTATATAAACTATGATGCTGGCTGCACACCACCAACTTTTTTTGTGCTGACTTAAAAAAAAAAATAAAAATCTGAGTTTTATCACTAAACCCCCCACATTTTACAGTTGAATCTTTCTAAGTCAATTTCTTTCATTTGCTATAAAAACGAGTGTTAAAGCATTAATTAGGCTGGCAAGTCCCAGTCCAGAGCTGGGATGCATCAATTCAATATAAATACTGGATATAATTCTGTAAAATCATCTTGCATTCCGAATTTTGACACAGTCAATGTAATCTGTTTAGCACATAACAAAGAATGATCCAGCATGGAGAGTGACTAATTTACTGCCCTTTTTCTCTTAAGAAAGATGAATTTGTAAGTGTTCATTTTGCTTGTTTTTTAACAGCTTGCTGTATTAATAAAATATATTTGTCTTCAGTGTTGTTGAAGTAGTTCAATGCAACAGTTTGTATTATTTTCAAGCTTGTAGGATTTTATACAGATGAGCATTATTACTAACCTGCCAGCTGAAATAACCTCTCTTCAGGTCTGACTACATTTGGCTTTCTTATACCCAGAATGAGCAAGTGTTGAACAGGAAATTTTGTCAAGAACATGAGAATGTAACTAAAAGAATTTTGACGGTTATCTATTACTAAGTTGGTGTCATAGTCATCAGAATTTTGGAAAGTCCAAAGCCAGCATTATTTTTTTAATTGTAGACACTTTTAGAGTAGGACCTAAAAATTACTTTCTCATTGAAGTCTGAATACCATGAAAGTTGAAAATCCAGGTATATAATGCAATATCTTTCTGTAGTTTTCTACATTTACAGTGCATATTTAAATTAATGTTGTATTTATTTGAAAAATAATTTTAAATGTTTCAGTAGTGCATGATACTATATTGAATTATATGTATATCTAGAGAAGAGGCTCTCCAATTATAGTGTCCTCCCTCATCTGTTGTTCAAATCAATTATCTTACAGTATTTTAGTTTTCAGTTATCTTTTTCAAGAATCATGAAAATGATTGTAAATGCTCAGTAATACTTTTACTATCTCAAAGCTTTTATATTTAAACATGAAAACATCTTTCTAGTGGGAGATGAAGTTTTTACACTATTTTGCTGTAAGTTGTAACATGAAATTCACTGAGCCTTTATGTAATCACACTGTGCTAAGGTATGGCAAAAAAAGAGCTTCCTTTTGAAGATTGTTATGATATCTTTTGGCACCTTTAGTTTCCAGTTTTTAAAAGAAATGTGGGGGTTTTTTAGCAATATTCAATCATTTAAATAGATATTTGTACTGTTTTAAAGTGGCGCAGCTTTTCTTGTGTTCCTTTTTTAATTATTGATGGAGGGGGAGTGTTTTTGACATGCAAAGCACACTGATCAATAATAGGCCTGCAGTTTGCAAAGGACACTTAAGAAAGGGGAGCTCTGCAATTTGTTTCTGTATCAGACATTTCTTGTAAATTGTTTCATCTATGCAGCTGAATTCCAAGGTAGGTACAGTGACATGATTGGTGATAACACAATGGAATTATCAGTGTAACACGTTTTTGTTTAGTGGTATTTTAATATTTTAGGAGGATATGACAGTCACAGACCTACATATATCTTGGAAGTTGATTTTATGCTCCAATGTTTAATGTAAAAATAATAAAAATTATGTGAAATACATGTTGCAGGTATTGAATTTCTCATGCCATCACAAAAACAAGGAAAATTAGTTACTTTGTCAAAATATATGTGCAAGAAATGTAAGAACTCACTGTAAAAATTTTTAGATCCTCTTTCTGTCTGCTGTAGTTTTTATGTGTGTGTTGATGATTATAATGTACTTATATACAATGAAGGTTTCCTGTTTTACATTTTGATTAAATTGCTAGTTTGTCATATTTCATGAAATAATAATGTCAGGTTGGAGGTTTTTCTAAATTTACCTAATGCATAGAACTTGGTCTTGTCTGGGCTAGAGTTAGTTATCTTCAGAACAGCTGGTCTGGGACTGTTTTGGATTTGTGCTGGAAGCAGTGTTGATAGCACAGGAATGTTTTTGTTACTGCTGAGCGGTGCTTACACAGTGTCAAGGCCTTTCTGCCTGCCATCCCACCCCAGCAGGTGTGGCCTGGGATTGCACAGGGAGTTGGGAGGGGACACAGCCAGGACAGCTGACCCCAGCTGACCAAAGGGATATCCCAGACCATATGGCATCATGCCCAGTCTATACAAACGGAGTAAAAAGGAGGAAGGTGAGGGGTATATTCAGAGTGATGGCATTTGTCTTCACAAGTAACCATTCCACATGATGGAGCCTGGATTTCCTGGGAGATGGCTGAACACCTGCCTGCCTGTGGGAAGTGGTGAATGAATTCCTTGGTTTGCTTTGCTTGCATGCTCAGCTCTTGCTTTACCTGTTAAACCCTTTATCTCAACCCATGAGTTTTCTCACTTTTACCTTTCTGATTCTTTCATCCCACCAGGAGGGAGTGGGAAAGTGGCTGTGGGGGGCTGAGTTGACACCTGGAGATAAACTGTGACAATCTAATATAACATTTGTAATTTTTTAACATGTTGTTAAACGATCTCTTGTGAGGAATTTTGTTCTTGTAGCCATGTCCTCTTTAGGTTCATTTTAGTCTAGCTGACCATGCTTCATAATTTTGTTAAGCTTTTTTGTCTTTAGGAAGAAAGGAAGATTTAGGATTTTGTCATCTATCTCCTGAAACCTTTTGCAGACATGGTTGTTTCTTTGCTAATAGGTAAATGAAAATGAGGCTTTGTGTAGCTGAGATGGGACCCATAACATTTGTATTTGATTGTTTTGTGTCTCTCTTCCCTGTTGATATTTTCTTTGAGCTGACTGGTAGGATTCATTCTCAGTGAATTAGAAAAAAATTACTTTTTTTTTTTCCCATTCCTGTGCAACATGTAGTTTTAACTGCTGCTTCCTCCTAGCAATCAGGTTTGCTGGCAGAAATGTTTTTGCTCTGTGCTGGTACATCATGGAGATGAGGTGACGAGGTACATGCTGAGAATTCAGGGTTTTCCATATAAAAGCACAGAGGAAGTGTTACAGTTTCCTGTATAAAGCAGTGAGAAGCCATACTGTTGCAATGAAATGGAAAGTAAGCACTTGATTTGAGTGATCAGATGTTTCAAGTGGATCAGATGTGGAAATATTTCACTTCAATGTTTCTGAAGTGGTACTTGTCTTATTTCAATGTTTTGCATTCTAATCCTTTTGAAACAAAAGCAATAGCAGAGATTAAAGCTCTTTATTAATAATTTCCTAGGTGAAAATCTACTAGTATATCAATAAATTTGTTGTGGTTTTTTTCCCTTTTTTTATAGGCTAATTGGTTGAAATTAGCTGTAAATCTGCTTATTTTGAGTTCACAGAAAAATGTTTGAAAACATAACTGGTCATTTTGAAGATCAGTAAGTAACCGATTGTCAAGGTCTGATCGCCTCAAATTTGTCTTAAATTTATTTCTGTAGTAATGGAGAAGCAGCAAATGGTGGTTTTATCTTTAGGTAGACTGTCAGAGTAATTCTAGATCAAGGATAATAAAAGTATTATGTCTGGGACTGGTCTTTGCAGTTTCCTTTTAGCTGATAATGCTGCTGCTTCATTTCTCAGGTGGGCAGGCAGTCCTTGACCATATCAGTTGTACTTTACTGGTTTATGGTGCTATTGTCACAATACTGTGTTGTGCCAAGTCAGAATATATTGTATCCACAAAGTAATTTTTTTTAAGTTGTACTTGCAGTTTTTTTAGTGCTGTTAAATATTTTTCTTTCTTTGGTCTGTTAATTGAATTTAACTTTTCTTTTAAAACCTGTGGTTGCATGTTTTCTAACTACTGATTTTTAAAAGGCTGAATTCTTTAGAGTGTTTTTAATTTCTTCCTAAATTGCTAACAGACTAAGAAGTGCTGCTTTAGTCGACTGAATAAATGCTTGCTTAGTTTAAGGGGTTTATTGTATCATGTACAAATCAGTCTTAGTCACAGGCCCATAATGCTGTTTGGTTGTTATTTTATTCAGGATACTTTTTAAGATTTTTTTCTTTATTCATTAGCTGTAGGTTTTGGTAACCTACACTATAGGTTATACTGGGCTATGAGAAGTTGGTGGGCAGCTTATCCCACATCTTGCTCTTAACCATTAATAGTTTCTGAAGGCTCGCAAACCTGACTTAAGAGTGGATTGACTGTCTTACTTTTCCCATTTAGCATTTTTCCTGACTGCTGGTAAGATGAAAACACTGCTTTACAGGGACCATGACCACAAAAGCATAGACATCAGATCTTTTACCTGGAGCAAGTGAGGTAAACATGTTTGGGCATCCTTTGCAGCACTTTGCAGCCATTTGGTACATTTGCTAAATGTTAGTGAATATTTAGCATTTAGCATGCTTCTTCACTTTATGAAGACTATGCTTAGGGTTGTGCAGGAAAAATTCATTACATATAGGATTATAAATGGAATTCTGTGCATGTAATATGTAGAAGTCAGAGCATTGTGTTTTCATTTTGTTATCGCTTTGTTCCTGCAGTCTAAACTGAGTTCTTTGTTCTAAATACTTAGATGCCTTTTTGGTCCTGGGTCTAGATCCTAAGAGAGTTTTTTTTTTTTTTGTAAGTGAAGGTAACTGCCTGTGATTTAAGTTCTACTGCTGTGCAGGAAGTTTAGCTGTAAAGAGATGAAGTGAATTTGTCTCTTGCCTGGTTAATTCGTGGTGCCTTTATTGAGTATGTCGGGCTTTGAGCTCACTGGTACAAAGAAAATGGGACATACTGGAGTGAGTTGAGCAGAGGATGGCCAGGGCCTGGAGCACCTGATATAAAAGGAGAAGCTGGGAGAAATGTATTCAGCCTGAAGAAGAAAAGGCTGTGGCTGAGGCAGCTTAATACTGTTGTCACCTTTGTGAGGGGAGAGTGCAAAGCTGGAGCCAGGCTCCTTTTAAGTGAAAAGCAAAGGGTGGAGGTTGCAAGATGGAGTATTCAAAACTTGGCAGGGCAAGGCACTGTGAGCATTGATATCCCGGTTTTACTTTGAGCAGAGATTGTATCACAAGATCTCCAGAGGCCCTTTCTGACATAAATTCTATTATAAGTGATATCATGAGAGCAGCATCCAGAGTATCAGAAGAGTTTCCTCTTACATATCAGAGTAGACCTTTAAATCACTACCAGAAGTGCTGCCTGGTGTCAGGGTGTGGAATGCAGGCCCTGATGCTGTTCTTGTTCTCAGATGGGCACCAAGTTTCTGACTTTAACTATAGCAGCAAACATGACTGTACTGTTTATTTGGTTATGTTGTTTCATAGCTGTATTGGCAGAGTTGCTTGCAGGCTCCTGATAACACCTTTAGCTGATCCCCCTTTTTCCCCCTCAGGCAGTGTCAATAGTTGTTTGTCTCTTGTTAGCTGTATTGTCTTTCCAGACTTAGAAAATAGTAGCATATATTAGTGTTTATTTAAAGTAATTTTTATTTTCTGTCCAAGGACAGATTTCTGTTGATGCTGACTACATTAAGGAATTGAAAGACAGGTTTTGGCATCTATTCATCCCCAACACTCTAGGAATAATACAGGGCTGTTTTGTAAAAAGTAATCATCTTTAAAGGGTAATGCATCGTGTCTTTTGTGTATCTCTGGTCTTTTTGGTGAAAGATATTTACGAAGGGAAATGAGTTAATACCAAAGTGTAATATGCAGAAATAGCAAAACTTGGATTGTATGACAAAGTACAGAGATTTGTTGAAAAAGGTGCAATACCTTACAGGGAATGTGCATTAGAACTCAATCATATGTAATTCTCAATATTTCATAGAGCATTTAAGATGCACAGAATTTAGTGCCACAAGTGGTGCAGGTGTTCTGAATAGCAACATTATCTGCAGTTAAAAGTATTTGAATTTTAATATTGCCATAATCTTGAGTAGGGGCTGGTTACTTAATATTTGCTGAACTGTTTTTCTCCCTTTTCTCTTTATTCTTGAATTGCATTTTTCTGACCTGAGTCCTGTGTGTTGGGTTACTACAGTTGTCTCCATAACACTGGAGCCATTTCTTTCCTTAATTTGTGTGGAGAGCTACACTTTATTCTCAATTTTTTAAATGCCTCAGTTCAGTCAAACTCATGTTGACTTAAAAACTGAGTATATAGTACCCCTCCCCCGGATTTTTTTCTTGTTCTGCTACAAGTAATATTTTCTGTCATGCAATATATTTTTCTTTATACCTTTTTCCCTCCTTAAGGTTTCAGCATCCGCTTGTGTTTTCAAAACTCATATTTGTGTTCTAGAATTACAGTGGTACTTTGGTGGATATTTTAGTTAGGTGTCTTTGCTACAGTTTTGTTAAATGAAACTATTTTAAGTACAGCTAAAATCTGTCATTTTCCATTGGAGGTGTCTAACAGAAAATAGCTTATTACATATCTCCAAGTATTTAATTCAGATCTCATCATAACCCTGTTGCTTTCTTACTCTCCCACCCATATTCTTCTTCAGCTTGATTTTGCTTGTGTCTCATCTCAAATTTCATTTTGCGTTTGTATTGGGTGTGAATGGGCCTTGTCAAGAAAGGTCAGCACTTCACCCTGTAAATCTAATTTTGTCTTAAAATGCTTTTGTTTTACTTGCTTATATCTACATTTGATTATGATGGCTGTAGTCTATGTTTAGGTACCAGGGTGTTGTATCACAGTATGTGTGTCTTTTTATTTTTCTGGTTAAAATATTAATTTAAATATTAACTCTATAGTGACCAAAATACACAGTGGGCATGTTTTAGGATGTAGGAGCTGCAAATGCTGTCTTATTTATGAACCATATTTTAGGACAGGACAAAGTTCGCAACCTCATGAGAGCCTCAGTAAATTGCCTTCTCCTGGATGGAGCTTCTTGAGTGCAATTGCCTAAGCAGATGCATGGAAAACAGTAGATTTGTGAGGCAGAGGAACTGAAAAATGGATTGAGAGGTGATTCACAGGATTTAATATTTGCATGTATCTTATTTCTCCTGAAAGAAAGGATCCACTCAGATTCAATACTGTCTTGTATTTGAGCTGGTTAGATATGATATGCATCATGGTTAGATATGATATGCATCATGCAGTATGTTACATCCCTAAGAGCAACTCTGTTGTTCATTTGGAAAGAAAATGTTGGGGGTTTTAATTTAATTATTACAGCTTTTTCCATAGCTGTGAATTGGCCAGTGGGCAGATGGGCTTTGCATGTGCAGTGGATGATGTTTGTCTGGTCAGTCACAGTCTTCACCTGTGCTTCATGGTTGCCAGCCTGGACCACAGCTTTGAAGGGTGTGGTGTGCAAAGTGTGCTCCAAGTGTTGTGAAAGGAGGGCGCTTAGGATGTAGTGAGAACTTACTGATTCACATCGCATATGCATGGTGCTATAGTTTGTCCTGAAGTTAACAAAAATCTGGGACTGATCATTGCCTGGGAAGGTGGGATATTTCTATCCCATTAAAGATTTTTGAAAATGTTCCGTAAAATCTCACATAGAACTGTCTATATCAATAGAAAGCACAGCAGGTTACATGAACTAGTGCAAATTTGACTGCAATAGTTCCTATTTCTCTCTTTCACACAGCAGCATATTTCTTGTCTAGCCAGGGTTCATTTGAATCAGGTTGTCTTCATGCTTGAGGTGGTATCATCAAGTGACAGAACTGATGTCACCAAATTTGACAAGATGATTCATACTGTACGTCCAGTGCATAACATTGGCAACTGTGTCATTTCATGTTCTTTTCAAAGGACTAAATGTTTACAGAACTTGAAGTGTTTCATCTTGTCCTTTTTTTTCTCCTTCTTAACCTACCTTTGAACATTGAGCCACACTTAATGGTGCAGAAAAATCCAGTCACACTAAAAATAGTGCCTCTTCTCCATCTGTTAGCATCCATCAGTACATCTATTGCTGGGGGTGTTGTTTTGTTTCTTAGTGTTTTGAACTGTGTCATGTGAGATATTTGTGTCATCTAAATGAAGTTGAAGCAGCTTTTGAGTTGTTTCACTTGTTTGGAAAGTAGATGTTTGATACTGGCACAAGTATGTTCAGTGCACGTGTAGTATATATCGGACAGTATAATCAGGATTGATTTCCTTAATGTTGATCAACATATTCTATGATTAAGGAGCCAAAATAGGACATTTCAGTCAGAAGATATTTGACTTTCATGAACCAGGAAGGACAGATCAGGAAGGTCACCCCACCTGAAATTTTTATGGAGTGAACAGCCTGTCATTTGGAACCAAACTGCTGTTACTAGCACCTCAGGAATGTGGGGGGTTGGGTGGGCAGGTTGTTTGCTTTTTTACTTTGTAAAGTCCTTGCACTTTGCCATGTATTTGATTAAATTAACAGCTTCCAAAGGCATGCTTTAATCAAACCAATAGTATGGTGTTCTCTGTGTGCTCTCCAGAGCAATGTCTCTTGTGCCTGGATTGTAACAGGGCAGCAGTCTCATATCTGATTATACCTCACACAGAACAGTATGTACATCAATCCTGTCAATCCAGAAAAATATAAAGATTGGAGCATATTTTATGAAGGTATTTAAGTCTCACTACAAGTGGCAATGCTGTTGAGAGACAAAAGAATAATAGGTACTGAGTTATCTTGGATCAAACCCAATTAGTAGGATCTTTACTGATTTGGGGCAGAGAGAATTAATGTCATGTGTAAACATTTCTTACAAATCATTTGTGCTGGATTTCCTTGCTATGACACAACCTGACATGTTGCTGCTGGAAGTAGGTCACTTGCTCCCACCAACCAATTCCTTTGTCTTGGCTAGATACTTATTTTACTTCTTGCTTTAGTAAGTGAAATGAGCACAACAACAAAGGACGTGCTTGTTTTCTTTTGATGCAGGGTCGGCAGTTGAATCCACGTCCAAGGAGAGTGGTAGAACCAGCAAAAAACAGTAGTGGAAGTGCAAGGGTAATATCTGGAACACAGTAGGAAAGGGAGACAACTGTTTCTTGAGCTGTCTAATGGAATTTCAGCTTTCAGGAAGCCCAGTAATGCTGGCAAGTTGTGTGTCTTTTTCTAGGTGCTTGATCACCTGATGCCAATATTCCATCTGGGCTTAAGGAACTAGACCTTTTATCACTCATTTCAGTATTAAAGGCAAGATATGTAACAAAAAAATTGGTACCTTGGCTTTTTTTATTATTCCAAAATTATAACTTCCATTTCTGGTTGTTGCTGAAATAAAATTAGGTCACGAGGAATTCAGCAATGTCCTTGGACTTAACCAGGTGGAGAAGGTGGTGTATCCCAGTAAGTGCCATTCATGTAGCTGCTCTACTGTATTTTGTGTGTTGAAAACCCACTCCTGAGGCTTTGTAGATTAATGATAACGCTTATTTGTAAAAGAGCATGTACCTCATTGCTAAATGTCATATAGAATTGGATTTCAAATGTATCAGTTCCTTTATATGGCTTGGTTAATAGGAAACATTTCTTCACTGAAAGGGTAGTCAGGCAGTGGAACAGGCTGCCTGGGGAAGTGGTGGAGTCACCATCACTGGAGGTATTTTAAAGATATATACATGTGGCACTCGGGGACATAGTTTAGTGGTGGGCTTGACAGTGCCAGGTTGATGGTCAGACTCAATCTTAGAGGTCTTTTTCAACCTAAATGATTCTGTGATTCTATTCTGTATTTCATTCCAGCAGTGACTACAGACATTTTTTTATATCGAGCAGACATCAGCTTAGATGCATACTAGAGCTGAAGTGTGTACAACTGCAAATAAGTAACTCTTCTGGTTTTGCCATTTTTCAGCAAAATGTGACTGCCTCAAATTAGTTGCTTTGTGTATTCTGCCTCAATAGTTGTGAGAAGAGTGCATTTGTTTCTCCAGTAAAGAGTGTCACCTGAGCACTGATTCCCTAACCAAGATGGTCAGAGCTATTTTGAGCTGTAGGTTACAACCTAGAAATCACATGTAACAGAGTTACGGCAAAAAGCTTTTAATATTGTCTAAACAGTGAGCTAAGAAATTTCAAAGTGTTGTTACAGAAGGGGAATTCCTGTTTCAACAAAGATACTGTTATTTTTTTCCCCAGGTTTTTTTAATACTAGCCATTTTTCTAAATGCATAATATGTAGCAAAATTTAAATATCATCTGAAACAGCACCTTTTTTCTTTTCCCTTTTGTATGTGTTTTACGAGTTTGGAACAACTCACTTGCAAATGCCCCTGTAAAGGAGATAAGTCTGTCTGCATGCTGGTTCTTGAATTTTCTCAGTGTTTGTGTGCCATACGGTTTTATAATAAGGACAACTCTCAAAAGGTATTTAGGTATACTAAAAGAGAAGGAATTAAATCTCAAGAAAACTAGTAGACAATTTGCTTCCTTAAATGCAGAAACTTTAACATGATAATGGGTTACACTCCAAGCAGGAAATTTTAGCTATGCCATCATGGTGCATTAGGGTATTTCTTTGGAATAGTATTTTCTTAGAATCAGTTGGAAAACAGAAGTTACTTGGAAACATAAAGAATAATACATTTTATTATTCTACATTTAATAACTCAGTGCTTTTATTTTTGCTTTAGTCCTTTCTTTAAGAAATTCAAGTCTTTAGAAAACTAATTTTCCTGAACTGCTATAAAACCTCCATATTTCCAAAGCATAGAAATGCCATAGTTGTATTTATAATGAATTGTTGAATGCCACTTTTGAAGGTCACATCCAGGTATGCTAAATCATCATCCTGGATCAACATTTGCACTTCTTATTATTTTGACATGCAACGATTTCAATGCAATAATAGCTGTTAGTTTCTCTCAATCTTCTCAGGGATTCTTCTCCCATACATTGGTGGGTACATTTTTCCTGGGTTTGCATTCTAAAGTGAATCCTGTCCAGTGTGGTTTTCTCTCCCTATTCAGAATTAGGAGAGTAGTAGGTGTGCTGACCTTTAAGACCCTTTCCTGCATTTCTTCAGTACCTTTGGATGCCACATCACAGCCTAATAAAGTTTTTGTGAGCATTGTCCTGAAAGTGTCAGGGGTTAGACACCAGAAACATGCTAGAATCAATATTAGAGAAGTTCTGTCAGCAGCTGTGCAGATTCACATCTGAGGGAAGTGAGTGATAAGCAAAGTATAGCTACAATAATACCAAGAGTGGAGAAATTCGTTCCCTTCCTGTGCCAGTGCAGACATTGGTAATTTGGTTGTCATTTCTGCAATTGTTCTGGCAGCACAAGGACTTTTAGGGACAACAAATTCTTCTTGGAATTGGTGGACAGGTCTGATGTTTTATTCCCCACTCCATTAAAAACAGTTAAAATTGGGACACTATTTTCTATTTCGCTGATGAGGGTTTTTTTGATTCCGAAAATGTCCTTGTCTAAAACCACTTTCAAGTCAGGAATTGTCTTCACAGAATTTAAGAATGAATGGTAAGAATAGGTTTCCATAGGTGCTTTAGTCCCCAGGTTGCCTCCTAGTGACCAGCATTTCCTTTATGTGGAAATTCATCCCATTTTTTTTGCTTGTTTTATTTGTCTCTTTAGAATTTCAGAATACAGTACTTAAAACAGGTAATTTTACACATGACTTTGCAAAAAATAAAGACTTTTACCCTATAATTCTTCTAGCCACTGCTTTGCTTTATTTGTGTCAAGTCGCTGTAGTCACTGTATCTTTACATTATTTACATATTTACACCGAGACTGGAGGTGGCACTGAGTGCCATGATCTAGTAATCAAAGTGAGGTTGGATCAAGGGTTGGACTTGATGATCTCAGAGGTCTCTTCCAACCCAGCTGATTCTGTGATTCTATGATTATTTGGATTAGTATGTTTTGAATTTGGGTATTTGATCTTAATAGATGACATTTTCTTACTATGTCCTCCACTTTGTGCCTTTCTGCCCTGCATGACATTTAATGAAATTTCAGGATAGCACCAACTCTCTTTAGTATCTGTTATTCAAACATCATGCCAGAAAGACATCCAGAAATGTGTTTGGTCTTGCAGTGATTTGTGATACTTTTCATAAAGCTAAGTTAATGAGATACCAGCTATGGTTATTTAAATGGGTCTAAACGTTCAAGAATTTTTCAGAATTGTAAGGTGTACATTTGTTTAATTAATAGAAGGTTTCATTTGAGATTTTATTTATTAAAAATCCCCAGATAGTCTGTGTTTGATCATCATATTAACATAAAGTACCTCTTCGTCAAATTTATCACCATGAATACATTATTGCTCAAATTTGGTGGTTTACATTTAATTTTTTGTTGTTGTTTTTACTAGGGAGGCAAAATTAAAGAAGATCCCTGGGCACCTGTTGAAAAAAGCAAATCTGAAGAAAAAGCAAAAAAGAAACAAAACTATGGAAAATAATCATACAGAAATTACAAAAACTGTGTTACATCAAGTAGCTCATTATCCGATTCCAGGTGACCAGGACGCATCAGAAAGTGAAGAGGATGATTTGGAAGAAGAAAACAGCAAATTATTGTATACATTCAGCAAAGGTCCAGAGGACCCAGTAACAGTTTGTGAAGAGCAGCCTAACGCTGCTGCTGAAAGCCTAAGACAATCTGGGTGGGTTTCAAAAGAAAGGTTTCTGCTCACTGTGCCTGAAATCTCAGCGATGTCAAACAATGCACTGAAAAATGAATTGCCTGTAGAAAGTGACAGTTCACTTCTAATAGATGTTAAACCTTTTTCTACTCAAAACCTAACCACAAATGCATTCGATGATGAGGAAGCAAACGAAAGGCACAAAGAAAATCTTTGCAGAAGCAGTTTCCTAAAAATAAGCAATGATAAAAATTCCGTCCATGAGACAGAAGACATCTCTGAAGGTTATGACACATCACTGTTAAGCACAGAAAACAAACTGGGATCATGTCAAAGTACAGGTGAACCTGATGTGGAAGCTAAGCTGATAAGTTTAAATAGTGAAGAAACAGAAAACTCTCAGGGTTACAATTCAAATATTCATGATAATGTGCCTGATAATAACACAGAGGGCAAAGGTGCATTAAAAGCAGAAGAGACTAGTTCTAATGCCTGGACTTCTTTTTCAATTCATTTATCTACTGAGGATTTGCAGCTGGGCTTTGATGCACAAGTTTCTCTCTCTCCTTGGTCTGACGATAAATATGTAAGTGAACAAAGTTCCCAAAAAACGGGGGCACCTAAACAGGCTCAGACAAACAGTTCAGAAGAGCTAAACTGCTGTCAGTCAAATGAAGGATTGGTAAAGGAAAAGCATAATGAAACAGAAATTGAGGAGGTAGGCAAAGTAATAAGCAATGGTCTGTCTGCATCTCCAGCTGGTGAAATGCACTTTGCTTCCCTTGTGGAAGCCACAGTCACCTTCATGCAGTGTTCAAGTGAAGTGAATGTTCCAATAAATGATGCTACACCTATTACATCGAAGAGAAAAAGATACAAGAGAATTGTCAATTTAGCACCAAAGTTTAACCTACCCAGACAGATTGCTGGTCATAGAGAGGGAGGGAAGGAAGTCCAAACAAAAGATGATGTTCCCCAAAACAGTGTTTTGGACGTCAGGCAAAAGAACTTCCTAAGCAAGAACCATGAAGGGGCACAAGAAGAGGACTGTGCATTGCAGGAATATTTTGCACTTTACAGTGACACCAAAGCAACCCCTGCCTTACCCACTCCAGATGCAGACACTCTGTTGCATGATATTTTTCATATTCATTCAGGACAATGTTCTCCTATATCGGAACATTCCTGCAGGGTTTCTGTACCTTCCAGAACAAAGGAGGAAGAAGCTGCAACTCTTAAGCCACAGCACGTAGTTGATGAAAAAGAGGACGAGAGTGAACAAGTTTCTTCAGAGGTTACACATGGCCAACCAGATATTTTGTCTTCTGTTAAAGTTGTGTCTGAATATCCAGAAGCTTCTAGTATATTGGCAAGCTGCAGTGAAAAGGTGAACGAAGCAGGTGACCCTGAGCCAGCAGAGGCCTCACAACTTGAAGATAATCAAGATGTGGATATGAAATGTAGTTTTCTGGGACTTCCCTTATCATTAGAATTTGCTTTTCAACTTGTGCAGCTCTTTGGTTCTCCAGGTCTTCCACTGGGTATAATGATCTTCTTACTACTCCTACATAAAATTAAACAAAAAACCAACCCAAACACCCAAAACCACACAATCCCTAAAAACCACAAATAAAAGCCAAAGCACACTCTCCAAACCAAAAAACAAACTAAAGGACTATTATTAAATACTAATTTTTATTGCGGGTCTTAGTTAAATATTAATCCTATTGAAATGAATCACTGCTGCTTTGGTGATAGTTTTGGGTTTTTTCCTAAAATCCTCAGTCTCTGTGAAAAGTGGCTTTTGGGTTGGCACTGTATTTGCAGTCCTATTAGTAAAAAAAATTACTAAATTAAATCCAAAGCATGAAGCTGTTGTTGACATTTTAATACATCCTAGTGAGTAAGACTTTACTGTGATTACAGAACTAAATGATGTTTTAATACATCCTACTGAGTAAGACTTGATTCTATTGATTATGGAACTAAATGAAAACATAGTACAAAATGTGTACTTTTATATAAAGGTTGTGTGTCCGGCTTTATGTTCCATTTATATTTCCAAACATAAAACCATTCTGGTTTTCTATTTCCCAAAACCTAACTTAATTTGAAATTGAATATCAAACTTAGAAGTTGCATTTCCTGATAGTGAATTCCTTCTTTTTAACCATACATGATTAAGAAGTGTCACAGTGTTGAATACTTGCCTTCCAGGGCTCCAGTTGTCATATTTTTCTACTTTCACTTTAGTCATTTTAAGTTGGCAGGTAGAGGACCATCAGTCCTCAAAGGAGTTGTTGTGGCAACCAGGATTCCCAAATGTGCTGCAGGCTGAGGTGACGCTGCAGAGCTCTGACCAGCCACAGATATTTGGTTGGAAATCACCCTGGGACACGGTGCTGTGTGTGCACCTGCTGACAGAGCTGTGCTCCCTGTACATTTGCACCCTTCAACTGTTTGGGTCCAAATTTAGTGGAGAAATTGTACCTTTCATTTGACCAACGAATAAGATTAAAGACACAGACCAGCTTTGCTGCATATAGACTTTGACATCTGATGGTTTCAGTGGAATTTAAAGTTAAGCATGTGTTTTAATACGACAGCTGAGGAGCAGATTTTATCAGTTTATTTGCCCAAACTGATCTCAGGATTCTTTGTTTTTGTTGTAAAAGTCGATGGCAATGCCACCTGCCAGAAGAGGGACACAAACCATGGGAGGCCTTACTGGGCTGGGTCCCCAAAGGACCTGCAGGGCTGCTTTACCTAAATCTGGCACCACACACCACACAACTTGCCGTGTAGAGCTGACACAGAGCAAGGAAGTACTGCTGATGTCCTCAGCTGTTCCATAGAAAACATTTTTCTTCTCCAGACTTGGTGAATCTTCATATCTGTGATTAAATTTCATAATCTTAGAGGGAGTTGGCCATGACTTGAAAACAGGGATCTTCAAGGGGGAAAAAACAAAACAAAAAACCAAACCAAAGCCAGGCATTCAGAAACACTCAGTAGCTTAGTGAACCGAATGTTATTCTTCTCTGAGTCAGTAACAGGTGAAATTCTCTAGCATTTAGATGAGTTTCTTTTGGAAATTACCTTTAAGAAATACAAACTCACCCCAGTATGTCTGAAGCCCTGCCAGCTTGTGATTGATCTCTGTTGGGGTTTTTCCATCAGAATTGCACCTGCTGTCTGCAGAAGCCTGGCCATGCTCTCCTTTGCTTATCATTATCCTACAGTATCAAAAAGTCTTGTGCTTTTCTGTGGCATATTATATATTAACAGGCTACTATTTATTCAGGCACAAATTTGAACTGTAGTGTTTTACAGTACTGGAAATTGCAGTCAATTTTTTTTGAAATTATTTTGTTGGAGAAATTTTCAGTAAATAAATGTCTTTAGGTATTTATAAATAAAATTAAGGTGACTGACTTTCTTGTATGATCCTCATATAAGTGTAGAATATATTTCAGTCAGTTTTCCTACAAAGAGTGTCTTTTCAGCTTCTTAAACAATGTTAGAGCTAAAACACTTAATGATACTGCACAAATTCCTATAATTAAACATTTTAAAATTTAAAGGCTATTATTTAAGTTGCATTTTGTTTAATTTATTGTCTGAAAGCTTTCTGGTTTTCTTGTTTTCTAGTTTTGGAGGAGTATGTGGGGGAAATGAAAGTATGGTAGGAAAAGCTTTGTCTAAGTAAAGAAACCAAACCCAAATCTCCTCCTTTCCCCCCTCTCTGCACTGGCCTTAGATTCTAGAAATCCTAAATTCTGACTTTGCTGCTCACTCATTTAAATATCTGCTTTTTTAAAAAGTATGCATATATAATGTGTGCACAAATTGTAATTCAGTGATATATTTTAACTGTGGAGACATTTGAACACTCAAATACAAAAACTATTTTCTTCTGCAGAATCCTTGTTGCCAGATGATTATATAGTTCCTCTTGACTGGAAAGTTTCAGAGATGATCTATTTACTGTGGAAGACCTCTGTGGAGGTATGAATTTTAGGGGATTTCGGAAGACTTTCCAATATTTCAGGTGCAAAGAGGAATTCTTCAGTTCTTTGCTAGTAAATTTGCTTTTGTCCTCAATGAGGAGATGGATGTTTTATGTACTCCTCTGAATATTTCTAGAACCAGCTCAAGGCCATGGTAGGATTCAGGTTTTGAAAAATCAGTGTCAGAAGTGCATACAAAGTAGTTCAAAAAAGAAAAAAAATATTTCTTTGATACCTGTGTCTAGACCTAGCCAGTGTTCATTAAGTACAACCTACTATCATCCATTCTTAAGGTTTTCTCTCATCATCTGAGTATATCTCATCCTCTGCTATCTCTGCTAGAGCTGCAGCAGAGAAATCATTCTGAGTGTGTCAGCAAATTAATTTTCCTTGACTAATTAGAAAGTGTTAACTTGCAAATTACTTTTTTCCCCCACCATGGTTGTTACTTTGTGAAGGTTTGTTTTTGTTTGTCTGGTAGTGGCAATTAGGAAAATTCTGAACTAGTAATTATAAAATAGAGTGTGGACTTTGTTGTTTCCCAAAATAACAAAACCTCTAGTCACATACTTTCTTCTTTTTGCTGGACTATTGTTATCTATTTTAGGAAAAACAGAAAGCAAATGGATTGCAGAATGGAAACAGCTTGACTGGTAAGTGTATTCTGTGATACAAAAATTGTAATATTCTTCTTGTTACAGGGTTTTTCATCACTAATAAGTGACAACACTCCTCTTAGTGCAGAAGCACTAGGATGAGATAAATGAATTCGTGCCACTGTTGGTTGTGTGTGTGGTATGACAGAGTGGTGTTCACATTGCTGTGTATTGTCACTTTACAGTTGCTGATGCAAGTACTGAAATTCCTTGCCTTTTAAAGTTTCCCTCATGGAATTAATGCAATACTTGGCTCAAGTTTATCCATTCCAGATCAGAAGAATGTTTAACATGAGGAAGTCTTTCTTTAGACTACTTCCCTGATAAGTTGAGTATCTTCTGGACATGTTCCAGCACCTCAATGTCTCTCTTCTAATGAGGGGCCCAAAACTGGACACAGCACTCGAGGTGTGGCCTCACCAGTGCAGGGGGACATCCCTGCCCTGGTCCTCCTGCCACACTATTGCTGAGACAGGCCAGGATGCCACTGGCCTTCTTGGCCACCTGGGCACACTGCTGGCTCATGTTCAACCGCTGCCAACAGCACCTGAGGTCACACACTTGAGCAGTAAGAGGTATCAGGGTTCATGTGAAGCTCTGGACTTCTGCATGCACAAATTCCTGTAGTGTGGAGGTTACAGGATAAGGTTACTGGTTGTCTTTTTCCATGATGTCCATATTAGTGTAGTACAATTTCAAAGGTTTCATTATATGAGTTTAAAAATACTTAATAGTAGTTGCCTGGAAGCTGGTAGAATTTACTGTCTAAAATAGAAGTATATTTTAGGAAAAAAAGATGCTTTTGGAGAGGACACATAAGAGTGGGAATAGACACACACACAAGCATGAGTGCTCTCTTTCACTCCCTATCCCCTTGAGAGACAAACATGAAAGATTTCACTTATTTTGTAGACCATTTAGGAGGCAAAATCAAGACTATTCCAATGAAATAAAAGCTTGTTCTAGAAATACTCTATCCTGACACAACAGAAATGACAGACTATAAAGGATAAATTTCAGTGTCTCTGGCTGCAGTTTGTAATTTCTTTATTTTTTAGATGATAATATTAGTCTTGAAGATCTAAATAAAAATCACCAAGAGAATCAAGATTCTTCTGAAACACTTCCAGACATAGAGATCTTTCAAGAGATGATAGAAGAGAATATCATAACCTGCACTAGCACTGGTTGTCTGGATGCTGCATTTCATCAGTCATGAGTGGCCACCCCAAATTCTGCATGAACAGGTAATCAGTCACACTTGTGAATGTATTTCATTCTTTTATTATATTTGATGGTACATCTAAAGAACATTGTTTGTTATATTTTTAAGGTGCATCTAGTATCTCCCAACTTACTTGAGTTTTAATTTAGTTAGGATTGAGGGTTGTTCTGGGTTTAGGGGTATTTTAAAGCCAAAATGGGGAAAATAGAAGGAAATATTTGGTTAGTCAAGCATATGAGTTTGTTTTTTTTATCTCTGAAATCTAAAACCTGCCTGGTGAAGTGAAAGTAGTGGGGTAGGATGCCTAAGAGCTGCACTTTATTCCCAGTTTGGTTACTGTGGCAATCTGTTGTGAGTCATCACAATCCTATTTCCCTTGTCCCTTAGCACGGAGAGCAATACTGCCTTCATTAAGGGTCTAATTATGAAGAGCACTGTATGAGTTATAAAACCTTATTTCACCAAGTTATGAAAAAGTGACAGCTCTGCTTTGCAATAGAGAATCAGCAGCAGGAGGTTGCAATAAGACTCCAGTATATTGAGATGTTAATTTTTCATTAATGTTTTAATCTGGTGTGATAAAGTGTGCTACTGGATATTAGGAAGTTGCTATCATGTTCTTGCTTGTCTTGTGAATTTTTGAACCCTTTGGTAAGTTGGCAAAGTTTCTCCAGTTTGTTTATGTAATATATTCTGGGTAGATTGTGATAAGAAGGAAGGACTTTGGGTTCCAGCTGGAAAATGATAGTTTAACTTCTGTATGATTTGCCATCAGTTGTTCTTTCCAAAATGGAAAATGGATTAACCTGTCATTTTTAAACAAGTAAACTGAGGTACACAGAAATAGAATAACTTGCACCTTGAGCAAACTGAGCCAGAAAAAAGATTCCAGATCCTGAGTTTTAAATAATTCCTGTCCAGACATCACAGGACTGCTGGAATATCATCCTCATGAGGCCTTTGTCACCCTGTGCCCTATGCCTGACCTGAGCATGAGTTGATGGCTGGAGGAGTCAGAGGTGGATGTGCACTGTGCTGGGACAGTTGTAAAAGTGAAAGGTGATGTTTTAGAAGGTTTCTTCTTTTTCACAGATGAGGTTCGTGTTAGAGAGGAAGTAGCTGAATAATTTAGGTTGGAATGGAGACCTCTTGAATGGAATTTGATTTTATTACATGCATTTTTATATCATTGATTACAAAATTACATTGCAGGCCATTTGCTGATTAGCCTGTACCAGCTACTGATATAGGAAGATGAGGGGACTCTCTGTGAATCACATAGTACAGACAGCACTGATCTCACAAGGTGCTGTTAGCATGGACCATCAATGACATCAAGAACCTCTGGTAGTGGTATTGTCCTCTTACATAATCAAATACTACAGTATTTGGTAAACAAATTTTAAAAAATCTAACCAAATACTTAGCCCTATGCCTGCTACACATTTTTGGAAATTACTTATAATATTGCAAATATGAACAGTCTAGAGGCAAGATTTTGGCTTGTGGTACAAACTGGCTGGCTGGGTTTGTATCCTAACTTACTATCCAAAAATGTCCAGGTTCACATGCTAAAGAAACAGACATGGAGAGCTCTATTATCTTCCCAAGACAAACCTGTGATTGACATGAATTTTTTGCATTTGTGTACTTCAAGAAAGGAAGGACACATGCTATCAGAGTATCCTGCCTTATTACCCATACCTTTTTCTGGTTGCTGAATCCAACAAACTGGATTTTCTATGAGATTTACGCTCTTTGTCTGCTGTGCTACTACCAAAATTCTTTCAATCTTCCTCTCCTGCTTGTGGAGTGCAGCAGAAGTGCCCCCCAGCCCTGTGCCCTCTGCTGTCATTAAACACAGTTTGTTAGTGATGTTGCAGTCGGTGCTACACTGTGTCCCCTTATGTTAGTTCTAGGGAAATGTAGAATCAAAGAAATGCACTTTGCCATGAAAGAAGGTTCCCAGTTTGTGTTTGGTTTATATAAAGGCCTTGCACACTCACTGCAGGGCTTGTCATGGAACTCTATGCTGGGGTGGAGTGGTTCAGTTGGAGTTTCATATTGGGAGGAGGAGGGAAGTTAGTCAGGAGGGTTTGTGGGACTTTTGGTCTGGTTTAGTTCAACATCTGAAATGAGTCAGGGCAAGTCCTGAAGGCTGTTGTAGGGAGAGGATGAGACAGCAGATGTCAGATGGTTTGGGCTGCTCTGGAGCTGTGATCTGCCTTCTCAGACCAGGCTAATGCAATGGCTCACTGCTGCTGAAAGCGTGAAGTGCCTTCCTCCCAAGCCCTGCTCCAGAGATCAGCTCCAACACTTGTTGGCTGGCATGAAGGCTGTAATTTAGCCTGCTATCCTTGCAGGAAACAAATGAATAGTCTGCTGCTGGACTGACAAATTTAGATAAGCTGTAAAGCTCAGCTCATGCCAAAGCTGGGGCAAGGGAGCAGACGAGGCTGCGCTGCTGCAGATACGAGGAGAGGACGTGCAGGGCGCCGTGTTTGGGCGTCAGTCAGCTCTGACACCAGGAACCATGTACCATGCAGCCAAACCTTCAGGTGAAGGACTGCTTTTAAGCTTAAAAAAATGTAGGATGTTAAAAAAAATTAAAATAATAAAAGTATATGAAAAGGCATGTCTTAGGTTTTTCAGCCAGCTCATGCTTGCTGTCAGGTACAAGATACACGGTAACACAGACCCCTGCCCAGAACCCATGCAGGTATTCTGGCAGTCCTCAGAATTGTCCATGTGTAGGCACTGTAAAAGGCAGGTGAGTTTTTCTGATTGATGGTACCTCTGTTTTTGATAGATAAGATTGTCTTTCCTCCCCACAAAGTTAATTCTCTTCTGGTCACTGATTAAAGCAGACTCACCAAGAATGATGCCCCAGATTGGTTGTAAAACTGTAAATGTTGAAATAGATTTGATTTCATCAAATGTCGGCATAAAAAAATTTGAAAATTGAGACATTCTGACTGAAAGCTTTTAAAAACATAGGAAATAAATGGACGACTAATGTGGTCATGTCAGTCCCTTTGGATTGGAAAGTAAATTGAGCATTACAGGCTAAGTGCAACTTAATCTGTTAGCCAGATGATCATGCCTCTGTACTCATGTTGTGTAAGGGTGTTTTCATTCCAACTGGGAGAGTGAACAGTGGTGGTGTTCCTCTGTGAAAACACAGGGTTGATCTCAAGCTGTTGTGAGAGCTCCTTATTGAAGCATTGGCAGCACATCAGTATTTGTTCTGCAGATTAAGCAAGAGTTCCCAGTTTAGAAAATGCTGAGGTCAGTGAAAACATCATTTTGGTGCCTCTAAGTTCTCCTTAGAGTGGGACTCACAAGGCGCAATACAAATGTAGCACAAGAAAAAAAAACCTGCTGTCAGTTTCTACATTTCCCTGCAGGATTACTGCAAAATAAAAGCTGGCAAGTTTCTTTTTGAAGCTCAGCGGTCAGGAACTCCCTGCAGGAAGAATTCTTCCCGAGCAGCTCGGTAGGGTGCGGCTTTCATGACACCATCTCTTGGTGCTGTGCATTATCACTCCTTCCCCTGGCTGTGCTATTCCCAGCGCTTCCCTTTGCTGCATGCGATGGTTCTGCGGTCAAAGTGACGCAGTTCAGCTCTATCAGCCAATGCATGAAGACATCCAAAAAGCTTTTCATCTGGACCATGGCACTGAAACAAATTGTTCTAGAGCCCATGAGATCATCAGGACATGGGCAAAGGAGTAGGAACATAGAGCTGGGGCAGGCAGGATGGTCTTTCATCTAGCATGAAAAAATGAATCTAGAAGATACAAAGTGGACTAAAGCAGTCTTCCAGTATTGCCACAGAAAATATCACCCCATGGCCAAACCTTAGTTGCTAGTTTGATAAAGTAATAAAAATGAAATTTCTCTGACCTTTGACATTTAGCCACTAATATTAAACAAAGTGAAGCATGAAAAAGTGTACAGAATTGTGACCAGAAAACCTAAACTGCCTTTTTCAGTGCTTACCAGAAAGACCTGGCCCAAAAATTACTTAAGCAGAGAGTAACAGTATGATTACCTTTGGGGAAAAAGAGCTGCCCCCAGCAGTGTGTCTGGAGTTCTCAGAGAAAAGCCTCAGTGGGTGCCTCGCATGAATTGTGTAACTTGGAGGCCTGTGAGGTCCTGAGCAAATGTAACAGGGGAAGCAATTTGTATTGTAGCAAAACAATTGAGATGTATCTATACTATAACAGTATTAGTTGAACAGCTGTTCGTTATAGAGGGTTTGTGACATGAAAAAAAAATCCACTGTTTCTCTTCTCCTTATTTTTCAGCCCTGAGATTAGATCCTTACTGCTGCTAGTTTAGACATCCAAATTCTTCTCTTCCTTTTCCGTTCTTCCTAAATTTCTTTATTTTAGTTTTGCTTTCCGTTGTCTTCTTCCTCTCCATTCTTTTTAACTTTTTAAAGAAATAACCAACAGCTGAGTATTAGAGACTTCTAAAAATATCGGACAGGTGAACTCTTCTCAGTCTGGGTTTTCTTTCTCAGGTTGGATTTACAGCTGTTAAAAGTCTTTTTGCAGCCTGTGGGTGTTGTTGCATTTCAGCAGAACCTCTTCTTTTTTTTATTTCAGAAACTTCTCGCTTTGATTCCACCATGCAAGGACTTCAGTTGGCCACCAACGATTTTAGATATGAGGGATAACCTGAAGATTTTTTTTTTCCTTTGGCCATCTTCTCTCCCATAGTCCCCCAGTATGAACCATTCTGTCCATGTAACAATGATCCAAATTGAGATAATTTATGTATGACAAACTGTCACTTTCTGAAGCCATTTGTGTTTTATACTTTCTACGTACATCCTCAAGTGTGATACAAAGAGTTTGAGAGCAGAGACCAGAAGCATCTGTTGCCATGGGGTGAGCTTCAGGCTCTGGTATTTAATTCACTTGTATGGGGATCCAAGATGTTGCCACAGGAGCTGGCGGTGATGCTCGCCTGCAGGGAAAGCTGCCTGTTACATGTGCCTACTTCTGCCTTTCACCCTGTCCATCATAATTACATCCTGGTCCCTTTACAAGCTCAAGTGGAATAAATCTTCATCAGTCACTCCTTATTATTCATCCAGGGATACGCAACTTACCTTTCTTTCTCCCCAAACCAGGCTTTGTGCTTTCCTTCTGCTAGACTCATTTGGGACTACAGAAATAAGAAAATTTCACTACAGACTTGATTCAAACACACTGGAGGAAGGATGTAAATGGTTTGTGGTAGACTGAGAAGGTGTATAACTAGCACTGGTAACCAGTGATTTGATGTTTCTGTTAGAGGTGTTAGAAATATTTACCTGTGTAGAGAGAGATAAATCATAATTAATAATAAAGAGCAGCCTCTGTCAATTATGGGGCATGCATAAGGCTGGACATTTCCCTGTAGGGAGAAGGAGCAATAGAAAAGACAACTGTCACCTCACATAACAGTGAAAAGTGTGAGAAAAGATGCATGAGAAGAAGAGAAGGGAGGAAACCTGGGTTGTGTCTACTTGTCGGAAATATTTCCCACTTCTGCAGCTTGCAGATCCAGAATATTTATCCATTTATTCATTCATCTCCTCACCTTTCCCTGCACCTGTTTCACTATGCATCAGCCAAAGAGCCAGGCCCTGAGTGCACTCATGCTGAAGCTCCACCATGGTCTAAATTGCTGCCGTGTCCCCACTTTCTACTTAAATTCTGCATCTGCGTGTAAGGAGGTAACAGTGTATGTATTTCTAAATGAATGTTGTACCACTGGCAAAATTTACTGGCTGTGCTGCCTTAATGCATTTCCCATGTACACATGTGTGTTTTCCTTGGCTGGGGATGTGCTGCTCTCCTCCCAGCAGAACGTTGCACAAAATGTGGTGGGGAGGAGGAAGGTAATCCCTGCCGGCCATAACTGCAGGTTCAAACTTGGGGCATGTACCACTGACAGCAGAAAAGTTAGTTTGATTTCGAGACAATGTCACTCAAGGATTAAAACTGTCTTGCCACTTCTGTTTATTGACAGAGAAATCTGGATGTCTATATTTTCTGTTGCGGTGTACTGACCTTACAGAAGGCTTCAAATAAAAAGTTTTCAAAATCTTGCAGTACTCTGGTATGGACAAATAATGTTTCATCCCTTAGTAGGTAGGGTGATGCCAATTTAAATTTACTTTAACCTTCCCCAGTATCTATAAATTTGACACTTTATGTACCTTTTTTCCTGCCACTTTTTCCCCTCGTGCTTCAGCTAACATTGGTGTGCCATGTGCCCTGGAGCTAAGCTTTCTCCCTGTATGTGAACACTCTCTTTAGCACTATTGGCAAACTTCACAGCCTCAGGCTTCAACGTTGAGGTTTGGTGGCAGTGTGTCCCTGTGGCATCCCTGAGGCTGGCTTCTTACCAAGCTGGGGTTGATGCTGTGTGTGGTTCTGAGATGGAGGGAGAGTGTGGTCCCATACCGACTGTTTTTGGGTTTACTAGAAACTAATTTCTTTGGCTTCTGTAGTGATCACATTAATGCAGATCAGGTTTTCTTTGGAGGAAATAAATGTTGTTAAACTTCCCTAACTTTCTCATGTGATAATTAGGTTGATGTGCTGAGCGTGATGCAGGGCGGTCGTGTAGCTACATCCCCTTGGCATCTTTCTTGCTTTCATGGACGTGGGGGACTCCAATACTTCCATGGCGGGGGAGAGGGCGGGAGGAGAAGAAAAACCTCATTGCGTCCCCGATGTCCTGTAGCCAGCCCTACTTCTCTAAAGGAGTTTGACCATTCCCTTTAAGGCTTCTCCTGTAGTTCGCAGTAAGTACAGTAGGTACCGAACACTTCCAGCACTGGCCCGTGTTCGCCTGCCTTGGAGAATTTGGAGCTTAATCCTGACTTTAACTAATGAAAGATGGTAATCTTGGGCTAAAGTTCGGGCTCGCCAGCGAGTGCCGCAGCTGCGGGTTCGGCAGATGCCTCTCCCTGCGTGTGTCTCTGCTCCAGGCACTTTCGCTTCCGCGGGGCTCAGGCTCTGCCTGGGCCATGGCGGGACGCGGGGCCGCGCCCGCCCGCGGGGGTCGGGGCCGAGGGCCGCGGGGCCGGGGCGGGGGTCGGGGCCGAGCCCCGGAGAGGCTGCCCCGGGCCCCCCATCCCGCCCCGGCCCCACTCCCTGCCGGGCCCGGCCCCGCCGCGGCCATGGACGAGCGGCTGCTGCGCGCCCTGGGCGGGCTCAGCCTGGGACCCGCACCGGGCCAGGGGCGGCTGGTGCTGCTGCGGGGGCTGCCCGGCTCCGGCAAGAGCACCCTGGCCAGGTAAGAGCCGACCCGCCCGGCCCCACCGCGGCTTCGTGCGGGGGCAGCAGTGGGGCCGAGCCGGGCAGTGCCGCGGGAGCCGCCGGACCCGCAGCGGGGCTGGGCTGGCTCGGGGGGAAGGGGCGGTCGGGACCGACGGCAGCCGCTCGGAACCCTCCGGGCTGCGCTGCCCTGCCCCGGACAGCCGTGGCTGGTGTGGGTGCTCTGCCCGTGGGACCCGCTGTGCTGCTGCTCCGAGCCAGCGAACTGCGGGGATGCTTGTGGTAAGAGGGACGGAGCGCCCCGACCGAGGTGGTGGTGGTTCTTTCTTTTCTAAAAAGCGACAGATTGGTTTGTGGTGGGGCTTTTTTGGTCGGTGTTTTTGGTGTTGTTGTTTTTTATTCATTCTTGCGTGTGTGTGGTTTGTGGTGTTTGGGGTTTGTTGTTGTTTTGGGGGACTTTTTAGGGGTTTGTTTGTTATTTTGGTGTTTTGTTTTGGGTTTTTTTGTGGTTAATCACAAACACAGTAAAGCATTTCCTCTCCCTGACTGAAAATTGGCAACTCTGACTTCTGTTTTCTTGCTGTTTTCTTGTTTGCTGCTTGCGTGGTTACAGCTATAGGGGTGTGAATAATGGGCAGAAGAGACCAGTCTACTCCCTGACAGCTCAAAGACTAATTAAAAATTGGTAGAAAAACCCAGCTGGGAGTGCTGGGAGTCAGCACCGCCATCGGCGTGACATTGTGTAGCCCTCATCTGGTATCACAAAATCTCACAGTCTGGTATCACACACCTCCCAGTGCCACCCACCCTCAAAAGAGGAACATTCTCTGTCATCTTACTCTGCTGGGTGAGGAACCCGTGCTGGGATCATGGGCTGCCACAGGGAGGGCTCTGCTGCTGTGAGAAGTGGCAGCACGAAGCTGAGTGATACGCTGGGTTCAGCTACAGTTCCCTCTTCCCAGTACAGCATTTCCCTGTCACACTGGGCCTTCTGCCTCATTGCACTTTGGCAAGCAAGGCTTTTTTATGAACAGCCAAATGCTGTGTTTTACCATACCCAAAATGCACGTGTCTCCTGTAAGAGGCTGTGTAAGTGCCCCTTCAGCGGGGTTGGGTCTCCTCGTAGCACAGGAAGAACGTCACAGTTTGGGGCCATATTCTCAGGCAGGTCTGGTAACTCACTCACCTGTATTTTTTAGGTCAAAACACAAGGTTAATTATTAATGACAGAATTACAAAATCAGTTGTAAGTATTGTTTTAGCCCCCTGTGAGATGAATGTTTGAGTATCTTACTCTGTTTCCAGACCCTGTTAATTGTATAATTCCATGTAGCTGTTTGGCAGTACCCAGATCAAAGGGCAGCTTATTAGAGCAGTGTTTAATATCTCTCCATTAACTCTGTCCAGATGATGGAAGGATTGTGCCAAGAAAATTCTTTTGCTATTCCCACTTGGTGTTGGTAAACACAATGTGCCATACAAGGCAATGTTTCCGGGAAATGACTGCAACAAAGCTCAGTGCAGGACCCTCCTGGAGCAGAAAGGCGGTTGTTTATTTGCAAGAGCCATCCAGAAACTCGTTTTATGGATTCAAATTTATTTTCTCTGATTTTACTCACTCGCAGTATCACAGCTCAATACTTGCAGGCACCGAGAGGCACAGGTGGTCTGCCCAAAATCAGAGTGGACAAGGGCCTTCAGCTGTCCCATCCTCCCTTCCTCTCCTGAGTTGCTCTCAGTTGGCAATGACAGGGTCAGGTCTAGTGTGCCATCTCACAGCCAGCAGCTTCTGTGCTGCCATCTTTTTGCCTCAGTTCTGCTTACTTGGTGCTTCATGGATCTTAGGTGGATTTTTTTTCCCCATTATTTTAGTTTTCCCGTTTGATTGTCTTTTCAGCCTCCCCCCTATATTTGGAATGAAAGGAAGCAGGCAGGTGTGTATGGGCTGATGTGACCTGTTGGCCATCCTCCTACTCTCAGAGCATGGGTCTTCCAGCAACAAGTCTGAGCTGAGTGCTGGTTTTGGAGGGTATAAACAGCACCTTTCCCAGATTATTGAAGAATGAAGAGTTGGCCCACTCACCACCAAGCTGCAAACCTTTCCAATTGCTTTGCTGTTAAGGATATGCTTCCCAGAACCATATATTTTAGGTCACCCCAACCACCTCCCTGTTCGCTGCACCAGAAGAAACCCATGGCAGAAGGGGCAGCTGGAGTCCCACCTGCAGTAGCCTCCATCAGGCATGTGTGACAGGCCCCTCCTGAACACATTGTCCTTGACTTTGTGGTACAGGTTTTATGATCAAACGGAGCTAAGAAAACAGTTAACTGAGGTTCAGTGGCAGGTATAGCTTCCAAAAATTCCTCAAAAAAATAAAAGGTGCTGCGTACAAGCTCATACCTGCTTTTCCAGCAAATTCTGCACAGCAGCTGCATTGGCAGCTCTTCTGCAATACATTGCTGTGTTGCACAGCTTATATACAACCCTGTATCTAGCAGTTTAACTCAAGCACTAGGCTGGACATGATCAAACATGTAACTTTTCAGCCACTGCTGTTGATTTATAGCTCGAAATTAGGCCCTTTTTGTACTCCTTTATGAAGCACAAAGGGAGCAGTCTTCCAAAACAGAAGGGAAGAAATGCATTGGCACTGAAGTATCACTGCTTGGTGTAATCCTTGTCTTGTCCAGTTCTCTCTGCTGGTATTGCCAAGTTCATCCCAGCTCCTCCAGTCCTGAGCCCATCCTGCCACTGTTCCCAGCACCCAACCCTGACCAGCACTGAACCCACTGCAGAGCTGCAGCTCTGAGGGTGCCTGGACTTCAGCTCTGCAGCTTCTGCTTCCAGGCAGCATTGCACTGTAAACATTTCCCCCTGTATAAAATCATCTCAGGTGAGTCTCCTGAATGTGCTGATCCAGCACAACATCAGCCTGGTGCTTTGCCAAAGGGAGCCACGGCTCAAGCCCCCGTGGGTGAGACACAAAGGAGTGTCTGTGCTCTGCCAGCAGCACTTGGCAGGCTCTGGTCCAGCAAGGTCCTTGGGGCACTGGAAACTGTTCAAACAGAATAGACAGGTGATAGTGCTGGGCATGTGCACCAATTCTCACAGTTCTGCTTTCCTGCTGGAACAAAACACCTTTTAAATGCCACAGAGCACTTTATGTTGGAGAGCAACCAGAGCAAGTGATTGCATGTGATGTCAGCACATCTATGTTCTTGTGTCTAAGACACTGGAAGATGTCTGAGGATTTACCAGCCTTGAGAACTGCTTGATACACCATTCTGCTGCCTTCTGAGCACTGAAAATATTCCTTCCAATCTGCTTAACAGGCTGAAATCATAAATTAATTTGTTTTCAAATTTTCTGGTGGAAAAGCATGACAGCCTATGGAATACAGTTTTGGATTTTTTTGTCTCTGATGATATTACTAGTGATCATGGAGACTTCTCCGAAGTACTCTAATGCATAACACTAGTTAATATAATCCTGAATAAGTTTGTTTAAATAATTATAAAATTATATATAAAATAATTATTGTTACAGTTAAAATATGAAATAATTGTTTGAAAGCACTGAAGATGCTCTTTAGGAGAAAAGGGGACTTTAAAAATGGTATAAACCATGGGAACACAGATCTTCAGATGAATAACACAGGAGACTCTCAACCCACCTGTCTGTTCACTGGCACAGCTGTTAAAATGCTACTGTGGTCAAACAGAGACACAGCTGTATTTTCAACAGAAAGATTCTCCTTCTTTAATCTCAGCATCCATTGTAAATCTGGCCAGGGTGAGACAACATGAGCCAAGGTGTTGTGTTATTCAGAAGCATCGTTTCTATGCAGGCTGCCGGAGTGGTTGGTGTGAGCAGGCAATGAAGCTTCTGCCTCTGCAGCTTCATGGTGCCAAGGTCTTTACGAGTTCCCTGGCTGTGCTGGCAGATCATGAGGTTTGCTGCTGTTGTGTCAGAGCTGAAGAACTGAAGCATCTGAAAGCTTTTATTTCCCTCAGCTGTATCAGCCAGTCTAATGAGATATGGTACTGCTTTGCCTTGTAGAAGGGGGAAAAAGGGGTTGAGAAGGTCTACTGCAAGCAGAGGAAACATCCCCCATGCTCTCCTTACTTTCATATCCTTTGCATTTTCTGAAACAGCAGCAAACTTTTATTTGCCATTTTGTATCCACTTCAAGGTGGACCGATGTAGCACTGAGCAGTTCCATGTCCCAGATTAATACTGCACCTTTGACAGATGCTAATTGTCATGATGCAGTTCAATGGCTTCTTTAAAAAATGCTAATTAGCTCCTATGTATCTTTTGAGTTTGCAAAGAGATTTCATTCTTTTCCTCTTTTGTATGCTTTATGATCCGACAGCAAAGGGTAATTTTCCTTTTACAAGGCTGTTCAAGATTTATTCATTAATAGCAGTGGTCACAAGCCCTCCCATTTTGCATAGGTAGTGTATATTTTTCTAAAATATAGGCATTTTAATTGCATGCAGTGATTAGGAGCCTGATGTGATTATGCAGAACCTTTCTTCTAAACCACCTTGTGGTCCTGTGAAGATTGTAGAAGGCTTATTTCTTAAGAAACACACTAAAGGGATTTGGGTGCCTTTTGAAATTATAAAGGACAGAAGAAACAGGATTTTTGGCAGCTTCGTGGGCAATAGGGAGAGGATTACAGAAAATGGTTGTAAACTTCAGTGATAATTCAGTTGTTTTAGAAAGCTGAAAGTTAAAACCAGCAAAATAAGCAGAAGGTAAAATACCTTTTTCCCACTTAATGTTTTCTTGTGTTGCTGTTAGTAGGAGCTTGTTTGGTATGAATATAGCAAATGTGAAAGTAATTCATGGCTCTGAGCACATTTTGTGCCGTATTTTTCCTCCTTTGAATCACAAGTTGTATCTACTTTATTATCAATATCAGGATAGTAGACTGAGTTTACAGTTAACCACATACAGTTTACATTGCTTAAGGGTTAATATCAAAGCTTTCATGAGAGTGTGCATATATATGTTGAAAATTCAGTAAGGTGTGTGCTAAGAAAATGATTTTTAAAATTGTCACTGGTTAAGAATGTGTTTAAAAGAAATACCAAATAAAAAAATAGTCTGGAGATCTTTTATTAATGTGTACCATTTTATGTGCCAATTAGTAGCTAAAGGGATGACACATTAGACAAGAAATTGCAATGGGTGAAGCAGTGGGAAAGGTGAGGTGCTGTATCACAGTGAGAGCTGAATATATCAGTTTATTAAATGTAAAGTAACCAAATAAGTATTAGGTGCTGCCATGCTTTTCATGATAAGAATTCTTTGCCGAGGACCAAAACTAGAGCAAAAATAATTTGACTGTTTGCTAACAGTTTGAAGCATGACTTTTCTTAAATTTCTGTTAATCCAGCAGTAATTATGTGACTAAAGCCTCTCTTTGGAGCTAGAAGATAACTAAGGCTGGCTGGGTGCTAAATGACACATAACAGTGGGTACAGCCCAGGCCTGGCTGTGGGTCAGCAGCAAGTCTCTGTTCACTAGGGGGGTTGTTACTACAACATCATATCAACTAATCAGCAGATGGTAGAAGTTACAGTGGAGATGGAGCAAAGTCAGAAGCTGACCTTTATTCAGCTAAATGCAACCTGCAGTCCCAGTGAAGAATTGCTGCTTGCAGGCGGATTAGGATAAAACTGGTAAGTAAATGCTTAGGACAGAGCTTGGTGACAGAATTAAGCCTTTTCTGTCTGTGTGTCTGTTTTTTTGCTGATAACCTAGAGGCACCTTTTCCCTTGCCAGTGCCCATGCAGATAAGACATTGAGAAATAGCTGTTTTGCAGCTTGTGGGGATGGAAGAGAAGCGTTTTATTAGGGAAGCTGAAATGAGTCACAGGGACTGGAGACCATGTGTGGTGTGAGATAGCAGGGCAGCAGCATTCATGTCTGAGAGCCGCAAGGTTTCTCAATTGACCTTTCTTTTCCTGAGACACTTTGGGCCTTAGGGAGACAGAGAGTAGAGAGATGATGCCATGAGCTTTCCCTGACTTCTTGCAGAGACTCCCTCCTCCCCCAACACTTCTGTGATTGAATAAAACAAAACAGACAATTCTGTCTATGGACACAAATAGGTCTGGATTATACACAAATGGGAATACAATTTTGCATTAAGATTTTTTTTTATGCTGTCTAAGGACTGGCAGAGGAATGCTTCATATTTAAACCACCTCACAAGCCAGGACTTCCACCTCTTAGAGCCAGGCACTACTTGCAAGGCAGCTGGTCAGCTTAGGGCAGTGCAAGCATCTGCTCTCCGTGGGCATTGCTGTGGGACAGACATCAGGGGGAAGGGAAGGGACATTGCCCTGTGCCACTGACCATGGCAGCCTTTTAGAGGTCTGCGACTCTGGGACTGCCAACCTGGCAGTTCAGATTTGTTTATGAAAGTATATTTAGAAACTGAAAAGATGTAACAATTACTCAACTCTACAAGAGGAGGATTAAGTGAAACAGGGACAAGTGACAAGAACCATAAAGTTGCAACAAATAACACAAAATACTGACTTAGCAATCAGTTGCTTGCAAATAATAATAAAAAAGTGCTATCTGCTTTCTAGCAAAAAAAACCTCAAACGCCAAACTGATGTCTGTCTTTACTAAATGAAAAAATCCTTCCTCCTTATCTTCAGAAATCTCTGTAACAAAATTCTATTGGTCAATTTGTCTTTTGACACCAACTTCCATAGGATAAGCAGGTTTGGGTTATTGGTGGTTTTTGTTGTTTGGTTTTTGTTAGGTTTTTTTTTTTTTGTCTTTATGATTCTACCTTAGATAACTCAGAAAGAAATTTCTCAGCTAACTCAGAAGGAAGACTGAATATATTAATATGATTAAAGACTTGGATGCTGGTTGTCCAGTGTAGATTTCTCTGCTGAATTAAAGAAATCAAGGCCATGTCTTCAAGCTGAGTTAATTTCTTTCTATGTGTCCATCTGCTGATTGCAGTATTGTCAGATCCTTCAAGCTGGGATGTTTCAAAAGAAGCACTGTGCATATTTGCAGAGCATTCAAATGGCTCTTGATTTAATGGTCTCTATTAATAAAGGCACGTGTTACCCTATACTAATTCTGCTTTCATCTGTTTTTTTCTGCAGACAACTGAAACGTGACTACCCCAGTGCTGTAGTTCTTAGTACTGATGACTTCTTTATCGAAAATGGTGTGTACGTGTTTGAGCCTGACTTCCTAGAGGATGCACACAAGTGGAACCAAAAAAGAGGTGGCTGGACTTGATCCAGGGGTTGTGCAGAATAGTTTTGCTTTTCAGTCTGTCTTTAAACATAGCCCCCAAAATAAAATACCTTGAAGTGATGTCATACATTACAGTTCAGGGGGTATTGGCTGATAAAACACATTTACCACTTCTGATTTTATTTTTTCTGACTTAACGGAGAGAAATTTGTAAATGAAAAAAGTTGGAGGTTGATAGATGTTGTTTTAGAAAGTAAAGCAGTGACTGCTAGGAAGCACTGCTGAAGCTTGGTAACAGCAGGTGCCATACAGATACCAGCCCAGAGCTGCTCCCTCAGGCTGTAGGCACTGCAGCCCTGCAGCTGTACCTTCTTAGGGGTCTGTGCTGGCCTGGAAGGGGGTGTTATGCGGTGGGGAGGTAGTGATAGACAGGAGGAAAACCTACAAACTGAGTTATGAGTTTGAGAATTAAACAAGATAGAGAGAACTTCAGAGAGAACAATGTAACATGCCTGTGCTCTGAAGGAATTTCCAGGAGTGACAAACATACTTACGAGGTCATATAACAGGGATTTTCTGCCAATGACAGTAATTTTTAGCTATTGCAAGTATGTTCTACAAGAGTTTCAGATGGTGCTATGGAGCAGAGGCAGCAGCTGCAGCACTTCCTCTGGGAGGCTCCTGCTGGGCACTGACCACAGTTTCTGTTTGGGTGGTGGCTGCATACTCAGGTCTGGTGGGGAAACAAGTGTGTGAGCAGTGGGTAAGATAGGACACTTTGGGGCTAGTTAGGGCCTGGATCCATCTGTTATTTGGTACATTTTAGCTTTACTTAATGTGTTACTTTGCAGCACGCAAAGCAATGAAGAATGGGAAAAGCCCAGTTATTATTGATAATACCAACATCCATGCTTGGGAAATGAAGCCATATGTGATAATGGTAGGGAAATTCTGATTTATTCTTTTTATATGCTCAGCTGTGATATTGGCAAAGTGATCTGACTGAAATGGTTCTTAACATGGCTAAAAATAATTACTTCAATTTTCCCACTGTTCTCTAATTGTAGTGGATATTGTAGATATTGTGACAAAGTAGAGGCAGAGGTGCCAGTGTAGTTGTTTTAGCTGGTCAGCTCTAACTCAGTGAAATCAAAATGTCTTGAAAAGATTAACAGTGTTTGAACCTCCCCTGTTACTTCTTGGCCATCAAGATGTCCTCCCCTTCCCTGGTAGTGACATGAATTGAACAGTTCTGTCAACTATTTGTTGACAAATATACCAAGATATGACTTAAAATTTTAGTTCATGAGTTGTGAAAAATACACCATACAGAGTCTTCAAAGACATATGGTGTATCATGTCAGTAGCTCTGGCAGAGATGGCAATATTTTTAGTACATTTTCATAGATTTAAGACCTTGGTTGGTAGATTTCTCTGCCTCCTTCCCTCAGCTCAAAACAAAAGCAATCAATAACTGTATTCATATGTTATGTGTATTTTTCTGTGTGTGTGTATGTACATCTCTCCACACACACAAATATATTGCTTTACCTTGAAAAAAATGGAGTGCTGTAGACTCAATGACTGTGAATAACATGACTGACAGCTGTTGACCTCACAATCCCAAAAGCTCCAGATTGGCATGGTCAAACTGTAGCTTCTGAGCCATAAGTGACGTCAGAGAGGTCAAGTGCCAAGATGCCATTGCCATGGGGGATGGAGACTGGGGCAATGCTGAGACAAGTTTTGGTGGGAGACCCAAGTCCGTTGATGTAGAGGGAATGAACCAGCTGGGACTCAGACCAGCACTGTGATGGCAGCCACGGGTATCATCCTCTTTCTGGCTCCTGCTACGTAGCATGGATACATCTAGCCTGGTAAAATCTCAGGGCGTCTGGAAGATTGTCTATTCCTGAGCTCAGCAGCCACACATCTAAAACTTCTGTGTCCTTCAGGCACGTGAAAATAGATATGAAGTTACATTCCAAGAACCAGATACACCATGGAAGTTCAATGTTCGAGAACTGACAAGGTACATCTTTTTCTCTTTGATATAGGAGATACCTTTTCATTTTGTTGATGTTTCCTGAGATAGAACAGTCATCTTCCTCCTCATGTACCCTGAAATGTAGCCTAGCAAATGACAACAGAAATTGTTGAGGAAAACTTCTATTACCAAGTACCTGGTCTGTAGTGAATTTAACCCTGAAAGGGCCTGAAACTGTGCTGAAACGAGATAGGCAGTAGAAAAAGTAACACAGCCTGAAACATGTTTCTATGCTGCAGGCTTCTTGGGGCAGAAACCCTGATTTTCATTCTGTATTTTGAGCAACAGTCTCTGTGTTTGGACACAAAACCATATGTAAGCACTACAGACAATATTCAGACTTCTGTTCTTAAAAATATAACCATAAAAAATTATGGCTTGCTGTAGCATGCAGGGATGGTATGTTAAATGTGGTTAAGAAATAGGATTCTGCAGAATCTTTGTAAAGATCAGACACACACACACACACACAGAAGGGATGCAATGAATGTATCAACTGTGCATGATGTGGTAGGATATAGGGGCAGCCGAATGTGGCTCTAAGTGTG
>JAWWLZ010000001.1:49632719-49647097 GCA_035041345.1 Poliocrania exsul | reverse complement strand
GGCTTGCTGTAGCATGCAGGGATGGTATGTTAAATGTGGTTAAGAAATAGGATTCTGCAGAATCTTTGTAAAGATCACACACACACACACACACACACACACACACACACACAGAGAGAAGGGATGCAATGAATGTATCAACTGTGCATGATGTGGTAGGATATAGGGGCAGCCGAATGTGGCTCTAAGTGTGTTAGTTTGACCAGTGACTGCAGAATTAATGGTTACATCATCGAAACAAACTTATGCAGGCTAATTTCCTAGCTTTTAACCAACCTGATGTAACATACATTACAGTGAATTCCCATCTGTCAATCCCAGAAGCTAACACGTGCTGATGTATTTGTTACTGCAAGAAAACAGCACATGGGTACTTCATTCTGATGGATGGATTTGTTTGTACCAGCTAGGAACTCTAGTCAAAATTAGCACTGCTCCTTTCTGTGTGTGATGGAGACAAGGGGCAGAGGGCCTGGCCCAGAGAGCTGGCTGCAGGCCCCAGGCATGGGCTGCCCCTGTGCAGGGCTCTGGATGCTGCAGGACCTCGAGCCCACTTCACAAGGCTGGCAGCCTGCTTTGTTACTGTCACCCTCATTCCCCCATGGAGAAACACACACTGAGCCATGCAGCATTTGCACAACACAAGGTTTTGAAAATATCGATGCAGGAATGAACATAGATTCTAGATCACCAAGTGTGCCTCACAGAGCTGAATGGAAAACCCAAAGATATTCAGTGTTTGCAAACTCACAAACAGAAATTCCTGGTGGTCTTTTGATTCCCATTAAGCTGTGGAGAGACTGTGACTGTTTCTACTCTATCCATAAAGCTCTGCATGTTTAAGTGCCATGTTCACCTCCCTCTTAAACTTGTCATTTAATAATCTGCCCTGGAGCCTGAGCCACATCATGTATGATTTTTTACTACTTGCACTCAAGCAACACCACTTTTTGACCTCTATACTTGCTGATAAGTCAGTGTCTGCGCTGGCTACAGACCTTGTCTGCATTTCTCCAGATGTACTAAAGCTCACCCTGAGGCTAACTAGTTGTTAGTACTAAACCCCAGCAATACTCATATAAAATACTAAACAAGTCTTTCACATAACATCTACACAACTCTTTAATTTCAAAATACTTGTCAACTTCTTATGTCCTGGCTGCCAAAAAAAATACCAATGTTACATTTTCCAGCAGTCACAATAATATTCTTAATAAATAGGTGGATGTAAACAACAATTTATCAAAAATGGGCTAGAAATAGGTCAGTGGAGACATGAACCATTGTCATGAACCTTAGCAAGCTGTAGATAACTTCTACTACACAGGCAGCTAAATATTTGTATTTTCTGTTAATGTTGACTCTACAGAAGAAATATTCATCATGTCCCTCGGGAAAAGATACAACGGATGAAAGAACAATACGAGCACAATGTTACCTTCCAGAGTGTTCTTCGGTCTGAAAAACCAAGCAGAGATGAGGGAAGCTACAGTGGCCCAAATGCAGCTTATGGCATAGGTACCCATTCCAACCCCTTTCCAGCCTTCTCAAGGAGAAGACCTCACATGGCACATACAAACAACATGACTTTTAACTGAAGAGGTGTATTCCTTGGTGTGTTTTAATTATCAGAGTATGAAATCCTCTAGTTTTATATTTTTTCTAAACTGTTTTTTATTCTTCTGTTTTTCTACTACATTTCTAAATTACTTTTCTTTCTTACAAATCTTTAAATGGCATTGGACTGTGATCTTGCAGCTCTATATGACCAGTTTAAGAGCACTGTCCCCAGTACAAACTGTACTCCCTCTCATCCCTCTTCCTCCACAAAAAACCATTCAAGCATATGGTGAAATTTCCTGGCTCTGCCACACGCATTTTGGATTACTTTTTTCTGCATCACTGTTAACATTCCTAAGTTATTTCTTTCTCAAAGGCCATGTGGCCAATTCCTTCTCCATGCAATTGGCATTTCTTGCCATTTTAGTGTTTTTTATCTGGCTGTATAAACTTTTTGTATCTGCTCTTATCTTGCCTAGAGCATTTTTTTAACTTTGATAAGATGAAGGATGGCCAAGGTAGCTCTAACATTGTAGCAAGATTTGATGCTGTTCCCAATCTCCATTGACTGGATTCATGGTGGTCTTACCTCACAGCCAAGCAGCTTCTCCAGCCTGGAAGCAAAACACTTTAACACACCAAACGGAGCCCTTCCTCTTGCCAAGACATAGGAGTTCAATTGATCCTGAGAGCCTCCTAAAATGAAACAGTAGTGTTAGGTTTGTGCTTGTTGACTCCTAAGCAGGAACAAGCAGCTCCAAACAGCTGAAGCACAAGGCTACCAAATACACAAAGGAACTCATAATGACTTGAGAAAGGAGGAAAAAAAGTTCTTGTTCTTGCTAAGGGGAGAAATCATCATCTTCTACCACTGACTGATGGATGGGTGGGAAAAGGAACTATCCTGCTGTGGTTTTATCTATATTGTTAAATTCTGATGATTATGTTCTCATCAAGAAGCCTTGGGAGACATTTTTAAAGCCCCATTTGTGATGTCAATCTTTTTAAGTAGGTATGGATTATTAGGCAGTGCCTACAGAACAGGAAAATGGTGAGTTATTTCGCAGTAGGAAACAAACAGCTCACACTGGACATTAAGAAATACAGGTGTACCTGTGATTCATCTGTCAAAGTAGCAGACATAGAAGTCTAAGAGGTATAAAGAATTACGCTGTCTCTAAGCAAAAGCCAAGCTGTGTTCAGGACATAACAGATGTACAAGATACATGGCATTTTCTACTCACACTGCACTTAAAACTCTACGTATCAGTATCATTACCAACAATCTGAACTGGGGGCCCAGGGAATCTGGCTCTGCAGTGTTACGTAAGTTTGCAGAACTACCAGCAAGCTCATGTCAGCCCATTACAGTTCTCCAGACCTGCCACAATGTGCAGTTTGGCAGTAGGAACCACCTCCAGCTCAGCAGTTGAGCCAAATGAACAGCACAGCACCCCTGAAGGGTGGAAGCTGGTGGTCTCACTTCTGAAACATCCTCCCTCCTTTGACCTGTGCCTGATGGGAAGCAGCAGGGCAAGGGGCAGCCTGACAAGAAGCTAATTGAAAGGTGGAGGTGGCAGCCAGTCTGGCAGGACCATTTCCCTCTCCAGTGGACAAACTTCAGTTCTGAGAAGCTTCACTTGTTGAAATTGAGGACAAAAAAATTAACTGAAGCACCATCTCACCTGCAGCAGAAAGATCTTGTGATAAAATCAAAGATCTGATTATCTTTCATGATGCTGTGGCCTCAAGTGCTTCTTTAAGGAGTAACTCAGAAACACTGACCAAAGATCTATCACTAATACCTTTGTGTGGCATTTTGCTGTGAATCAGATCATCACAGCTGTTCTCTAAACCTCTTTTACTGCTCTATGGAAAGTCTGAGGAGACAAGTACAAGAACAGACCCTAATTACAAAGAGCAACATTCCAGAATTACAGTGTTCTGCCTGGTAAAAATAAGAGAACTGTTTATTTTGCCCTGTCCTTCTGATAGCCAAACAACTCTAACATCACAGAGGGTAACAAAGCTGATTGCCTTAGACTGAAACAAACACCCTGCTGTAATTTAAGTATAAATCAAAATCAAAGCAATGGCTCATAAAATGTCATCAAACCCTCAGCCGTGCTGATGCTGTTGTAAAATACTTGTGAGAATTGGATAATTACTAAACTTCAGACTGTTTCACAGATGAAATGTTATGGCATGAGTCTGTTTCTGTAACATAGCTTTATTAAATACAATCAAGACAATGTACAAAGTGCAAAAATAATTTGAATTTGAAATATATACAATACTGTACATGTGTGTTCAGCAGCATTTTCGGGATTTTTGTCTTTGTAGCACTCTGCGGGCTGGTAATGAGTCCACAGGTTCCTTTGGGTCCTTCTGAAGGGCTTCAGCTACTTCAGAACTGCTTTTTGATGAGTTATTTGCTTCCTGAGTAGACCTGGAGCTATTTCTGGATGAAAGATCATCAGACAAATTAGTAGCTATTGTATTGCTGTTTTCATTTACATAATTTATCTTTTCTTCTGGTAAGTTATTAATGAGTGCCTGTGTATTAATCATTGCCAGTTCTTCATCAGCAACCAGGTCATTCTCAGGAAGATGGGCACTTTCTCTCAGTTTTCTACAGGGGGTGACATGACCAATATTCTGATCTGTCTCTTTTGATGACTTGATATGCTGTAAACCCAAACTTCGTGGAGGCTGGAATGCTTTTTTAACAGAGGGAGAAATGACTGAACATATTGGTGTCAGTGGTGGAGGGGCAGGTATGCAACTGAGGAAGTCCATAGCTTTTCTCTTCTTGCTGTTTTTGAGATAGTCTTCACTAACTGCAGCAGGTGAAGGTGTTTTTGCTGACCCTGGCATGACAAGTTTCATATTTGGTGTGCTAGTTGACAAAGGGCTTGGATGCTTCATCTCAGTTCTAGAAGAGATCTAGTTAAAAAAAGAGAAGTTTGATGCTGAATAGCGTGTTCTATTTCATTAACTTCCTCAATTGCTTCCACAAAATGGTAAAAAAAATCCTGATATAAAAAAACCTTGAATATAACAATACACCCAAGACAGACGCTGCACAGCAAATCATTCAAACACATGGTTAACTTGAGAATACTTTTAATGTCTGATTGTTTTAAATTGGTTAATATATTTGATAAACAAATATAAACTAAACCTTCAGAATTAAGTATTAGCACTCCCTCTGAAATGGAAAAGGATGCTTTATAAGCCTAAATTTAGTCCCCAGGAGCTGAAATCACATCAGGGTGTTTCCCCCTCTGTCGCAACTAGTGGCAGGAAAATTTTAGTTCTGACTGTGCTCAGTGCTCTACAGCAGAAACAACTTGCCACCAGCAGCTTTCAAGGGAAGCTTGAGTACTATTTAAAACAATTTTTCCCAAAACTGCTATAAAATGGAAACATTTACTAGGTCATACCTTTTCCCATTTAAATCCTGGAAATAGTGACCAATATCTAGTAAAAGACCAGGAGGAAAATTCTCTCAACCAAGTAGGAACTGCAGAATACCATAAAACAAAAATTTACAGGTCATGATTTTTCCTGTCAGTGACATTCACATCAGGTAGTCTTCACAAGTATGACCAAGGAAATGATAAATCACCTACAGAGAAATTATTATTCATTTTGCTCACATAAAATTTAGAATGTTTAAAGTGTGTTGTGGAAACACAGGCCACAAGGGGAAGTTTTCCTGTATTGCTGGGAGGAAGAATAGTCTCTCAGTTCCTCCTGGGGAATAATCCTAAACGCACACAGAGAAAGCTTCTAATCAGCTTGCACTGCCCCGAAGAGAATGGATGGAGTGGACTGAGAAGTGGGACCATTCACCCCAGCTATCAGTATGGAACTTAATTATGTCCTTCCTGCAGGCACTACTGCCAGTACAAACACAGTATTAATTACCAGGAGCTTACCAAACTTTTCTCCTCTGCAAAGCTGCAGGAAGGCGAGGGGCATTCCAAGCTGCATCTTTTAGTTAACCCGGGTGTAAGCAACAGATTTCTTTGTAGCAAGTTCTTCAGTTTACTTTCTGCATCAGAGCAGAAGGAGGCCACATTCTGCAAAGGAGAACACAGTTTGCAATGCAGAATAATTGTTTTTCGAATTGCTAAAGTACTATATGCTCACTAAGTGTTTAGGACTTTCTTTTCTCATCATAACCCCACGAGAACTTTATTTTATGTCAAACCAACAACTTAAGACTGCTGCACTTTCTGTGGTAGGAAATACCATTAACTACCTTTCACTGTGAACAAGAAAAAGAAAATTCTTTTGCATTTAAACTTATTTTTCAGTAAGAAGTGAGAATGCATGACCAGGGCATGCTATTTAGCACTGCCAGGAAATGGAAATAAAAAGTAAATAAATGACATCAACAACCCAATACTGAATATACCTCACTGAGCAAGAGAGAAAATTTCAACTTTCAAAAGGCTAGAGCCAAACTGTCCATGACAGATTCACTATTGACAGGTATAAGATGTTTTACCATCCAGAGACGATTTTGTGGCACATCCTAAAGATGTTGAGTTGAAATAAAAAAAAATAAAAACATTCAATAGGTCATATGTAGAGTCCTCTGCATTAACACCTTCCTCTATCTCCCAGAAAATCCCCTGAAATTCAGCATTACTTATTTTAAAGATTTATTAGTACTAACAGACTCTTTGGTGAAGAACACAACACAGCAGTAACTAAAACTAATCATCAAATGAAACATCTACAGATTTACCTCTATCATACTTCTCAGTTCATTAAGCTTCTCTTGAAGATAGTTTTCCTTTGGACTGGCGGAGAATACAGAAAGATCTGCAGCCAACAGCACAGGAATTTCTGATTTGAATTCAGACTGCCACTGAAGGTTGCTTGCAGAAATGAGTGAGCAGTGGACAACTATATCTTCAATTGCAAAGTGTCTGAGATCTGGCCGGATCTTCACTGCCACTAAATTATAGCTTTCATCAGATAAGTATACCATAGTAGTAAAACCTAAAAGCAAGAAAAAAGTTTAAATTAAACCTTTGCATCATTGCTATAAGAAAGTCACACACATCTTAAGAGAAATGATAAATGTTACATGGCCACCTAGCTGCATGGTAACTGATGTTCATGCTTCATCCATATTCTACACCAGCTCCCTACTGATTACAGAAAACAACTTAAAGTCTGTGTTCCAGTGCCTAAAAAACAATACTCCTACGGTGCTTTTCCTTTTTATTCAGAAGATTATCCACATGCCCCTAACCATGGGCTCCAGTGCCTGCGTGCCACTCATTGCATGACACTGCACACGAAAGAGGGAGCTCACATACATGCACGGTGGCACTTCTGCAGATACTGAACACAGATGTGAGAACTCACATCCACCACTATAGAAAAAAAATAAAGAAAAGCTTCTCTTGAGCTTAGATCCTGCCTTACTAACTTCCTGAGCTAATAAGCAGAGACAGTTTTGCTTTAGGAAAACTGAATTATCTGCCAGCAGGTCATGGTGATGGGCTGTATTACCAAGTTTTCACAGGCCTGATATGCAGGTACAACACCAAGACAACTCTGACTTGTGAAATAAAGAATTCAGTGCTTATTCAATAGGAGGACACGAATGTGGTCACAACATACCTGTTCTGCTAACAGAAACTACAACTCCAACTAAATCAACTTCAGCACATGGTGGCTGAAAAGAAGGATTCAACAAACTGGTGAATTTTAGAGCTGTTCTTGGAAAGAAAATCTGTACCAGCATCTCCTGTGATACCTGAAGAAACACAAAACTTCAGTGTTTAGCATACAGATGGACAGTGATTCGTTTTAATGACACATCTTTATGCACTTAAAGCACTTACTGGTAGTTGAAGATACTGAGTTTTCTTCGTTGCTGTTAATTGTACGTTGGTTGAGTCTGACCTGCCTTTGGCCTGTGCTGCTGACAGCTGGTAGATTCTGTACCGACTGCCTTCCTTTAGCAAGGAACAAACATCCAGCAGCGGACGCCAGATACTCAGTATCACTCCTGCCAGTATCACAGTAAGATACATTAGCTGTGCAATACTAATTTGAAGGTTTCTAAACAAAACAAACGCACAACTCTCCCCCCACCCAAAAACCCTAAACCAAACTGGAAATATTAACATGCAAGGTAGAATACTGTTGGGAAACTTCAATTCTACCTATATTGGCCAGTTACCATGTTTAGGCAAAAGTTATTTATAATTTTTCAAGTACTAACCTGTATGTTTTTCTTGTTTTCTGTAGTCTACTACACATAATTTCCATACAGGAGACACATCTCTTTTGGAACAACCATTGTCTTCCTGTTCTGCTGACTCTAAAGCCTTCTTGAATTCTTCCTGCATCTGAGTTTGCTTTTTGTCATTTATCAACTGCCTGTAAGCACTCAAAGCTTTCAGTTGGTCTTCACTGAGATATCCCTGTAACCGGGAGAAAATATACTCAGTATCTTTCTTATTAATTAAAAAAATACCATCAAGATTTTTATATAGCCTCTTTCTTAAGCATTCATCTGTTAGAAGCACTTTATTGTTCAACTGATACCTCATTTCAAGTCCTGGTAGTGTATGTTAAAACAACAGGAGGCATCAAGTCTTGATCAGAGCTCAGCTGGTGCTCTGCGGTCTCCAGAGACCATTACACTACGTGCTGTTCTTACATGACAATTAGCAATAAGCCTGCTTAAGAGCGCATAACTAAGGTGAATATTTAATATAACAGGCATGCTTGCCTGTTTCACATGAAGACACATTAGGAGAAATTTCTGTCAGAATAAAGGAAGAGTATTTCTCCTCAGGCTGCTCTCTCTGAGCTGACACAGCGATTTACTCTAAAATGCACTCTAAATGAAAGGTTCCTTTTCTGACCAAGCCTTCAAGACTCAGATGCCTTTACATGTGGCACTGGAGATATGCACACCACAGATTGTATGGCCTTATGACCAGCAAGGATCCTGACTTGCAAAAGGCAAGGCATATATTTAGTTTTTAACAACTAGCAGGGACTAATCACCTGCATCTTTACTAACAAAGGCATAAGCATGTAAAAGTTGTGATTTAACTGGAACAGGAAATGAAGAGAACAATAACAATATAAATATTCAAACACTTCCATGAACAGCATACAAGAATATGTGTATGCAGCTTAGACTTATGAGATTAATTCAGTTTTCATATACGCAAGACAAAGCATACTAATAAAATTACAAATAACATTAACTTTTATTTGTGCTATATCCTGGATTTTTATACCAAGAGAAAATTGCCATCCAAGACATGATTAATCTATTTCAACAAGCCTTCATTCATTTTTTTTCAAAATTTTGAATCTTAATTTATTTAGCAATAAACTTGCTGCAGAAAATCCCAAAAAGCAGGAAAAATAAAGAGTAATTTAATGGTTGATTTTAGCAGGAGGTGCTAAATTGTAAATTATTTCATAAGCATTTCAAAATTAGCTCAGTAGGATCTACAATTACCTCCATGTAACCAGGATCAGATGCATTCTGAATTGCTTCATAAAGTTCTGCACCATCCTGCAAGTTATGGATTTGCTGTCTTGTGACTATATGTGATCTTGGTGTTCTTCTGGTAGTTCTCTCTGTTGAAAAAAGAAAAACCATTATGTGGAGTGCAACCAACACACTTGAAAGAAGAAATAATTATGCAAGAAGCATGGCAGTACTTAGGCCTTGCCTTGCCAGAATAAAAATACAAAACACATATACAGGAACTGATATATGTGTACATATATATATTAGGAAAATACAAGCAGTAAACAATCTCAGTATAGATTAGAATATTACACAAGTGTACAAGCCAGTATCAGTATCTGCACTTAGGAGTGGGTGGTGTTGGGCTACCAAGAAACTTCATTGATACTTGACTGTATTTTCTCTATGTCTGTTGCTTCCTCTTCCTTTGATACACCAGAAAAGTCTCAAAGATACCAAGATCTGGGACAAACAGGTCTGCACATGAAGCCTCCTTAGGACATGATCTAAAAGCCAAGTTAACTGTATTACATTAAACTATTACCCTCTCCTTAGGTAAGTAATTTTGCTGCTACCATTTTGATGAATTTCTTCAGCACAGGAGACTCCAGTACAGACAAGTTTACATTAAACAACACAATGAGGTGACTGACATGCGAAAGTTCACATCAGTGAGGGTAAGGATTACAAACCCATCTCCAATTTCAGCTGAGAATTCAATGCTAGAACTACTGCTAGAAATCATTGGCACAGGTACAGAGTGTAATTTCATCATGGAATCAGAAAATGGTTGAAGTGGAAGTGACCTCATCTTTGAAGAGAATGAAATTAAGAATTCTACAATTCTGTACCACTTTCCTGAGCATCCAGGCTTCTGTGAGTAGCCTGGCTACTAACACATTCAGGAAGAGTTCTCTAGACAGCCGCAAAGGCAAGCAAATAAGAATGTAACTGTTTCATACTGACAGGTCTTGATACACAGGAAGCAAAAATCTAGAGGAAAATAACAACAACAACAGAGAAAACAACCTCAAATCCCATCTCTGCTGCTCTGTCCCCAGGGAAGTTTTTTGAGGTTCTTTACGCTCTGCTGTAAATGTCACAAATGTTTTTGTGTTCTTAATACATGTTCTGAAAGAATGAAAGCTTTACCTTCATGCTTTTCATATTCTGCTTGGATTTTTGCAAACAGAGCTTCCAGTTTCTTTTGTTGATCCTCTGCATGCCTGGCAGCTTCCCTTTCTTCAGCTCGACTGTTACGAAAAACATATGAACCAGCTGATGTCTTTTCCATCCACTGAAATAAAAAGATTCAAGCAAAAGGCAGACTTAAAAATTATTTTTAACATTATCTAGTCTCCTTTTAATACTCTTAAGCAAAAATGCTTTAAAAATGAACAGGTAGCAGATCTTAAGTTTTTTCAGTATAATAGATACAAGGCAAAACCCCACAGCATTGGTTGGTAAATCTTCCCTTTAAAGATACAGACAGAACAGAGCAGTATCTAAAACCAGATGATTTAACAGATGAAGAAACCACAGCTTAAGGTAATAATTGTTGGTGATGTAATTTCAAAGATAGCTGGACCCAATGGTAGATACATTAAGATACATCAAACTCAATGCTTAAAAATATACCAGACTGCATTCTACCCAATTTGTCCTTCTACATCAACGGTACTGTCTGTCCTACCATGCTAGATTAGATGCTGTAAAAGAACTATGATGTTGCTCTGCTCTTAAACCTTTTCTGCCTGAAATGGTTCCACAGGGCTACAGCCTCGTCCACAACCACACAAGAACTGCCTTGACAGAGATGGGCAACCAAAACAAAGTCACTGCTGACAAAAGTGGTCCCTTCCCTTCCTCCTTGCTGCTCAGTTCTGTCTTCTCCCTTGCACTGGCTCTAGTACATATTTGACCTCAGCAGACCATATCAGTTTGATAATTCAATAGACAGCAGTTCATGGTGGATTTTTTTAAAGGATATTATTAGTTACTTAATCCTGGTGTAATAAATTAAATTAGCGAAGCAATGGGATCAGGAGAGGTCCAGATTTAGCAGAGAAGCAGCAGGAGAGTATAGTGAAAGCAGGATGAGGAAGGGTTGCAGGACTGAATCCTTGAGGCAGTGAATCATTGAAATAGGCTCTGCCTGCCTCATTCATTGCATGCCAAGTATTTCCTGTGCTGTTCAGTTTGACACCTTTAATTAAGCTTACTATGATTCCCACACTCCTTCACTCTTGAGGTAAGAAGGAGAGAGACAGCCCAAATCTTCCTATAATTTTGGTACATTTGAGCAAGAGTCTCAGTGTTTAGAAAAGAAAAAGGTACCTCAGTACATCAATCTCTTGATACAGTGAGATACAAAGCACCACTTTGCTCCCCAGCCTGGAAACCATTTGCTGTGATGCGGTTACAGATTACAGTTCCCTTTCTGAGTCCTAAATAAATGTTAGTTCTACTAGGCAGCTCACAGAGTAAGTGCTGCAATTTCCTCCATTAAAGCAATCATCTAAATATCAAAATAATGATCCAAACCAAACACTGCTAGGACCTTTGCAGAATTCATTCTACATCAACCAACAGTTATACAACACCTCAGAAAGAAAGCAATGAAAAAAGAATCCCACATGTACATGCCAAGTATAACATATTATGAGAAAAGTTAATAAAACCTGAAGGTTGTATCCTTGTTAAACTGTTAACATTAAAAGGATTGATTGCTAGCAGAAATATTGTTTCATTTGTGGCTGGTATTGTTAAAAAAACCAAATAGTTGCAGTGCAGTCTGCCCATATTTAAAATGTCTGGATATCAAATGGTATTGAAAAGATCTTAATTCTATTTTATACCATAATCACACATTGTATTTTCAGTCATATTTTTAAATAATACAACTTACACAATACAATCATGTAAGAAAAAGTAATCTTACTAATGGCTAGAAATATATAACTTCTATGTTAATATGCATGCCAAGAAAAAAAAAACGGTTTCACTTGTACTTGGAGTTGAAACTGTCAATGTCTTTTTTTCTCCTTTAAAACAAGTGCTGTGCTTTTTGGATTCCAGAACTGAAATTCAATTCTTTCTGGCTTTTTGAAGCTGAAAGCAAAGCCAACCAGAAGATACTAAGTGCAAACTCAAATTCTTCTTACAGCAGTATACTCCAGTCCTGAAATATTAAATACATGCATGCTGCAAGAACCATTCTTGTTTATTTTACACATAATGATACCTTTTATTAAATTTTTTAGCTCTCTATATTATGTCTTATTTGATGAATGATACAGCAATTATCTGATAAAATTTAATCTCATAGAACCTGTTAGATTCATAAAATACTTACACCATACCTGAATAGGGTAAGTTCTTTGAACAACTACATCAATACACCCCACTGCACCACCCTCACTGTAAAGCGATGACAGAGGCAAAGGGAAAGGTCTGGGATCCCGATGAAATCCTAGTTTGGCATCCCATCGTGCACATCGGGTGCTGTTCGCTGAGATCTGAGTGAGTCAAATGATCAATGATAAACTGTCACTGGTAGGTCAACATTATATCCAACTTATTATATCTACAGGAAAGACCATTTTCAAACTGACCTCATTAAGAATGTATCACATTTGCACTTGAACATACCACATTTTAATTTAAAAGTTTCCTTTCTCATTGAAGAAACGCGTTTTAAACATAAACTAAAAATGTGATGTTAAAATTCTGTAGGAAATGAGTATCTACAAGACAAGCCATTGCTTTATACCAGAGGAGCAACAGCATTATGCTGAAACTTCACCCAGCTCTTTAACCATCCTCAGCTGAGTCAAAATCCTGCCCTGTCAGTCCACCCTCTCATGACCTGTTTTTTTCACCCAACTCTTCCTCCACCTTCAATATTGTCTGTGAAGGATAAAGACTTTTTGTAACTTGTTGCTTAACCAAACTAAGGAGCTGGATCTGCCAAAGTACATAGCAAAACTTGGCAGCATTTTGTATTACAAACTTCTCTTCCAACCCTGTTGAATAGTGTCATGTCTTACAAATCTGATTATTTAACTTCAACAATTAACCATCTGTTTGTAAACCCTGAAAACTTTTTTTGTTCACAAAACATGGCTCAACTACAAGCAGTTATCACAACTCTCAGTTACATCCAATCAAACTGAACTAATAGTTTATTTTACCTTTAACATAAGGGAATCTGGGGCTTCCAGTGGTGTACATCCATTTTGAGAGCCAACAAGTTCTGCTCCATGCACTATAATCTTCTGACCAACAGTCAGCCGCCTTCTGTCTAAGAAAGCTTTGAGAGGTGGATCCAGAAGAGCTCTAATCCCATACCAGCCATCAGTGACTTCAATTATTGCTGCTGCTTTTTTATTTTCCATGTTCTTATTGCTACTGCTAGGAGATACAACATTGTTCAGCGATATGATTTTGGAAATACACAGTACAAGTGTTTTACCTGCTGCATCATCTCTTTCCATTATTTTTTTGATTGCTGATCGTTTACTTTTATCAACTTCCAAATCATACCTACAAAAAAGGATTAAGGCTTTGTTAAAGCAAACAAAATCCATCCCACTGTTTGTCTTTAAACACAATCGTAGAAAACCATTGCCTATTCAATCTACGATCAAGCACCACTGTAGCAGAGCAAATGTTATCTGAACTTTTGCAAATGACATGCACTACCTTTACAAAACTCCTATGCATAAGGTTAACAATATAAGCATTCTGCTAAATAGTAAATGGAAGGTAAAAGTGTTAATTTTATAATTTTGAAAGTACACAGTACCACAAATTACAGCACCAGATACACAGCTACACACGTACCTATATTTCAGCTGCAACAACACTGTTTCTGGTGTCAAACATCTGTTAGCAAATTCACGTGGGAAAGACACTTCCATGGCTGCCAATTTCCATACAATCCATCTGTAGTGATTGTATACCCAGGCCTCAGTTATTAGTTTGGGATCCACACCAGGAGTGTCACAGAGGGCTCTGCAAATAAATGGTTAATAAATTAACTTGAAATCCACTGCAAGCTTTCCCTTGTCGGTTTAGCCCCAGCACTGTATTCAGTGTATGTACATAGGCAACATTAACAAAAGAATATTTATTACACTGAAAACAACGGCGGTCCCGTGGCATGAAGGAGAGCACTCCGGACTCCCAATCCCAAGGTCGGGAGTTCAAGTCTCAGTGGGACCGTCCCCAGGCAGTTCAAGCCTCCCTGCCATCCCATCCCGTCACATCTCGGATGCTCAGCAGG
>JAWWLZ010000001.1:49614081-49632619 GCA_035041345.1 Poliocrania exsul | reverse complement strand
GCCTCACCTAAAAAATCCACTGTGCAGGCTGGAAGGGCACACCCACGTGGGGAGAGCCCTGCCCAAATCTGCGTTCAGGACGTCTGGCCATACATACATACACTGAAAACAGGAAGGCTCCATTCCATAACCCTATCTGGTTATTGTCTATGCACTGAAGTTTTGTCCTCACACACTTTGGCAGCACGCATGTGCACACATGTACGTGTCCTTCACCCTAGCAGCGGTTTCAGGGCCGTGCTCTCTCCGCTTCATGGAGTTATGCACAGAGGGACTGAGGTGTGCTCTATTCTCACTCAGCCCTGGAACTTCCTCTGCTCGCTTGATGGGGTCATTAACACCCAAGTGATGGCCTGGAAGACACTTGCAGCAAGTTTACAGAGAACACCAGTATTGGGGAAGGGATTGATAAACTGGGAGTTCCTATTTAGTGGGACCCAAACAGGCAGGAGAATCAGGCTTGTAGGAATCCCATGAATTTCATGAAATTCAACAAAAGCAAAATCTTGCACCTGTGATGGAACCATCCCACCCAACAGTAAGCAGGCTGGGGCTGGCTGGAAAGCAGCTTTGCAGAAAAGGATGCAAGAACCTCGTGGACAACAAGATGACCACACAACAGCAATATATCCTTGCAAAGAAGCACAAAGGCTTCCTGGGCTGTGTTATAAGCAAAGCCAGGAAGGCAGTGATCCTTCCCCTCTCTTCAGCACTTGGGAGAGTACATCTAAAGTTTCTGTCCAGCTTTGCATTCGCCAGGCCAGAGTCGTTGGTGTACTGGAACAAACCTCACAGAGGGCCACCAAGGTGATCTTGAGGGCTAAGGCCATGACACACAAGCTACGAGAGCTGAGTTTGTTTGAATTTAAAACAAGTCAAAAAGACCTAATTGCTGTCTATGGCTACTATGACTGGAGGGTTCAGAGAAGACAGGAACACATTCTTCCCAGAAGAACACAACAATAGGATAAGAGGCAACAGACCAAGTTGGAATTGGGGACAAATTCCAATCAGAAATAAAGGTTGTCGTTTTGTTTTTTAAACCATAGGAGTGGTCAAATGGCATAGGCTGTCCAGAGAGGTGGTAGAATCTCTGTCCTTGACATGCCTAGCTGAGTTTTGAACAAGTCCCTGAGTAATTAATCTAATTCAAACTGTACTGAAGAGAGGCTTGGACTGGATGACTGCCAGCAGTCCCTTCCAACCTAAACTGTTCTATGATTCTGTGAACTCCAGCACTTGATTGATCTTCAGTGAACAGGTGCTGGGTATGGACACAGAACATCTCCAGTTCTCCCATGATGAACAAATATCACTGACACCAAAAGCATTTCCCTGAGTCATGTGAGAGCAGCTAATAATGACTCTGGCTCACCAGCATGAGTGGAAAGTAATTCCTCAAGAAAGTACAGATCACAACATCAAAGTACACATCTCATCCTAGTCAATTTTCCCATTTTGGGATTACTGCCACCAAATCAAACTTCCAAATAAAATCAGTTCTTGAGCTTGGAACAGACCTATCTCTGTCACACTTTGGTACTGTGAAGCAAGTATTGCAAACTTCTTGAATTCTGACATTACTTGGATTGGCAACACATGCTTGGCTATAAATACTGCTCCAATACAGGTGCCTGCCTTGAGTGTTTTGTGAATGCACACCAACAGTGACACTAATTTGAAAATAGAGCATCTCAAACGCTGCGTCTTATATCTGCAGGGCCAGCACCTGGACTTCCACGATCCTTGTGGGTCCCTTACAACTCAGGATATTCTACAATTCAGATTTACAGAGAAAATCAGAAAATAACAGTTAAGTATTTTCTGAAGTTTTGCTACAACAGTAGACTGGTAGTTCCTCATCCTGTTGCACATGTTGCTGATGAAGGTACAGTGTTCAGACTTGCTTACAGTAAAACAAAACATAATTTTCATGGAAGTGTTTAGGAGAGGTGCACTCAACACATTTTTTTTTCAGCTCATTTTAAAGGACCTGCAAAAGGAGGGATAGAAGAACCAGAAAGAATGCAAGAGCAAGGGTTGTTTCTGCACTTTTTTTGGGTTCTTATGTATACTCAAAAGAAGGATGGAATGAATCAGTGCTTTACAACTGTAGTTTGGGCTTCCTTCAAATTATATATCACCTTTAAAAAAGTTATATTGAAAAAAACATTTTCATCCCTGTCCTGTCAAAGAAGCCCTATGCACCTTCCCAATCAACCTTCACTCCCATTAAGACACTCTAAAGCACAACATAAAGAAATAATTTTCTACTTGAAAATAAACAAACAAAACTATTTTTTAGACTACTTACACTGTTGAAGAATTCCCAGAAATTTTCTAAATTGACTTTATCTGCTTTCTTGAATGGTCAGTGAAGGCCAATCACTAACAACATTAATCTACTTAGCAAATTTACAATCCTACAATATCTTTATTTACATTAACAGAGGTGTATTAAAATGCAAAATAATAAAAAGGTATTCAGAGGCACTGGATTTATTCTTGGGGATAAAAGAATCACTAACTAAAAAGTAGCATAGTTGTCTCAAGTCCATAAGTAACGGTACCTGTAAAACTCCTTTTTTCCAGCTTTTCCCTCATCCGTAGGTATCAGCCATCCTCCATCAGCAAGTTGCATTCCATTTCCAGCTAACAAATACTCCTTACTGAAAAAGTCTTTGACAAGAAACTGGAAAGATTCTGCATTTGTGCTGTTAACTTGTATGCATTGTTTTGAAACACCGTATGTGTATAGCTGAAAAAAAATTAATGAAAAAGGCAAAATAACGACAATACAGTAAGAATTTAGCTAAGAGTTTTAATATCTAATTTTATAAATTCAGTTTAAACATTTCATTAAGGCTGAGACAGCTCTTGGCTGACCTTGCCATTTCATACATAATCCATGAAGAATGAATTCCCACCAATTATTTTAGCAGAACAGCATCACAGTGTGCTTTAAAAGTGTTTAAAAAAATTCTATAGGTTTTCTACCTTCACTGAACCAAAAGCAAGAGGCTTTTCATAGAGATTTACCTAAGTTTAAATTTTATAACTGTTCTCTTAAACTAGCACGTGATATGGTTAAAAGTCAACAGCAACTATAACTGGTGGATTTTTTTCCTTTTTTGATGCTTCTCTGGTTTAACACTAGAGACATTTATGACCTCTATTACTTGGAATAGTCTCAAAAAATTGTGGATATGCAAAGCTACTTAAGTAGCAAGTGGTGTAAGAGCCACTGTAAATACTTACCTAAAAACTGAAGAGTGTATCTATTCAAAAGCTACTGAGTTTTTATTTGCTTGTCTTGAGAAACAGACACAAAAGACAGACAATAAAAAGACACCAATATACCTCTTCCATGGAATAAAAACTAGGACATTTCTCTTCTACTGCAGTTTTCAGAGAGATTCTATTGCTTGCAGATGTTTTAGTGACATACAGACTGCCTGGCTGTGACCGAATATTTTGCCTGCATTTCTTTTTAATTCTCATTTCCTGCACATCCCTGGCACAGTGGAGATTTGTCACCATCCTGACCACAGCTGCAAAGAAAAAAAGACCAAAAATATTTTTAAAGTATGTATCAAATAGAGATACACAGTCACACTACAAAAGTAGATTCAGAGAAGCATATTTGTTATGCCACTCTGCAGATTTTTAGAAACTGCAAGCCTAAATATTCAAAGTTAAATGCATTTAGAAAGCAGTGATTACTGAAAGCATTTGAATAATATTAAACAAATCATATATTCATAATAATTTTGTGTAAGTCCCTGAACTAAATTTTGAGCCATATATTTTTCTCATCAGACTGAACTCTGTCTTCATAGAAAACTCCAAATGAAGAGAAATCAGTTGATCACTACAGAGCCTGTAATCATGAGATTCTGACCTAAATACAAGATCTAATTCTGCAAATGTTCATACACCTGTTCAAATACACACAAGTCTCCCTGAAAAAAACCCAGATTATTTGTGATAGTTATAGAAATCACACACACTGGAACATTCAAGAGAGCTTGGAAGGCATAAGCCCACATGCTAAAGTAAACATTTAAGCATTTAAACTCTGCCTCTTTGAAAGTGACACAATCAATTATTTACATGGCTAACCCTACATTTTAGTTAGAGAACAGAATGGAAACAAGCGTCTGTAAAAGTGAATGAAGTATAACAAGGCTAGTCTAAGGTTCCCAGATTATTTTATCCATGAGTATACAAAAAAATCAAATATCAAATGAAACATAAGCTCTCTTGTTCCTGAAGCACTGTGTGAAATATTTTTCACACAGCTTAATTAACTTCGAAGACGAGCTGCATTTACTTTGTTAGGAGTGCAATATAAAATATTAGTAATTATTTCTTAATTTTCTCACACACAACAAAAAAGAAGGCTGACAGAATACGCAAAAAACCCTTAAAGGTTTAATTCTGACAGTTAGTATTCACAATAGCTAAGTGAGTAAAATCTGAAAATACCTGAATTGCCATGTTCTAGGTCTGTGTTTGGCCCATGCTCAATGCCAGACTGGTGATCTTGAGGCTCAGCTGTATTTTGTTCAGTTGTGATCTCATTTAGTTCCATCTCTTCGGTCCTGTGTTTGCTGACCGGGGAGCCACACCTTTCGCTGCTGCCTTGTTCGCATGCGGAAAACGTCAGCTTCGTTTTGAAGGGTGGGACAAAAGTTTTAGCAGTTTTGCCACATTTGTACAAACTTCTTGTTTCTTCACTCTCTTTTGCTGAGGCCCTACATGGAGTAGAACCCCCTGATGTACCATTTAAAGCCTGTCTCAGTGCACAGTGCTGAAAAATGGCAGGTTTAGACTGGAATCCTTTGAAGTCTTGATCTGGTAGAGTTAGGGTAGGCTTCTTGACTTCTTGCCGTTCTTTTTTTGACCTACAGAGATGAAAACATTTAAACATGCAGGTTTCAGCTTCCTGACAAAAATCTTTTTCAGGATTTTTGTATTATTCTTAATTTAGTAATACAACTTTCAATACTACATCAATAAAAAGACAAAATATCAGTCTTTGATATTTTAAAAACTTAATTTCTGTCTACAGAGAAAAGAGAAAGAGTGTAAAAGAGTGTAGTTTGTTTAGCCTTGTACTGGTCTACTGCAGAAACGTGTGTTATATGGGAATTTAATATGTTTATTTTTATGTAAAATTCTTAGGCTTTTATAAAGTTGTGTAGTAAATTATTACTGCATATTTTCACAAAGTCACAAGGGCTTGTGAGGTTTTAAGAAATTGCATTAGAAGAGCTCTAAAATATTTAATAAATTTCTCACCCAAAAGGTTGACAAGTTATGGGTTTTAAAGGCACATGGTACATAAATTTTCTTCTGTCTTTGAAAATGCCTGTAAGATAATTAGAAAGAAATATTTGAAATGCTACATTACATGGATAGTTATTTACAGCATGTTTTATCTGTATTATTGATATAAATACATAGAAAAGTTTACAGAGTGGATTTAAACAGCTTGACTCTTTCCTGCCCCCAGAAACATCTTCACGCTGGTTGCAGAGAGATCTAAAGGGTAAGTGATCACAATGCAGAACTCTCAAGAGTTTCTATTTGTGACCCTGCAAGACAGTTTTAGCCTCCTGAAAGGGAAATGTTTATCATGTATTTAATTCCAGGTAGGCTCACCATTTCATTTAGAACTCTTCCAGCAACCTTTTTGTTTTTATTTGAAGTTACAACAGAAAAGGGCACATTTGCACAAACTGCTCCTTCCATCATTGAAGGACAGGTTTATGTTGGAATTATCAACGTAATTAAATCATATCTGCCTGGAATGTAAACTCATTTGTGCCCTCAGGCTGCAAAGAGCAAGTTTCATATGAGAAGTTGTGTATACAAGATGCCACATGTTCTGGGAGTCAGAGGCAAGACTGTACTGGAGATAGAACTGTTTTCAGTTGTCCACCAGAGAATAACACTTTTCAGGTCCTGCTACAGGGTAGGATAATATTGACATATGAAGGGAATAAAATTATTCTCTGGCAGCAACTTACAAATTCCATTTGAAATTTTAAATCATGGCTTTTATGCCTAGAACAGATTTAGTAGAGCACTCAGGAACCAATCTACTGGTTAAATCAATATACTTGATGAATCCTGCTATTTAATTTAGGGGAGAGCATGCAGTGCTTAAGAAGAACATGTTTCTTAAAGAACACAACTTATCCCATAACTAAAAGCCATAGCCAAAATCACACCACCTTAATATGCCAATCACTAACTAGCTTCACATAAAACATCAACTCAAACTTTAAAACCTTCATTTCCCTTTCATAAGCCTCCATATTACTCACTCAAAATATTGTAAGCAACTGTAATGTAGACAGCTGTCAGCAAACATATTACAAGTTGTTTTTCATTTTCCTATAGATAACTAATCAATAAAATATATTCTTTCTACTGAGACTAGAATTTGTGAAATTTAGGATTATGAGAAACTGGATAAATTCCTACTGCACTGGAAATTAAACAAGAGTTCTTACAGAGTAATATATTGTAATATATTTAGATTCTACACAATCAGGGATACCATTAATCATCTGATTTCAAGTCAGCACAGACATTACCACAGCAGCTTGCCTGAATTTCCATGACTATAATAATAAGGTTGCTTAACTACTGCATTTATCATATGTTAGTTCATTGAAAATTGAAGAATTCTAACAACTAACATCGGATTACTGCTTAGAACACAAGATGACTAAAATTACCATCAGGGGTGCTTTTTGAAGCTTTCAAAGATCTGGGGGGATTCTCTGTTCTGTTGAATTCAAGCAGTAGCTGTCTTTTAATTGGAGGCTCTCCTAGGAGAAAAACACAGAATTTTAGAAATGATGTTCTTTTTTAGTTCAGTTCCTTACCAATCTGCCCAACTTAACGGTAATTTTTAAATAAAACATTAAAGAAGTCAGAGCAAGCAGAATTAGCAAATTTTCAGATCACACATGTCTATTAAATAGCCTTTTCAAACACAGAGCTAACTCACCACAAACAGCCCACCTGCCTCTTTCTTTGTACTTTGAAGAAACTTTGCTCCAGAATGTTAAAAACATGTGTAACCATCTTTTAGAGAAGCTGTAAGTAAGGACAGGGTTTGGCTGTGGCTCAGCTGTTTCAGGGTGGAGAGATGGAGTTGCACCTGCCTTTTGACACCTGCCCAAACTTTCCAGCACCAGCCTGTCTGACCTTTGCACCTGAACTTGTGCAGCTGGGCAGGGATTCTGTTGCAATCCACCCCTCCCTAAATAGTTTTCAGCTAGTCCAGATCTCTGAACAGGTCTGGGTGACTGCAACCATCAACTCCCAACACTTCAGCCCTAGACAGCTCAGTTTTAGAAGGCAAGAAACAACACACTTAGACCAACAACTATTGTTGGTATCAGCAATCTCGATACAAGTGAAACAAAAAGGTGAAAATGAAAATACTGCTATTCATTTTTCAATAAAAACCCACTGGATTTGTGAAAAGATAAAAAAAAAGAAGTCTGCTTGGGGAGAAAACAAGCAGTAGCTTTCTTCTGTAAGTTTATGATAAACCAGCAAAGCTGCACACCTTCAAAATTACTAATCAGAAAATTAGCTTGTACTGGGCATTTAAGGCTGGAAAGAGTAGATGAACTACTTCCTGCAGCAAGAATTTTTGTCATTGACACCAAGGGAAAGAACCTCAATTTCTCTGTGACCCAAAAATCAATATGCCGAGCAAAAAAAAAAACAAAAAACAAACAAACAAACAAAAAAAAACACCTCAAACAATCCACTTTGCAGAAATGTGGAGCTGAAAATATATAAGATAAAGGACGTACCAAATGAGTTGTTTTCTTCCAAGTGCCTCTTCCCAAAGGTCTTGCTTGGAAAATTTTTATCCAGTCTGCTACTGAAGGACTGTGAAGAATTAACTTGTACTCCAGAACTGGAAAAACTGTCTTCCATAAAAGCTCTTGCACTTTCTACAGCCTCCAATTCCAAGTAATTTTTTGGAGTTTGGAGAAGATTAATTTCTGTGTTAGCAGTAGCACTGCCGTATGAAATTGCTTCAGACTCTGTTTTTGACCCCAGATTCAGCTGCCCTTTTCTGAAACACCTGGTGTCCTCTGGCTGAAAGGTGTTTTTAAATGATGTTAACTGCTTGTTTTTATTACTGTATGGTATGTACTCAGACATTTTGACACAGTCAGTGCTTGGAAAATACTTCATCTCCTCAGGGCAGATGCTTTTAAAGTCAGAGTCTTGATTGCAGCTTTTTTCAGTTTTGGATTCTGAGATCACCTTATCAGTTAAACATTTTGCATGTTGACCATCCTCTTTATTTGAACTAAGCTGATCTGTAATGCAAAGCCCACTACTCAAAAAATCATCAGATTCTTTTAAAATTGCCTTTGCTTTTTGATAGGCATCTTTAGAGACTGTTACCTGCTTTCCACTTGCAGTGCTGAACCCAAAAGCAGAATCTGAAACCCATTCAGTGCTGGCACTTTCTTCCCCTTTCGGTAATGCCATGTCCATTTTCCCAGGACGTACTTCAGTGTTCATTTTAGACTTTTCAACATCTTCCTCAACTGAAAATGCTTCTTGTGCACACGATGAATGATCACCTTCCATTTCAGAAAAGAGCTGTCTAGCTTTCCTGAGCGACTCTTCTGAGAGTTGTACAGGCTTACCACTTGCTGTACTAAAAAATCCAAAATTGCTCATAGAAGCATCTGATGGCTTCATCTGCCTATCTGGAGCAGACAAGTGCCCTTTGAGCTTAATGTTCTGTTCAAAGCATTGCTTCTGAGAATTTGAAACAGACTTTGCATCTGCAGATGTGTTTGTTTCTTGGGGACCACTTCCACTCGCACCTGCATTTGCTTTAATAAATTGGGATGTGGCTGAATTGGCCTCTTCTCTTGCTGTAGCATTAAAAGAATTAGCAGAATTAGGACACTCAGCATGAATGACTGAAGATGAATTTCTACCAATTTCTGCTTGATTAATTCTTGAGCTAGGCTTAATTTCACGTTTTACAGCTTCACTGTAGTCTTCTTGAAACATTTGTCTGACTTTTGCTAATGCACTTTCCGAAACAGAAACTGCTTTACCTTTTGCGGTACTAAACACAGTTTGTTTCAGATCACCTCTTTGCTCTTCAACAGTGAGTATTTTTCCTTGTAACCTGGTTAAACTGGTTTCATCATCAGGAAGACTGACTGGTGACTGGTTTTGGCAAGCATTAACTATGGTGTCTGTGAAGCAGTTTGTATCAGCACAAGGTTCATTTAAATGTTCTAAGTCCAATTCTGTATTGTCACCTTTCAAATACGAGCAGCTACTTTTTGAAATTAAGAGGAGAGACTGATTAGTGTTATCCTCAACAAATGAAGTATTTTCTGGATCTCCAGGCATGTGGTTACCTTCAAGGTCATTTGGCGCTTTCATTAAATGCAGAGGTGCAGCAGAGGACACAAGAAAATCATCTGTGTTTTCTGAATCATGCCTCTTTCTTGGTGAGTATTCCATCTTTGTCTCTGCATCTTCACACAAACAAGTTCTACTTAAAGCATCACTCTTCTGTCCTGTCAGGGATTCCAATTCTGACTTGCCAGGTGTGACATCAGCTTTTTTATGCACATGTAAAGTTACCAAACTTCCTTCACAATCTTCATCTAGATTAACAAATGCATCTACTTTAACAGGATCCAGAATCACAGGATGTTTAGTGGGACTGCTCACCACTGCCTGCTTAAACTGATCTCCAGGTTCTTCAGGAACAAGCTTTTCATGAAGTTTTTTTGGATCACACTGAGTGATGCTTTCAATACAGAAATCACCATCTTTAACCCCGTTTTTACCATGTTCCCTTTTCTTGATGAGATTCTCAAAATTGTCATTATGTTCCTTTCCTGCATCAGTACCTTCTACAAAGAACTGTTTTGCTGTAGCCAAAAATCCCTCAGGAATTGCTATTTTCTTGCCACTAGCAGTATGAAAACCAGTCAGATAATTCCCTTTCACTTCACTTTTTTCCACATTTATCTCTTGTTCAAAAGGTATTTGATGATGATGGCAAGAACCTATTTTTATTCTGTCTTCATTTACTAACAAGTTCTTACCATGGGCAGTGTCTTCTTCCATATTTTTACAATCTGTTTTATCAGAGGTCTCCAAAACATTTATGTCTCTTTCCCCACACTGTACACTGAACAACTGTAGAGAATGATCCAGAGCTGCATCAGAAATAGATGTATCACCATCAGCTGGAGTTTGAAATGTTGGTGGCAAGTATTCATCTTCCCTTCTGTCTTCTCCTTTCTGATTAGGAGACCTGTTCTCCATTTCATCTGATATACTTAAGGGATGTTCTTCGGCAGCTGTAATAGCATCTTCTAGACATTTTACTTCTAATGAGCTGTCTTGCAAATTACCTTCAAGTTGATAATCTCCTTGATTTAGTAATTCTTTGGAAGTTTTATAACTCTGCTTATGGTTTTTAATGGATGACAGACTGTTGCTATTGTTAATACTATTGAAATTAACATTTTCACTATCATTTATTGATATTTTTGTCTTCTTTTCCATATTTTCCTTAAGAGCTGTACCTCGCTGTGCATGGTGGGAAACTGAACCTTTCTGGGAAATGGCACTTATGCTTTTGAAATCTGAAACACAAAATGGTTTTTCTTTGCTTTCTTTTGCCGGGAAGCTGAAAAAATTACAGTTAGAAGACATGTGCCCACTTGAATTGTGGCACCTAGTACCAGTTCCAGAAGATTTAAACAAATAGTTATCATCATCCAAGTCCCTGAAAAGCTCTGCAGATCTACTCAAAGCTGCCTTAGAAATATTTATTTTTTTACCTCCAGCTGAAGTGAAGCCTATGAAATTAGAAAAGCTGTCTTGTTTAGCTATGGGAAAGCTCTCATCAGATCTACTTTCATTTATGTCTAAGTTAGTAAAAGTAACATTTTTGTCATTTTTATGGAAAACCACTGCATTTTCTTTTTCATATTCCACCCCTTTAGAGTCTTCACTTTTATCTTCCTGCTGAGTACCATACTTATCATTTTTCACTTGATATTCAGATTTAAAAGTGCTACAAAAACCAGCATCTTCCCTTGTTTCAGAAATATTTTCTACATTCTTTGTTCCATCTGTTTCTACAGTTCTGAACTGTTGAAAGGCATGACTTTTCATCATGTTACTTTGCTTCCTAAACTGTGTAAACTCAAACTGACTACCTGTTTCTTCCAGGATACTAGAAAGTTCAGCAATTTCAGCTTCTTGGCTTGCTGTCAAGGTTTGATTTGCTTCCTGCAAGGCCTGTGAAGTTCTAGAAAAGTCAGGTTTATGTGGAATAAACTGTGTGTGAGAGGGCTCAAGAAAACTTGTCTGTGCATCTACAGAATCAGACAGATTACTCTCCAACTTGCTTTCTGTGTCTGAGAAAAACACATTCTCCTTTTTAACTTGGCTTGGAAAGTTTCTGGCTCTTTCCACAGGAGAGGCTTCAAAGCATTCATTTTCAATATCCTTGAACAGCATTCTGCCTTTTGCCATACTGGCTTCAGAGAATTTAATCTGCTTATTGGAAGCAGTCTGAAAGCCACCAAAGCCTGGATTCCAACTGCATGTATTAAGATTGGCTGATGACTCCCCTTTATGCTTTAGGTTCTTCTTTGGCCTTTTGCTGGAATACACTGGTGCTACTTGTTTGTCTTCTTCAGAGATTACTTCCTTTAAAGAACTATTGTATAGACAATCTAATTCTTTAGCAATATCTACAGTTACATGACTGAGAGCAGCTGCTTGAGGGCTTTTGTTGTTTTCAGCTGACTTTGGTTCTCCCTTGTTGCCTTGTGGAGAGGCAGCAGCATCTGTTTGCTCCCCTTGTTTGAATCCAGTACTATCGTTTTCTGCGCAGTTTATTCCCAAAGGTCTGTGTACCTCTCCACAGTCAAATCCTGACCTGTGCTCATGATCTGCAGCATGCCTTTCATCAGGTGATAATTTACTGCAACAATCATGATGGACTCCACTTATGCCAAAGCTGATCTGACTCATGGTATTACTGGAAGCGCTGTTTGTTCCACATGTAGAGTCACAGTGCACATCAATCAAGTGCTCCTTATCCTTAGGAGAAGACCCAAGTTCTTCTTTCAGGCTCTGAGGTGCAATAGCTCCATCTTTTGCATTAGCACTCACATCCTTCTCTTCCTCACCTTTCCCTAAGCCACAGCTTTTAGGGAGAAATCTGGAACGCTTTCTTGCCATTAGGCATCCTGAAGTTAGAACTTTACGTTTTATATTTGAAATAATCTCACTATTTAAGGAATTTTTTGTGTCTTCTTTCTGTGTACTAGATACTTCTAAGCATTTTATTGACATAGCAGGTTGATCCTCTCTTGCATTTTCCCCCAAGTCTCTCATGTCTTGTTGCTTCAGCCTGTTGCCAAAGGAATTATTGGATGAGTTATCCATTATATTCATTTTTAAAGTACAAGTGCTGAAATTCTTTGTCCTGGTATTTGATTGCAAGTGCCTTCTCTCACCAAGAAGAAAACGGTCTACTAAAGAAGATGTTACAGAGGAAAACAGATTAATAAATTTATTCAAACAAATGTAAACTCAGATTTTCATAAAATTTTGGCCCTTAACAAAATTTCTGCACATGCTCAACGCTGGAACCACAAGAATCACTTTTGTTTTCAAATGAAAACACCTTAACAAGACTGGAGATCTGTTTAAACTAATTATGTTCTAATGGCCAGAAACAAGTGAGTTGGGCTGCCATTAATGCTACCAGGTACAAAACAATAATCAGTTTTTAGCTGTAATGAAATTTGAAAAGATGGGCTTCCATTCCTTGTGTCTCAACATAAGGATTTGTTTCAAACTTAAGGCACTTCAATTCCTAATACTAAAGTAACTCTTCTAGCAAGAACAACAGCTTCTAAAAATAGGAGCATGTGTTTTGTTTTAATTATATTGTTTTTTAAAATATTGTGTACTTTTGGAGGAAAGAGATATACAGTCTTAAACTCCCTAATTTTAGAAAAATAACAATACAACTTTAACATTCTTTATGATCTTTTAGAAGTCATCAACTCAGACAAAATGGCTCTTGACACTATGGATATATAACCAGCATTGACAAAGATAATTAAGCTTGTCAATTAGAATAATGCTTCAAGGTTAAAGTTTCTATTGCAGAAGCTAATCTGAGAAAAGTTAGCAGAGGATGACTTGCTATTCTTATCTCTATGTACAAACCAATTCCATATGCTGATACCCAGTTGCAGAGCTAGTTTATCACAGACACAAGAATTTACAGGATTTAACAGAAACATTTTCACAAAAGAGTCTTAACAAATAATGAATCCTCCACAAATAATGAAAAGCTTAATAACATACCTTGCTCAACATCATCAGCCACTTGATAGCCTCTAAATTTGTATGAATCAGATTCCAAAAGTGGTAATGCAGGATGAATAGGTGGTTCAGAGGTTACTTCTTTCTCTATTTTTTCTTCTTGATACAGTAAAGTATTATTTATTGTATAAATAAATCTCCTGGATCTCTTTCTCAAGCTGGATAACATATTCAGGCTTTCAAAGCCAGACTTTGCAGGAGTATTTTCACTATTTATTAAATGTAGGTCATCACAATTATCTGGAGATGTGTCCCTACACATAAATGGGTGAGGCAGGACATCAGTTACGACAGATTTAGAAGTTGTTTTTAAATGCTTGGAAAAGCTGCCGTTGTAGACTACAGAATACTCCGTGACATTTTTACGTTCAATTACAAAAGAATTACAGTTTAAGAAGCTCATTTTGGAAACCTCAGCCACACATCCTTTTACTAACTTTGGATCCTGAACACTCAGAGACACAGATTTTACTGGAGTTATTTCCAATGTTGGGTTGTTTTCAGCATTTTCCATTTCATAGCACTTTTCTGACAAACTGACACTCCACAGCTTTTGTGCTGTTATCGAGTCTGAACTGTTCAGTAAAGATGTTTCCACAGCATCATCCTTGGTCATTAGTACTGACTTCTCTCCTAAATTTTCCCCTCTGTGTAAGTCGGAGGGTGGAGAGCTACATATAGACATCTCCAAGTGAGTTACATCAAGGTCAGGTAAGTTCAGCTGAGACCACTGGCTCGATGAAGGTCGCACAGCTTCTTTCACAGGCTTCTCACTGTGCGTCCTATAATCTTGCAAATTTCCTGTGATTGTAAAGGACTCCAATTCCTTTTCGTGTCCTGCTAAACAGCCATCTTTACCATCTCCTGGATCTTCATCAGTGTTTTGGAGTAAAGAACCATTCAGGTCAGTAGAGTGGCTTTTTTCAGTCCACTTATTTGTTTTCACTTCCTGTGAAATGCCAATCTTTCTTCTATTAGGCTGCTCAGGGGGAACATCCTCCTTTCCTTGTGCTTTATCTGTGTTTATCTCACATTTCTCTACTGCATCCAGAGCATGTGGCATCAGCAGAGAAGTTCTGCTGGACTCAGCAGGCATGTTGAGTGTGTCCTCAAAGCTTTCCATCTCACCAAGTAAGCCATCCAACATCTCTGACTCTGAAGGCAGGGAGGGAAAGAAGTAAACAGATAAGTCACAGGAAATAACTTAGGAATAGGATTGGGCTTTTATAGGTAAATACAGCTTTCAATTTTATAGTCATTACTTTTACTCAGGAGCAACTTTGTAAAGATAACTCCGAGCAGCTGTTTGAGGAAAGAGAAGGCAAAGGACACACACACACATTCCTGGCCTACTGAGGACTGTAGTGGTTAAGGTTTCCAAGATGAAACCCAGCTTCTCTAAAGAGTGGGGTTTTCCCCAAAGGACAGGACAGGAGAACGAGTGGTAAATTTGATAAATGTCTAGATTTTTTTCTTCCAAAATTTATACCTGATGGGGTATCAGACACATTAAGAAGCTGCCTATTTTTATCTATAACTGGCGGCTAAGGTAAGTGTTTTATAAGGATTAATTTATTAAACTGTCTTCTGCTGTGATATAGAATAGTATAGTATCTAGAAAGATTTCAAAAATATTCTCAATCTCTTAATTGATAGGAAGGCTTTTAAGTAGTTCCAAGACTGGCAGAAATATTTGAAAAATAATAAGAATTTTTTGTTTGTGCATAGCTATAGTATGCTGTGGGGGAAAAAACAACCCAAACTCCACTTTGTAGATAGTCTTACAAGCTTATACATACCAAATAAAATTATTACCTTCTCAAATGTATGAAAAGAGACCCACCTATCAAAACTGTCCACATTCAAGAATATAGCTAGATTTTATTTGGAGATCACTTTTTAAGGCTTCTTCACATCCAAGAAGTCATAATGAAGTTGGTAGAAAACATCACTGTCCTCTGTTTTCCTTGGACACATAACCAATTGCTTAACTTTTTCCATAAGCTTTTTTTAGGTACAATTTCTGTAAATTTAAAACTCTGTAACTTTCCCTATTAGAACTTTTAAATAACATAATATCCAAAAGATTTTCCAATTGGAAGTCCACAGAACATTTCCAAGTACCTCATCACACACATCTGATTATTTGTAACAGATCCATTATGGGCTCATGCTGATGCCTGTAGGCACAGAACAGTTTCTCATTCTCTTTACTTTCTGTTTTCTGCCTGTGAGGCAGAAGTATCACTACAGATCTTGAAAACAGAACTCTTAGCACTACAGCTTGAGTGTTCAGGTCCTTTTCCCTTACTAAAGTATGTTTCTCTGAAGTAATTTCTGTGTCCATATTCTTTTATCCTGTAATAATTTGTCAATAAAAAAGCTTTCTAAAAAGACACAGCTTTTTCCTTAAACAAGAGACATTATTTTTTTGTATGATATAAACATACAAACGTATGTATTTGACCATACAATAAAAAAATAGCACCGTGTATTTCTCTGCAAGCAGCAATGCTTCCTGATCCCAGAATTTTCAGCCCTCCTTGTCAAATTCTAAACTGATTCTTTCCCAATTCTTACATGTACCACCAAACATTTTTTAGGGCAGCCCATTCAATCCTAATAAGGAGACATATATACAATGCTAAGAACACACTGTCCTGTCTAGCCTATGTGAATCCCTACAACACCCTTTTACACCCATGCATGCTGAACAAATTGCTGTTAATATTCTTCTGCCATCACTTCTGAACTAAAATCAAAAAGCTCCCACTGAAGTGTACATTTTCACCTGTTTACTAACATGATCTAAAAACACACAGAAAAACCACTTTTTTACCCCTTGTCTGTGTATTTTCTGCATTCATTTAAAAAAAACCCAAACATTTTTTTTCCTGAAGGATTTGTCACATTTTGACCTACCTATTTTGGATAGGTGAAACAAACGAAGAAAGGACATAAGAACAAAAAACAAGCTCACCACAGAATGAGTGTTGGGGTGAAACTTCATGATAAAGCTAAACCTGTCCAATAGCTAGAAGTAGTAGTCTTGCTCCCCCTTGAGCCTGTACCACTTTTTCCTCTCAGCTCTCCCACAGAGTCCCATGTCTTCAGCTACAGTGAACAAACTTCACAATACTAATCTAAAACACTTCACAGCACTAATCTGGTTGTCATCCAGCTTAACCAGGACAGCGATTTAATTCACTGACTCAGCAGACATTCTTTTTTTTAAGGCTAGATTAGTTTTACAAATTTGAATCAATTCACAAAGTGGGAGTGCAAAGCTGGCAGAATAAGCCATAACAGCAGCTTTATCTTCAGTTTTGCTTCACAGTATACAATGCATACCCAGATCTTTGATGTCATCTTCAGCATTTAGCTTGACTGTCTCTGGTACTAACAGCATACTTGTGTCACTTATCCCAAGACCTTTATCATGGATGGAAAAAGAGTTCTGCAAAGCCTGTAAACCAAAGACAAAAGCTGTTATATTACATACCAGTGAGTGTCACTTTAACAGTAAAACAGCAACACTCTGAACATTTCCTGCAGTACTTGAATAATGCTGCATCTCTTAAAATGAGAGGTAACATTTTCACAGGTACATTTGAATAACAAATAAGCAGATAATCTCTATTTTCAATGCAAATCAGGTTCCATCCTATAGTCAAGGACAATGAATAGGTTCAGCAGTTCACTGTAAGCCTCTCAAAAGCCAGCAAAGGAGATATGGGGAAAGGCAAAGACCTTTTGCTTATTTTAACTCGTAACTGCTTGTTAACTGTGAAGCTTCAGGGCGTTAAAAATCAAACAAACTTGTAATTGAATCCTTTTAGTGCAATCCTCAGTTTTCAGTCTGAATAATCATTTAGCTTTCATATATACAGAGGGAAACTAAAATTGTGCAAGAACTCTCCCTAACACTATCAAAGGACTGAAATTCAAACACAGTTTCAACTCTTAGTGTAGTGGTTGAGCACAAGAAGTTATTCCCAAAGATTAATTTCCAAAAGTTTGACAGAAGTGGGAGAAAAACAAGATAACCAACCCTCAGAGAAGTAGCATATTGCAATTCCTATGTTTGATTTCTCTGAATGATACCCACTGCTGCTGAATCCAGGTGGGTTTGGTGGGGATTTTTTTGGTTTTGTTTGGGCTTTTTTTTAATAAACACAGCAAAAAAATATTTCTCTGAGAGGGTTATTTGTGAGAATACAGTCTACAGACTTGTTTTGGAAATTTAGTTTTGTCAGCAGTAACTTTTTAAAAGCAGCCAGAGCAGACAGCTTAAAATAAAAATAACAGAATTTTTTTACTCTTGGCTCAAGGAACATAAACATGTAATGGAATAGCTTAATTGAAATTAAAGAAGAACACAGCTCTTAAAACTACTTACTGTATCAGCTCTTCCATCCTGTTGCTTTGCTTCAGAAATAGAAGAATTGTCTCTAGCTTTAGGAGAAAGACAGACAAGTCAATTTATTTTCTCCCAACTGATGTGCTGAGTGTGTTCAAATTCAGTTGTGTTTCAGGAGAGTTTTCATTGGATTATTTTAAATGCCACTCCAATCTGTAAACACAAAAAAACCTACTAAAACCTAACTAAAAATTCTAACTAGAAAGTCCTACAGGTGAGGCTGAGGGACAGTGTGCAAAAACAGTTTCATAACTGCACAAAAAAGGCCAAATCAGGTTGTAGTTTCTGCTATGTAGGTTGACCAGTTACCACCACGAGAACAGCACTCCATTCCCCTTTCAAGCAGTTATTCATGGCACTACTCCCTGTTTTTTACTGGCCAAAGATTTGGATGAGACCTTCAAGTCTCTGTCAGGAATTTGGTTTTTTTCCCCCATTTGCTCTCAAAACAGCAGTACTGTCTCCACTTGTTGCAAAAGGAGAAAGTGAACCCTATTTTTAAAATGTGAAAACAGCAGTGTATTACAATAATCACAGAATCATAGAATCGATTGGGTTGGAAAAGACCTCCACGATCATCAAGTCCAATCCTTGGTCCAACTCCAGTCCATTTACCAGATCATGGCACTCAGTGCCACGTCCAATCTCAGTTTAAAAACCTCCAGG
>JAWWLZ010000001.1:49582397-49607566 GCA_035041345.1 Poliocrania exsul | reverse complement strand
CCATTCCAATGCCTGATTACTCTCTCTCTGTAAAGAATTTTTTTCTGATATCCAACAGCAGCTAACTTCGACCTCCCTCCCAGGAAAAGGCTCCCGGTGAGTGGCAGTGGTGCTGCAGAGTGTCGTGGCCTGGGCGAGCCTCAGCCTTGGCTTTTCAGTGGTCCTGTAGGCCTTGACACATGAAATAACCATTGTGGTTGTGGATGCTACAATAAAGATAATGTTGTTATCCTCCACATGCACATCATTCCCATTTCATCTCGACAAATTCTTGGCTTTGTCAATGAGTCCATGGAATAACTTCAAGTTGGGTGTAACATTTTTCTCGTCACCAGACTTGAGTTTGCCATCTTCATTTTAGATGGATGTTCATCTACTCTTGTGCCATAAAGGGGTTTCTTCCTGCCTGTCCACACCAGTCCTTACTGTGCAGTTTCATCACATCACCTGATCACTCATCTGTCACTTTCATCAGGTTCTTGTTATACAGTAATTTTCCATATTCCTTCTCCTTCCAACAAACCTATTTTAACTTCTAACCTTGCAGTGCTCTGAGGAGCTGCAAGTTCTTCCCAAAGCCTTTTAGAGGAAGCCAAAACATTGCTTTGAATGCTGGCACGTAGTTTCCAATTTAATCTCCATCCCACTTCCCAATGCACCCTACAACTTAATGACACACTGCTGTCATTAAGTTTTAACTTGGCCATCTTGATACCCTCTTTTTGTATGAGTTGACATCAACAGTGCTTTGAAAAGCCAAGCACAACATGAACTCCTGAGACATCTTTTATTTACAATGAATGCATTTCCTGAATCTTACCTTCTCCGTGTCCTGTAAAAATGCTGTTACTTACTGATTTATTTCAGACACTGGAAAGATCTTTCTCAAATACACTGTAAACATTTAAAGACATCATCGGTACCAGCTCTTCTATAGCCCCTCTCTTGCTGGCCCATTGAATTTTATAAAGCAGTACATTTATAAAGATGGTGAGGAGTTGCACAAAGCAGTCACATTACAGCAGTTCAAGGGATTTGAGGATTCTCCAGTCTCTAAAGGCTCACATACACAGTTTGGATAATTTCATTACATGACTTTAACTGTATTACCTTAGACTTGAACTAAAGTGATATAATTGTGGAAGGACTATTAGTCTAAAATGTAAATGCTTGTATTACTAACACTAATTATCATAGAATCATAGAATCAATTGGGTTGGAAGAGACTTCTGAAATCATCAAGTCCAACCCTTAATCCAACCCCACTTTGATTACTAGATCATGGCACTCAGTGCCACGTCCACTCTCACCTTAAAAACCTCCAGGGTCAGAGAATCCACCACCTCCCTGGCCAGGCCATTATATAGGTATTAAGCCACTTTCCCTGGTATAACTCTTTCCCCTTACCGAAATTTTTATATACAAGTATATTCCACCTTTTCCTAAAACAGTTCAGTTCCTAGAAAAACTCCAGGTAGAGAATTCCTGAGTAATGGAGCAATGGGAATACTCAGACCTTTTAATACCGGTAAATACTTCTCAGAGATGTATGTACTTGCCTGCATCCCCTGTTCAGCTTTCCTTGGGACACCCAGTTGATCTGGGTTCTGTCAGTTTCCCAAACCCCATTTTCCTTCTTTACGACCATGATCAGAAGGAGTTGGGAGCAGGCAGCTTCCCCTCAACTGTGAAGTCCGCGGTTGTCCCAGCGATGGCTGAATTACATCTATTAATCATTACAGGGTAAAGAAAAGGCAAGCCGGGCTCTCTTTGCCATCAGCCCTCGCTCCCCCAGCTGGTCCCAATTTCCCTATCAATTAGCAGCCATTAGCTGTCAGGTAAGATAAAGGCGGGACAGGGCGGCAGGCAGGGCTGACTCTTCCAGGGCGCTGACCATGGAGGGCTTTGTCTGTTCCCCGTTCAGCATGTTGCGGGGCAGCCCCCTGCCGGACCGCAGCCGGGACCCGGCGGCCAAGCAGCCGAGCTGGAAGCAGAGCAAGAGCGGCAGCATCAGCCCGTTCCTGGGGGGGCCGCTCACGCCGCTGCCGCCCGAGTACCTGGACAGCTACCGGCGGGCGCACCTGCAGGCGCTGCTGTCGCAGGTGAGCCCGGGGCTGCCTGCGCGGCCGGGCCGGGCCAGCACGAAAGAGGCGGCGGTGCAGGTGAGCCTGCGGGCCGACAAGGCGGTGCAGTGCTCGCTGGGGCCCCGCACGCTGCCGCTCGTCCGCCCCTTCGGCAAGGCCGCCCTGCGCGCCCCGGGCCGCCTTGCCCTCTACTCACCCGCGCCCGACCGCCGCCCCTTCGCGCTGCCCGAGCCCGCGGCCGCCCCGCAGGGTGCAGCGCCGCCCGAGCCTCCGGCACAGCACACCTCGACGGCCGAGGACGGCGGCGAGAAGCAGCAGAAGGGCCCAGCGGGGGCTGTGCCAGCGGCCGGTTCGCGGCGGAAGGAGAGCGCGGCCCCGGGACAGCGAGCTGCCTTCCAGGTGCGCGGGGATGGGGCAGGGCCATAAATGCGGGCGGCCAGGAACCCCCTCTTGAGCAGCACGGTGGTCCCCAGCCTGGCGTCCCCCCCCGGGTGGGCTCTGTCTGCCCTGCAGCAAAAGACCCTCCAGCCCCTGAAAACCCACACGGGCCTATCATAGCATCACAAAATGGTTTGGGTTGGAAGGGACCTTAAAGATGACCTAGTTCCAACCCCCTTGGCATGGCAGGGATGCCACCCACTAGATCATGTTGGTCAGAGTCCCACCCAACGTGGCTTTGAACACTTCCAGGAATGGGGTGTCCACGACTTTTCTGGGCAACCTTTCAGTGTCCCACCAACCTCAGGGAGGGAGCAGGGCTGAGTGTTCTTGGGGTGCTAGAAGGATGCTCAGTAAACTGTCTCTGCAGTTCTTGGAGCAGAAGTATGGCTATTTCCACTGCAAAGTCTGCAAGACCAGATGGGAGAGTGCTTATGTGTGGTGCATTTCTGGAAGCAACAAGGTAATTAAAGTAATTTTTTGCTCCTGAGACTTTAAAAGGACAAATCAGGTCTTTTGGCACAAATTTAGGTATCTGTACTTAACACCTTGAATGAATTGCTATAGTAACTGAGAACTTGCCTCTTTTAAGGTGTACTTCAAGCAGCAGTGTCGCAAATGCCAAAAGGGCTTTAATCCCTATCGAGTGGAAGCAATCCAGTGCCAGGTAAGTTAACAACTGACAGTCTTAACCAGGATACAGTTATCACATACTCTAATAGTTTCCAGTTGTTGAATTTGATATTGACTTTATCCGAAAGATACCGCAAGGGCTCCTAAGTGTGTCAGCCCAAATGTGTTGCTATGATTAAGGAAAACTAAATGTCAGTCTAACATGAAACAAGCACCTTTGATCCACTTCTAATAACATGTCTTGTTTCTTAAGATCTGTTCAAAGACTCGTTGCTCCTGCCCTCAGAAGAAAAGACATATTGATCTCAAGAGGCCACATCGCCAAGAACTCTGTGGCCGCTGCAAAGGGAAGAGGCTGTCCTGTGATAGCACTTACAGCTTCAAATATATTGTCTGATCTGTGTGCCTTCTTCTGTTTGGTGCTTTGCACTTTGTCAGTCTTCTGCAATGTTTTGGCTTAAGGCTTTTGACCTGGCATTGGATAATGGACAAAGACATTTGTATTATTTATAAAGTATATAACTTCATTGTATATATGCTGTAAATAAAGTTCAATAAAAATTTGCACTAGTTTGTTACCCCTTAGTTCCACTTTGCTTGGATGAAAGAGGTTGTTTCCTTCCAGATATATTTGCCTATTTGATTTCCTTAAAAAGTAGAATTTTTTTTCAGTTGGCCTTGAAGGCACATTAATGTTAAAGCTGCAATAATAAGTTTTTCCTTCAGTTACTCAGACTGAACCAGGGTGGAACATGCAAATGTTCTGAAGCATGAAGTCTGGTGTAAATGCATTTGCAAGTGTGTCTTCCACCTGCCTCTGTCAAATGTATAGCAAAAAAACACCCTAAAGCTGTCTGATAAGCAAAGACTATCTGCTGGAAGACTATGGCTGTAGGACATGAGAGGAAAACCTTTTCAGTGGCAGTATCTGTGATGGAGCATAACAAATTCTGTAGACTTGATGTGTCCCCAGACAGGTAGAACAAGTCCCTGTGCCCCTGGTTTAAACACAGGCTTGTGCCTCAGCAGCTTTCCAGTCATGTAAGGTATCTCCAGGGCAGGTGGCTTAAACTTAACTGAAGAGAGTACCTGAGTGTGCTTTCATGGACAGAAAATACAGCAAACCAGGGGCATCCTACTTAAAGCAAGCGTGGTGGAAGCACAGTGGAGATCATTGCAGTTCACACTGTGCTAGGGCATTTGTGAGGCTTTGTTGGGAATACTCTGATTTCTCCTCTACCTGAAGTTTAGAAATTATGCTAAAAAGGTAGAGGGTTTTGTTCTATCTGTGAAGAATTATAGGATACTTCAGGGAGGAAGGAACATCTGGAGGTCTTCACAGTCAGAAACTGCTTGTGTTACTGTACTCTTCCAAGTTGAGTTGTAACTACAGCCTGAGGAAAAAATCCTTGTATATCTCACTGTTTTCTGTCAGTGTAATAAATGGTTGCAGCATAAATGGTGAGAAGAGTGTCTTTTGGGAAGTGCTGATCACTGATACCATCTGCAACGGTATAGAATCAGACAAGAACACAATTTTCACAACAAGCACATACTCTGTTGTGATTATATATGACTTTTATATTTTAGTTAAATGGATGTACTAATCCAAATTTCAAAGTTACTTCACAAAAACAGTAAGTGTATTTACAGCATGAATAAGTTACATAGAATAAAAGTGTCTCAGATGTGCAACAGATTTACATGCATACATTTAACACTGGACAGCAGTTAAATGTAAGAAAAGACCATATAGTTATGACTTTTATATATACATTACAAATAAAATAAGACATCTCTTTAAAGAAACTTAACATGAGAACTTGCATTTCACGTTAATATTTTTACTTTTTATACTCAAAATTTATATTAAATAAAAATATGCATGCTTAACAGTTCAAAAGATTTGACTCTGTGAAGGGACTTTCTCCTACAAAATGGCAAGTTAAATTAGATCAACCATCCTTTAATAGTATAAATATATTCATAAAAGCAACCCTCTAGTAAAAAGCAGCCAAGGTCCTTAAAAAAAAAAATCTACCAAGACCGTTCATGATCCTTGGGGGGCCTAAGAACAGACCTCTGCAATATGATCCAGTACCTTCAGAGACAGTAGCCTAGTAACATTAGGAAATGTACTTTATAGCAGCTCGTTGTTTTAAGATACAGTAATCATATTCAAATTACAGTGTACGTTAAACTGTAGTCCATTTACAATTTGTTTCATATACACAGGCTCTCAGCTTTTGACCAACAAGTTTGCGAGATTCCGTGGCCAGCTTCATTCTGCCCATCTTTCACTCAACTAAATAAGAGAAAAAGGAAAAAATGTACAAGGTTTATTTTTTTAACAAAAAAATACTATTTTGTAAAGGAAACATTGCACTTTTGCCAACCTAAAATTAATTTTCTACAAAGGAAGTACTGTTCAGTGTAGTAGGCTTTGGTATGCAATGGAAGTCACTTCTTCAGTAGTGAGTTGAGTTGCTCAGTGAAATGCTAACCGATTTTTGTGCAACACAGAACAAAGGATGTTGTCCCAGGTGCTCTATGCTACCTCTGTCCTTACAGTATTGCTACACATTTGAAGTTCAGCCCATCGCTTTTTAGAAGAAATCCTAAATGTAACAAGAGTGAGTACAGTTTGACCAAACCTTTGTAAGGCTGAGAAGACATTGAGCCACCTCACTCCCATAGGGCAGCACTCCCAGCTTGAAAGAGGACACAAGGGTCCTGTCAGAGACTTGTGCCGGAAACGCTGGAGTCTGGAAGAAAAGTATTGATGACCCGGTAACTCTGAGCTCTGCGAATCATGTCGCGGATCTCTATGTTCAGTTCCATTAATTTGGTGCAGATTTCAGTCAGGCTCTGGTTGGAGCCCACCAGTGCGTAGGTGCCTGTCTGACCCAAGGTTTGGTGGCGGAAGTAAATGTTCAGTAGTGTCTGGACTTCATCATCAGAGCTACTTCCAAAGATATCATTGGGCCACAAAATCCTGCAATCAAACAGGGAAAGAACATGCGTATGACTATGGGTTTATTGGCACAGACAGAAGCTATGTGATAGAGATCTCTAAAAGGAGAAAGGTCTCACACATGCTTAAAAGCCAAAAGCAACTCTCTGTTTTACACTACTCCTCTGTTAGTCAAACTCTGGTATCAGGCACTGAAATCACAAAAAAGCACAATTCCTGTTATCTAAAAACATGCTTACGAGAACTCATTCAAAAAAGTGGAAGTGAAACTGGGCTGAACGTTAGCTGATGCCAGTGACATGCACCTGTAAGGAATTACCTACATAAAAAGACTCTTAAAAAGCCTCACAGGACTTTTGATCTACACCATGTAAGCATGCATGTTTAATAGTTACTCGTGGCACATCTCTGCAGAAATTAATAGTATCAATGGTCCCATGTACCTTGTTGAAACATATTAATTAATCATCCTGATTCAGTGCATTACATTTAGTATAAAGTTAGGAAGATAATAAATGCATACTTTTCTAAACATGGAAGTCTAATATGAACCACGTAGCAAAACTTGCCTGCATTCTCTTATTTGTCGGATGGCTTTAACAAGTTCATTGTTTTTCAAACACTCCAGCATGGACTGAATAGCTGCTTCAGTAGAATTGAAGGAGGGCTCAGATTCTGTTGTCAGAGGCTCAGCTGCGATTGCAGCAGTAGCATCCTTCAGATTTTTCTTCAGCTCACTCAGTTCTCTTGACATATTTAACAGCTATTGCAAAGGGAAAGATCAGAGAGAGGTATTTTCATTCTCCATAGGCCCCGAAAAGAGTAGATGTTTCAAGTCTGTTCTTACTACTGCACTGGATGTACACATTATGGAAAAGACCCCATTTTAACACAAGGACATTTCTTGATCTCTACAATATAGGGAAAACAGATCTTTTAACTTTTGCTTCTTTTAAACTTATGCTGTAGTTTTGGCTTGTTGAAATGCAAGAACACATCTAAACAACTTTTGTTCTTCATCCCTGCTACGTTTTTCATATCATAGTGGAAAAGTTTAAGAAAATATACTTCTAGAAAGATGATGTTATTTGTTTACAAAACATATGCAGGACTTGATATGATTAACAGATGGAAAGGAATTGTATTACCCTTTGTCAGGCTGAAAAGTTAAAACAGCACAAGATTAGTAAATAATAAATAAATTAATTTCTAAAGATCTACTTTTTCATGCTCATACATGCTAAAATTAACCACAGTCACATGAACTGACAATAGAACTTCCTTTAAATAATAGCTTATGGCTCCAGCAGAGTATGCAAATTTCATGGTGAAACAGCTATTCCTCATATTATTGTTCCCCAGGCTGCAATATTTACAACAATCTAACAAAGTCGTAACTGTGAAATACAGTTGTGGAAATCAACTATAGGGAACTCAAAATATTTCTAGAACTTAAGACTATTCTAGCAGTAGTGGACTAGATGCCTACTGTTCTGTGTCCTCTTAAAAATGAACAGCCCAGTCGTATTCTGAGCCAGGCTTCATAACAGTTCCTTAAGTATTCAAACTGTACTGCTACAGCACATCTGATAAAATAAACCATTTCCATTTACAGACCATCTCTAGACTACTAGAATCTGTCATACATACATGTCGTAGCTTCAAATTTTATTTTACAAAGCAAAGTACAATAACTTATTCTCCTCAATATTTTAAAAGTATATATATCTTACCAGGAGAAAACAAATATGGAATGGCAAGTTGCATCTTTCCTTAAATGATGATCATTCAACTTAAAGTGACTGCTTCAAAGACATTTTAAAGTATTACATATTTTAAGCAATTGCTGAAAATAAACCTGACTAACAGTGTTGTTTTGAAAGTAAGATACATAGATTCATCTAAACAAAAAGGCTATTTGGGTCAAAAGTGAGAATGTGCTGCATCAAAAATATTTAATGAAAAAAGCTTGTAAACATTACAGAATTATAAAGACATGACATTAAGGTATTTATTTGATTATCTATGCTTGCAGACTTATATTCAGGGTGAAATAGTACAATCTTTGGTGTTAAAATCATCAAAAGAAAAACAAGAACATGAAAATAAAGTGGAATTTTCAGTATAAGAGTTTGCCGTTTGTTACATACCTCTGGCATGGAACTCACTTCGTGCACTTGTCCAATAAGTTTACAGTAGGACTGAAAAAGCAGCAGCAGCTGGAAGTGCAGTTTATATAATCTCTGACAGAGTTCCAATTGCTAAGGAAAGATTTGTAGGAGAAGAAATAATTAATAAATTAGTGAGTTTAGTTATTTTTTTATAACTAACAAAACACATTGAGATAGTTCTGTTCTTAAAAATCATTATTTTACTAAAGTATGATCATATACTATTTCAGAAAATAAGTAATGCTTTTTCTTCTCCAGGTAAGTCATGTATGATGTTGAAGAACAAAATTATGATGACTAGCTCTCAGGTAAAACATGTCAGCATCAGTTGTGAAACATTTTATATTTGTTAGCTTCACTGTCTCCAGTTTGCAGCTGGAAAGCAGAGAAAGAATATGGGGGAAGTGACTTTGCTGCATAGAACATGAAACTCTGAAACTTCAGATGTGGTCAAAGACTTCTTCTGAGGGATGAAAATCCAAGAGAGAAGCTATGAAATAGTTGTCCAGGAGGGTCAAAACTCCTGCCTATTTCTCTGAGGAGAGAGGAAGAATGGTGCTAAATCTGCCTCAGAGTGAGAAGGACGAAATCACAGCTCTGGAACTTAAAACTCTGCTCATGCATTTCCCACCATCTTAAAGAAACTATACAACAGATGGATGGAGTTTAATGTGTAAGAGGATATTTGGCTTCTATGATGTATTATCCCAGATTACACAGATACAGCTCTATGAATATTCACTCATTTCTTGCAGTGTAATGTGCAGCACGACACAAAGAGCATCAGACACACCGAATAGGTCAAGTTAACATGGTTATGGCCCTGGCATCCTTGTGTGTATTAGGAGCAGGAATCCTGTAGTTCCACAGCTGGATCATGGTGAAGAAGGGAAGAACATTTAATCTTTGGCAAACTAAGTAAGAAGTGAAAATTCTGCAAGTACAAGTTCTGACCTTGTACTGACTCCTTGGCAGGAAAGCCTTACAGACTTCAAACTGTATTTAATTTGCCTGCTGTTACAGACACAGTGCCCAAGGGTGGGCTCAATGCTCTTTCCATCTCTTTGGAGGAACTAGAGGAGAGTTTCATGCCAAACATGGCAGAAAAGAAGAAGCTGTTAATGACTTAGCTTCTTTAAAGCACTTCAAACATGCTTAGCTACCAGAATGTACTGCAGTTCTTTGATGAATTGAGGTCTGTGCAAATGTGAGCACAAATACTATTAAAAAGTACTTTAAGAACATTATAAACATTAATTTGACTGAAGTGTTTATTTACATATGGTTCAATATTAAAGTGCCACATTTTTTTTATTAACAAGTCTAAATTAGAACCATAGCCTTAGCATTCCAGTTCCCAAAATTTCTGTACCAGCCAGACAAGGCTGACTGAGGCTGAAAGCAGGGTGAGGTGGACATCAGCTCCCCTGAACAGTCAGCCAAGGGCACTGCCAAAATGAGGCAGAGCTACTCTCCTGAATGAGGTTTATGAAGGAGAGTGGGAGCAGGAGGGGAGTGCCAAGCCAGCAGCTGTCAACCTAGCAGGGTTTGTCCTGGGCTGCTCACACCTCATGGCAGGTCTGCTGCAGCAGCTGAGCTCAGCACTGTAAATTTACCTGAACTGAGCTCTGTGCCTCTATGGATAAACGGGCTCTGGTATCTGAGTCACTATGTTTCATGTCTGTTACTGATGGGAAAGGCTGAAGTACTACTGACCCAAATGGAAAGGAGGAATTTCAGCAAGGAGATCTCCCTCAGCAGGTTTACAGATGACACAAAGCTCAACAGTGCAGCTGACAGCAACAAAAGAATGGGATGCCATCCAGGGAGATGTGGTCAAGCTCGGGAAGTGCACTCACAAGAAGTTCAAGAAATTCAACAATTCCAAGTGCAAGTTGCTGCACCTGGGTTAGGGCAATCCCAGACATGAGTATTGACTGGGAGAGGAACTCATTGAGAGAAGACCTGTGGAGAAGGACCTGGGGGTTCTAGTGGATGAAAAGCTGGACATGAGCCAACAATGTGTGCTCACAGCCCAGAAGGCAAATCACATCCCAAGCTGCATTGAAAGAAGTGTGACCAGCAGGTCCAGGGAGGTGATTCTGCCCCTTGTGAGTAACAACCTGGAGTGCTGTATCCAGCTCTGGGACCAGTTGCAGTGAGTAGAGGAGCACCACAAAGATGATCAGAGATCTGGAGCACCTCTCTTATGAAGACAGACTGAGAGAGCTGGGGTTGTTTGGCCTGGAGAGGAGAAGGCTCCAGGAAGATCTAATAATAACCTTCCAGTACTTAAAGTGGCTTATAAAAAGATGGAAAGAGACTTTTCACATGTGATACGACAAGGGCCAATGGCTTTAAACTAAAAGATGACAAATTTAGATTAGATTGTTAAGAAGGAATTCTTTACTCAGAGGATAGTGAGATACTGGAACAGGTTGCCTAGAGAAGTTGTGGATGCCTCATCCCTGGAAGTGTTCAAGGCCAAGTTGGATGGGGCTTTGAGCAACTTGGGCTGGTGGAAGATGTCCCTACCTAGCGATTGGAACTGTGATCTTTAGGGTGCGTTCCAACTCAAGCCATTCCATGATCCCACCAGACCTGATACCACAAAGACCCACAGGAGCTGAAAGAAGACCCAGCAGATCCGTGGTGAGTAAAAAAAGCAGAATGGAACAGATGTGCTAGGATAGAACTGGCTTGTGGACAGGGACAAAACATATCAGTGGCCAAGAGAACAAAGAGGTAGGGTATGAGGGACACTGCCAGTGAAATAAACCTGCTCAGAGGCCATTCTCTGTAACTGAGGGCACAGAGCACTGCCAAGTTTGCATTTGTGTGGCTAACCATTCTCCTCCCAAAATAAAGACTGACTGTTTAGATACAACCTCCTGGCTTCTGTCTTCTCTTGAACTGTGCTTGGGCATGTCAGGGGGCTAGCTGGTGGCCCAGGCAGGGAAGTGCTAACCACTCACCCTGAGCGCCAGCCAGGGACACACACCTGCTCCCTCATCCTGCTCAGCTCACAAGTAGGGACACAGCCTGAGGTTCTCCAGCAGGGATCAAATTCATTTTATTCCAATTTTGGAGACCTTGCAACACTACACAGAAGTTACATGCATGTACACTTGAAGTTGTCATGGGGTTAAAAATTAATTTAAAACCAGGACACAGCATAACATCACCTTCCCCCCGCCTCAAAAAAAAAAAAAATCTCATGATAGCCTGGCATGTAACACCTGATTTTTTTTCAGTCCTTGGAGAAGAGTAATTCAGTTTCACTGTTCTGGCTGCTAACCTGAATGAAGACAAACTAAGATTAAATTGATGATTCTAGTTTGATGATTCTAGTTTGACTCACTTAGTATTTAGTTACTGTATCAAGCAACTCAATTTTTGTTCTTCCTGAACAAGTATTAGAAACCAATAGTGGTGAAATTGTGCATCAACATATAAACAAAATGCACTTGAAATATAACTCCCAACTATAAATTGCAGTTTTCCATTAGGACAAAACAAAAATTATCAATTTTAAAATAACAAAAAATGTTGTTTTCCACTCCAGCATATTATATCCATTCAAAGGCTTGATTTTTCAAAATGTGTGTAAATGACCATTTGAAACAGCATTATGAAGGTGTTGGAAGTTTGGCACAGTATTTTTAGATTTCAACAGAACACAGTTAGTAAATTATTTTAGTCACTGCATTTAGAACCATGTATTCTATAGGAAAATTATAACGAAAAAGGAAAACATGCTTAGAAGTAAAACAGTAAAATTGGGGTGTATTAGTCCATCTACAGATGGACAAAAAATACGAAAGAACTTCAACTTACTGCAAGAGATTCCATTTGCTACACAGCAAGCATGGCACAGGAGAAAAGGAAAGGAAAGAAAGTATAGTGTCAGTGTAATGCATGCAATAGGAAGCACAGCCCATCTGTAACAGCATAACTTGTCAGCAGTATTAGCAATGCTTGCCTCAACCTGATAATTGGTTGGAAATATCACATACAACATGCACAGCATTCTTAATAAAATCAAGCTTTAATTCTGATGGTAAATTCCAGTCTAAATATCCTCAGTTAGATCTTCAGATTTATAGTTTGATTTATCCCATTCAGTACCTCAGGAACCTACACTGAAATTGTGCTACAAAACTCTTGAAATAATACTTTTATTTAAATTTGCTTTCTTGTTGTTAAAAAGACTTTATATTGCAAAGTACTAAAAAAATTAAGAGACGGTTTTCAAGTCATGAACAAAACTGAACTTTGCTATTTCTAAATATTTTCTTGTTTATAAATATTTCTGTTTTATGGACTTAATAGGTCTAAACAAAATTTGCGGGGTAGGCTTTATAACTGTTGGGCCTATTACTTGGCACATTACAATGCAAACATTTTGCATATTAACTTTTAAGGTATGATTATCATAAGAAAAATTTCCATGGGAAATGCCAGTTTCATTAAACAATATGGCAATACCACAAGTTAAGATATCTTTGTATTCCTTCCTCTCACCTGTAATGAATCACTGGTTTGTAAATCTGGAGCTACTAAAATGTCAGTGTAGTTCCTGTTGCAATAGTAATAAAAATTCTAATTGACCTACATTAGCATTTCAAAGATAAGGGGACTAACTTCTCTCTCCAAAAAAAGAAAAAGCGTTTCTCTTTTCTTTGCCAAGAGCTCACATTTGTGCTCTGTGTACATCTAATGCAGTTTTCCTTATTTTATAAATATTACAATCACATCATATTTCATATGAACAGTCATCATGTAAATGCTGTACGTAACAAACAGAGCATCTGCCCAGTTACAGTCTGAAGTCAGTGCATATGCACAGTGTTGTTAATGAACAGCTGGAATTCTTACTAAAATTATTTACCTTACCATCAACAGAAAGGCAGAGAACAGAAATGTGAAATAATGCTAACTTTGGTGAACTTAACAAAGTATTTCAGCCTGTCTTCTTTCCATTGCCCTTATTATTAAAAAATATATGAAAAGTGTTGTTTCAAATCCTCACTTTTCTACAAAACCATGACAAACTAAGCTTTAAGCTCCTGTGATGTTTGATTTTATGCCTTTAACATTGTTTGAATAGTTTTTTCTTCTATTTAGTACTTTTCAAAAAAACCCCTTTATATCTTGGCTTCCATGCAGTTCACATAAATGCAGCTTTATAAAGCTAAATTCAAGATAAAAAGAGGACAAGAGTAGACAGATCACCGTGTTCCAGTAAATTCACAGGTGTGCTGGTTTGTGTTTTTCAAATCTTGTTTGTCTCTGCCTTAAGCTCCTCTGAAGTTTAACATGCCATCAAGTCTTACTTGGACTTTCAAAAATATTGGAATCCACATACAATATCTAATTTGCCATGGAATTTACTTTAAAGAATGGGGGAGGGGGGCGGAAGCAGCAAGTAAGTGAATTCCGTGGTCTTTTTTTGCCAGAAAACACTGTCTCCTCTGTACTGCTTCCAAAACCAGGGCAAGCCAAAAAAACGGGTGAAGAAGAGGTTTCTCATTACATGAAAAACCCTTCTTCGCTGAAAGAAAATATACTGGATACAAAATTTCCCTGAGCCACTGATGCTCAACTCCATATTGCTCTACGGTATCATGATTGTAACTTGTTTTCCTCTTTCTTTCAGCACAAAATGAAATATTCCTTGGAAGTTTAAAGGACATAAATTAATGGCCTAAGTGATTATTTCTTTTTTCCCTGGCAGCAAGGGCTCAGGAGGAATGATCATTCTTCACTTCTCAATGTCTAGTTTAATTACTACAGTAAGGGAAGTGGTTTAGGTTAGTTGATAGACACTACACAAATAGTAGTTTTGGCAGCTGAAAATAGCAAATGTTTAGAGTATTTGGATCATTTTCACAGTTCTTTATGCAGCTAGTAAATGCAGTGTCTAAGGAGGACACACTCCCTAGCAGCAACACTCATTTAGTTTTTTATTCCTAGAATTACTGTTTTATACTGTTAGCAGACCAGGAAGGTAGCAAACCACTAATTTTTAGATTACAGATCTTCTTGGTTTTTCAAGGAATCATTTCTACATATTGACTGTTTCATAATTATTCATTAAGACATTAACATGTTGCTGGCAACAGAGTCTTTAGTCATTTATTGGCACAGGAGAATCCCAGCATAACAAAATAACTACTGAGTGCTAGAGTTTATTAGCTGCAAGTGCGTTTTATTAAGTTATTCTACTTGACTTGACATGTCAGCAGACAGAACCTTTTTCCATGATCTAGAAAACAGTATATGCACAAACTTGTGTATATATGTATATGTATCAGAGATAAAACAGCATATCCACTGGACTTGAAGGGTAATAGAAACTACTGTCTGGAGAAATCTATACACACCTGCGTTCCTCCTTTGGGAAAGCTGCCTACCTGGGCCAGTTTTACCTCATTGTCAATTCACAGATCTGTCCAGCAGCAGTCAGAGAATTGATTATTGATTATTAAGAATTTCTAGCTTAACAATGGACTCACTGTGTCTTGAGCTGTACTGTATCTAACTCAACTCCAGATGACTATGGTCCCAAGAGGGTACACCTCCAGTCTTATTGGTGGCTTAGAGTGACTGAGCCTTTAGCCACAGGGAAACTCATAACAGCAAGTACATTCTGATCTTTTGGGGTAAATTTTTATGGAGGTTTTAAATATCCATTACCAGTTTGAGTTCACAAAGCCCACATCTATCAGCTGCTGGTGAACTTTGGGATGAGGAAGGTTTGAGAAAGGTGTATACTGACTTTGGATTATTACTGACAGACTAACAGAATATCTCACTAGGAGATAAATACTTATTTGAAATAGCAGTGTTAATTTATAAGCAAAAGATCTTTCAGTAGCTCTTTTCCAAAAAAGGAAACAAAGAAACAAACAAATCCAGTCTGTGACTAGATTAAAAAAAATCCCTTCTTAGTAAAGCTGAAGAATGTACTGATAGCTGTACTTATCTAAGACTGTTACATCTGGACAGACAGCACAATAGCATGTGCAGTTATCTTTCTCCATGAATTGGCTCCTATGTCCCTGGGACTCTGCTGGTCACAGTAGCATCAAAGCTTAAAAATCACACACATCCCAGTCATATAATCTGTTGCAATAATAAGCAGAGGAAAGACATTCTAGGTCACGAAACTTTTACCCAAATTTCAGAAAAGTTGCTAGCTCTAGCAACTGACCTAGACAACTTCTATTTCAAACTTCTTTAATGTTAGAATAAGCAATGTTTGCCTTTGCCCATTTTCAGTTACAGTAAAAATGGTCAACAAATCATGTAAAATTATTTTGAAATAAGCTCTGATTAGAGAAACTGGTGCCAAATTAGTTACCAGCATCAGCAGGCATTTGTGATGCAACTACTTCTGATAATGCTGAATTTGGTCTCATGTCTGTCTCATCTAGGGAGGGAGCTATTTTCACCTCAAGCTTTGTACCTTCTGTAGAGTAACATTTAACTTTTTCTTTCTTACAGTTATTTCTGCACCTTTTCCAGAAGTAGCCTGGTTTTGTGCTTAGTTATGCAATTTTTTTAGCCCGAAGTTTTCAGCAGGATTTCAGGCCCTAGACTCAATGAGTTTAAGAGTTCAGGCAGGTTCCCTTGTGACTAAAACTGAAAATTAGCCTTTCATGTTGAGGGAGAAGTGGAGAGGAAACATAAGAAAACAAATACTTGCCAGTCTAGGATTAATCTTTCCTTGTCCCTTCCTAATCACATTTCCTCAGTTTTTCTGGCCCCTTCCTCCCATTACACTTCTGTTGAATAAACAGATTGTTCCTTTGGGAAAAGCTGCCTCAATTGACATGTTAATGAGTAGGGGAAGAAAAGAAATATGCCTGTTGATCAAAGCCCTACCAGCCTGTCAACTTCCAAGGAATAATGCCTTTTGGGCTGAAGAATAATGCTGGGGAGAAAGCAGGGACTCCTGAATGAATGAGAAACCCTTGTTTTTAGTCTGTCTGATAAGCAGTATAAATACTACCCCTGGCTTCACAAAACACACATTTAATTCTGAAACGGAGAACACCTAATCAGAAAAACCCACACAAGCAGAACATGTCATTTACTGACTTTTAGATGTGTTTAGGTCAGCTATATGAGCTCAGTTCACAGCATACCTGCTCCTCAGCATTCTTTCTCCTCTACTTAAAAAAAAAAAAAAAAGGTATGTGATCAGCAATATGTGTGATCCTCTCTCCCATTCCCTGGGTTTCCAAAAGAGGGATGAAGAGGATAAATTGAGGTGTCTACAGCAAGATATGTAACACTAGAGTCTGAAGTCACTGTTCAGGGCACTGTGCATCAGAGGGAAGAGAGTGCCTGTGCACATTCCAATAGTGATGGATACTCTGCCTCCCTCTCCTGATGTGTTTGCAGGAGAGGTAGTGGCATGTATTCCAGGTCTCTCTTTTTTAGATTTGAGAATACTTCACTTGTAACTTCCCTGTACAGCACTACAATTACAGAAGAGACAGTATCTTATGTAAAGGCACTGGAAGGTCTCTAACTCTTACTAGTGCCAAGGCTAGGTGGGGAAGGTTGAACAGTTTTCCCACTGCCTGTGATTGCAGCCAGAGGATTTATTAGCAAACTAGATTTGCTAATAAGGTCAAGGAAGCCAAAATGCAGGCATGGCAAGGATCTGGGATTCTTGGGAAATGGCATAAAAATTAAAAATCAAGGGAGTTCAAAGACAGAAAAACAAATACACAGAGAGAGGTTAAGATAAAGACAAAAGAAAATAAAGTGAATTGGGGAAGAAGAGAGACAAACTGAAACCAACATAAGAATAAAACAAGGTATTTGAAAAAAACCCTGTTACAACAGGCAAGTCTGTATTCTGAAAATGTCATAATTATCTTTTATAAGTTAAAATACATGGAAAGAGGAAATGTCACTTTTTTCTATATGCTGTTGCTGCTTCCCAAACTTGGCTAATTTTCTCCAGCCCCCTCTTTTACCCATCCCTCCATTCTTTTTCCTCCAAAAGGAAAAAAAAACCCAAAATAACATTTCTCAATTCATTATACATTCCAAATACATTATCTATTTCCTATACTTAGTATGTCAAATAACAGTAATGTCTGCTGATGGTGCTGATTTCTGAAAATATAGTTTTCTTAACTGGAATCAAATATAAACAAACAAGCAAACAAACATACACATACAAGTGCATATGAATTTTTTGTTAAAAATTGACAGAGAGCTATTTTGCCTTTGCTCTGAATAGTTATCTACAGCATAAATCATTTCACTGGCCATTTTACAGTCATTGTTTCATAACTACTAATCTAAGTGTATTTCAACCAGGCAAGTCTTGCTGTTGGGCAGACCAAGTCTGTAACAGCTGCAGATAAAATGGGAATAATATGGAAAGACAGTACACCAGGAATGATTTTCAGAGACACTGCACTGCAGAAAATTGCTGCTGCAACACCTTTCTAAAATGGATAGCACACCCAATCCAGGCAGGGTTAGCTCTGCTTCCTCACCCAGACGAGGAAGGCAGAACAGAAGTACCTTCTCTGAATATTTCCCATTTCCTGTGGCCAGGCCTGAGGCAACAACAATGACTTCGAGCCTGAAGTGTGAAAACTGGATTATGCCCAAGCCCAGCACGGAGTCAAGGAGGAAGTACAGCAGGCTCTTGTGGGTTTGAGAGCAAGATATATCACACATGTCACTTCACAGGACAGAAATAATACTGGCCATTCATTACCTTCTCCTCTGAATCCCCTGGCTGGCAGGTAATAACTCCATCTCGGGAGCCTCCAGCAAATGTTGCTTTGCAGTTTGCAAGCCACTGTTTTCAGAGAGAAATTAAAGAAGATATGAATAAGACCTACTGTTTGATTCAAAGAAAGGCAAGCAGTATTTTAATTTCACAGCACAGCACATAACCAAAAATTTGCAATTGCATTTTTTATTACCACAGTCTGCAACAATTTGCTTTGTATTTCAATCGCATAACTAAGAAAATTAATTAATGAATGAATAGGAGAAAGACCAGGAATATTAAAGATAACAAGTGTTTCTAATATTAAGGGATGCAATAGTTATTTTTTTAGTTCTGGTTCATATGTTCAGGAAGAAACATTCAATGAATCCAGTATCTAAAATAAGTTTTTGTATTGAATGTTATTTTAAGCAGATGTGAGTGGATGTGCAGTTTCCTGACATAGCATAAGTATACAAACATATCAAGAACATAACATAATTCAGCATACCGAGAGTGTTGCTTCTTTCCTGTTGTTGTATGTGTCCAGGTACTCCTGAAGCTCTAAAACACTGAACTTCAGCTTTTCAAGAAGGCCACAAGAGAGCAGCTAGAGAAATGAAATCAAAAGGTCTAGTAAATGTCACTAGAAAAGAATACAAATATTAGTATAGTAGAAAGTGTAATAAAGATAGTCCAAAAGAATAGTTAGATTTACAGATACTAATACTGAAAAATATTTATATTTATGCAGAAATCTACATATACTATACTGAAAAGTCAGTAGCAAAAGTTGCACCTATGATAACGTAGAATTAAAATTGTGTTCTGTGTTTAAAGGATTTGCAGAGGACTTCCCTGAAATAAAATAGTACACAAAGCTTAACCAGTTACTCTCTACAAGCCCTTTGACAATCTAAGGCACACTCTTCCATGGTCACAGCAGTAGGCCCAAGATAACACTCTGCCAGTTCCTACCTCTAGACCTCTCTGTGGGAGGTCACACTGTCCTGATGTTGTGGATAAACATGAGCCAGAATGAAGACAAAGGGAAGGGCCATCTCATTCATTCCCTAATATATACTTATATAGAATCACAGAATCATTAGGTTGAAAAAGACCTCCAAGATCACCAGATCCAGCCTTTGACCTAATAGCACTATACCCATGCCAACTAAAGCATACCATGAAGTGCCACATCTACTTTTTTCTTGAACACTTCCAGGAATGGTGACTCCACTGATTCCCTGGGCAGCCTGTTACAATACTTAAACATTCTTTCAGTGAAAAACTTTTTCCTAATATCTAGCCTCAACCTCCCTTGGCACAACTTGAGTCTGTTTCCCCTTGTCCAATTGCCAGTTGCTTGGAAGAGGCCAACCCCCTCCTGGCTAAAACCTCCTTTTAGGGAGTTGCAGAGAACAACAAGGTCTCCCCTCTCCAGACTAAACACTGCCAGCTTTCTCAGCAGCTCCTCATTAAATTTGTGCTCCAGACTCTTCACCAGATCCACTGCCCTTCTCTGAACCTCTTCTAGCACCTCAGTGTCCTTCTTGCAATGAGGGGCCCAAAACTGAATGCAGCATTTGAGCTGTGGCCTCACCAGTGCCCAGTGAGAGGGGACAATCCCTGCCCTGGTCCTGCTGACACACTATTCCTGATACAAGTCAGGATGCCACTGGCCTTCTTGGCCACCTGGGCACACAGTGGCTCATGTTCAGCCAGCATTATCCAACTTAAATCACAGCTGACTCAAATGAAACCACTACACATATCACCATCTTTCATGCTACACTGTGTAAAAAATAGCTTTTCCTTTTTAATTTGGATAGCCAATTGGGTCCCATAGGCACCTGTTTTATATTGGGTTTTGGCACACAGACTCAACCCATTGTAACTATTCTATGATTCTATGATTTTATATTGCCCATCTGTCAGTACTTACCTAATAACATAATGTGGAAGATGAACGGAAATACGGTTCAGAACAGGAGATAACCAATAATAGATAGGATGTAAGTTCCTTTTGACATAGCTGTTCAGGAGTTGCTCAGAAGTGAAACAGCCAGTAAATAACACACTGCATTGAAGCACATGCCTTTTGAAAGGATATACTCACTGTTTCTGCATCTACAAAAAGGGTGGGACATTCTGAACATGATGTCAACATCTGAGAAGACCTCACAAACTTGGAGCCTATTCCTCGCAGGTTGTCTCCCAAGTAACTAGCTGCATCACAAGTCAGGAAGCAGAATCTTTTCTGAATATTCTGGAAAGCACAATACAGTTTATTACAATATTTACTCAAGTATGAGCTTCTTTCCTTTGTAAACAAATGGCTTGGTTGCTTTTCTTTGCACAGCAATGTACAAAAGAGACCATCTCCCTGTGAAGAACTGAAGTCTGCTCTAGGATACTGAATAATAGTTATTATGCTGGAGACAGTGTTCAGTTGGGCAGCTGTGAAACTAATTACAGAGGTCATCTACTACTGAAATAGACTCTTGTAAAGACGAATCAATCTTTATAAAGCCTTTTACCCGCAGGTAGGTTTTCTTTTTCTTGTCTATACAGAGTTAACAGAGTTGATCAGCACATTACTTATCTGTCCATTCCGGGTATTGTTTTGTTAATATTCCATGTCAAGTGGCTAATCACATAATATAATGAACATTCTAATGCCAAACAGCAGCATGGAAGAATCAGAAAAAAACTTAGGTTTTCCCTTGTGGGAAAAACCTTCTTACTAAAACTTTACTGCTGCTTGGCAGGACTCCAGAAATACTGCACTGCATCCAGGAATTATTCTTCTCAGTAGACTTTTTTGGTGTTTTGATTCCTAAACCAGTCTAGCCTTCCAGAAACGTTCTAGTGCTTTTCAGTGGCTAATATATAAAGTGAATAATAAATAAAAATATTAACCTTGCAGGAACTGAAATAATGATATTGATAAATATACAGCAGGTTTCATTGCCCAAATATATCTCACTAAAGCCTAGTGCTCAGCAGGTGGGAGTAACATGAAATTATTTTTAAAAATAAAAGTATGCAACATTTTTATTTGATTCATTCCAAGATACCATAGGCATTTCTCTGAGGAATGTAGTTTAAGACCTGTACTACCATAAGCATTCGTCACTGGAGAGAAGCACTTCCCAAATACTAATCTGGATGGTAGACTCAGAGATAGCTTGTTGCTCCTGCACTGGTGTGTGAAGTTAACTACCTAAAATCAGGTGACTGGAATTCAGACTTTATTGATAATGGAAGCTGTTAGATTGAATGATTTTTTTTTAAATTCTATACAAGCACTCACATTGTACGTAGGCTGTACATTATCAATGACTTATAAAATGGTCAAAGTTCCTAAACTGACCCATTTCATAACTATTTATCTGTGAATCTCTCTCAAAACCATCTGAACTGGCCATCTGAACACGGTTAAGATCAGAGAGACTGATACCGTTCTGTCTATTATGTTTCTACCACCTTACTTCAAGACAGAAACAAAGCAATGTACACCTCACTCAGCACATGGTAGAGATTCTCTGCTGTTCTGAGTCTGTAGCAGAGGCAAGGGCCTAATTACTAATTACATCAAACCAGATAAATTACCATTTTTATAAGCAACTAGTAGAATCATCTGAATCATAGGGCTTGGGGACAGTTGGAGATTTACTACTATGATATCTTCTGAAGAGAAAGATTGAGTTCAAATCTTACTGCAACAGTTGCTGATAAATCTTTTGGCAAAGGAAAGACATCTAAATTTGATCCCAGCCAGGAGAGAAGAGCTAGCCGAGAACATAGAAGTGAAAGGGAATTTAGAAAGGGAGAACAGATTTTGCTAGCTTGGATATTTTTACATCTTTGCAGATTAGGGAAATTAATGCTACGATAGTTATAATACTGGGTAAAGAGGTCTAGGAGCCATAACAAATATCTTTGAGAACTGACAGAACACTGCACTATTTACAAAAATAACTTCCTCAAAGCATTTTAGTCATGGCTTCATCAAAAGCCAACCAATCTACTATTTATTCAAGAATGTATGTTCTTCCCTTACTTCTTTCTTTTTCAGATATTCATAAAAGCAACACAATCTACAGCTAAGATAACAGTCTTCCACAGTGTTTCAATGTATTAAATGTGCAATGGTGAGAGTCTGTATTTTGCTATCTATGTATAGTACTTCACTAATTATATTTGTTGTGTAATTACATGGACTAATAGGTCCATGATAAACTATGATCTCAGCTATGTCCTTCTGGGTGCAGATTGCAGGGGTGGAAATCCATCAAGGGAAGTCTGAACATTCATAACATAAATATATTTTAGGAAAGGGGATTACTGTGGATAATAATGCCAACTTCCAGCATAATATGCATAGGTATATGCCTGCATTTAGTCACTGTGCTTTCTGTCCACGTAAATAATAAAATATTCTCAGAAAGTTTTCTTCTTAAACTCAGGTTTCCTCTCCTAGGATAGGAAGACGACTTTGTCTAACAAAAGGGCTCAATTGTGGAAACTACTTGTTAGATCTCAAATCTACTTATCTTGGAACTCTCTGGTCTGCTGGAATACATTTAATTTGAGGGAATACAAAGAGGCAACTGCAAATATAATCCAGAGATCTCTGACCTATGACTCGTTTACAGGAAAAGTACTTCAATAATTTCAGGAATTTTAAACAAGTTTAGCATATTGTGGGCAAACATCCAGGATACCATTAACTTGATGCAGACTGAAATGTAGGTGCCTTGGAAAATGCACTTCTTTCACTTCACTAAGTATTTAGTTGACAAGCACCTACAAATAAGGATTTTGTTTCACAATTAAGTATTTTGGCAGTACTTTGCATTTCAAACCTAGCACATGCTGGGCTTGTATCTGAAAGTTCCTGTTAGTGAGGGTCAAAAGTCAAAGCTAGTGGATGAGTAACAAAGTTTCATGGTGCAAACACAATACAATTCCAGACAAGCTGAGATCTTATGAAAAAAATATGTTAAAATAATACTCCTATGATTTAACCCTGAAGGACAAAGTTATTTTTACAAACTAAAAATATGTCTGTGACTCCAGCTAAAAAATTGTGGCTTGTTGATACTGTTACCATCTTTTTCTTACTCCTCCAATATCAATAGAAGAAAATGAGTAGGGAACCTTCTGAATACAGGGCAAGCACAACAGCAAATGTAGTGTGTGCATACTAGGATTTTGAGTTAAATAGGTACTTTACAAGAAACATTTAGGTCTTTCATTACACAGTTTGTTTAGTCTTCAGAATTGTGACACCAGTCCCTTTTTACCTCTTCAAAGAGAAGAAAAAAGAACAAATAACTCTCAGAACACTTACACAGGGTTATTAACCTCTAGGACTGAGGTAAGGGCAGAAAAGCTGATATCATGAAGAAACACAGGACTAACAGGCAAGTCAGCACTGGGTTTTATTCCTTCCAAATGGTTATTTACCCATGTTTAAAAGAATGCTTATAAGACACCTGTATTTACAGTGGTGTAATGTCTAAAGTAGGATAATGTGCAGCTAGAGAAGATATTCAACTCCAGTGGAGCAAAGAAGAAACACAATAAGGAAGAGATTCTTACTATATGATGCTTCTTTCTTATAAGGACAATCTTAGAGATATGAAAAGATCTTGAAACTGTGTATTAATCAGCAGTGTCATAATTGTATTAATTGCTAATAAAAAGTTGTGTACTCTGAGATCATGGGTGCTCAGATTCTGCAGAGAGTTACCTGGCTGCTGTGTAATAAACTGCTGGCGCATGCTAAACGTCCTGCAGCTGCAGGAGAAGGCATTAAAAAAGGGTTTAGAACTAATTACAGGTAAAACCAGTCATTCTTTAGAACATCTTGTACATTTGACTCCTTTTTTTCCCTGTCATCTTTTTGAAAGATTCTTATCTTTGTGCGCATACAAGTTTTAGAAAGGAGAAATGTATTTCTAGTCTTCAGACTCAATCTCTGTAAATTATGTTACATTATGGCAGGTGGATATTTCTATTCAAGTGAGTAGGTACAAAACATTTAATAATGTTGACTTTTACATGGGCATGCTCAGATTTCAAGAGTTGGAGACAAAAGAACAGATTAACAATAGTTTGAGATTAAAAAGGTTATTTCCTTGTCTCTTGCATTTACTGTTTCAGGCTGTCTGTAAAGTACCGAAGAAAACACTCCTTAAAGTGGATTCGTATTTTATAACTTGCTATAAGGTACATGTTATTTTTATGATAAAACAGGTCATAGGAGACAGTTCTGTGTGAAAATGTAGTATGCAAAATTACAATGGCTGTATATCCAGTAGTTCATCACTGGTACCGCTTTTAAGAACTACCAATCGCTGCACACAATAGAAACATTTTGGGTTTGTACCTTAAACATCTTTTCTCACCTTAAACAGGGAAGAGAACACATGAAATGTATAAACTGCACAGGAACCATCAGAGTCACACATGAGCTGGTTGATGTGGCTACGCCAGGCCTCCTCTGCATCGTCACAGGCTGCTGGCTGAAAGGCAGCCAGGATGGCAGAGAAGAATGGTGAGGGAGGAGGGGAGGCATTGCGCTCAGCATCTCCAAAACTGAAGGAGGCAAAAAACCAAGGTGATGAAAGGAGAATACCAAGAAGGTGGCAAATAAAATAAGCTCTAACAGAGGCATGTAAACACAGGACCAGTTACAGCACCTTTCTGAAAATACTAATGAACTTTCAAATTACTTTTGAAGGTTGACAAGATGTTGGCTACTATGAGGAAAACCTCCAAATCAGAATCCCTACTTTCAGGCCTTTCTTGCTCTATCACAGAACATTTGAATTGTTTTACTGTACCATCATTTGAAGGAAGAAGGCTGAAACTTCACAGGAGGATAAAGCCCACAAGGAAAAACTCTCCTCTCTCCTTCTCTCTCTCATGTCCTTAAATACAGGCTAACTGCAATCTAACTCAACATCCAAAATCTGAAAGAGCTTGGATGGAAAAAATATGGCATGGGAAAAATCTTAATGCCTTTTTGTAAGATATACTGGGGTCCAGCCACACTCAACAGCAGCCTTAAGAATATCTACTTGGGATCTTTGACAATATTGAGG
>JAWWLZ010000001.1:49535076-49582297 GCA_035041345.1 Poliocrania exsul | reverse complement strand
TTTTTTTTCAGTTATGTGATAATTATGCAGGTAGTTAGGGCATTGTCTTCTCATTGCTCCAAACTCATGAGAATTTTATAACTCCTGCGGCCAAACCAGTCATTCTATTTACCATCACCTTGTTATGACTTTGTTGTACAGTGTAAAAGAACTTGTATGAATAATAGCATATACAAGTACCTAGTAAGAGCAAATTGTTCCAGCCTGTCAACTTTCTCTTCAGTTTCTGTCATATCCAGACTAAGGCTATCACTGCATTCAAATGCTCCAGGGAGTTCATTTGTAGACCCTGAAAGGTCATCCTCATGGACTGCTATATCTTGTTCTTCATGTACAGCTTCAGCCTAGGGGAGTGAATGATGATGTCTTAGAAAACAGCAAATTAGTAAGTTAATTCCACTAATAAATAGAAAGTGTTTAATGAAAAAACTCACCTGACAATATGTTAAACTGTACAGATATAAAGACACAGATTATAAATTACATTAATCAAGTTACACTTCTTCAAAATACTGAATTTGATTAACTCACTGTCCTGGATAAATATTATTTTAAGGCATTTCTTCAACTTATCTAGCAAAGAATTTCAGATTTCAACGCATTTGGTAACATAGCAGGGAAGGAATTTTCCAGGGAAAACAATAGAGTTCTTGTTACTATCAGGCTGTTCTTGTCACTTAACACTTGATAATTGTCACTTAACACTTGATAATGTCCAAGAGTGTATTAAAACCTCTTAAAATGTATTGAAAACAATCACTGCCTGGAAGACTATATGAGTATTTAGAATTGAGATTTAATTTTAGTATGGCATTTACATTCAAGAGGAATACAAAACATTCTACAGGGCATTAAAAGGATTATGCTTCTCTCAGTTCCTTCCTTTTTCATCTGTTAGCATCTAGATTTCTTTTTGAAACATTCTGATTGATTTCTCTTGCATTTTTAGTCTGAACAAATTTTGTTTCATTTTTAATCTTTTGTCTTTCATTCATAGCATCCTGCAGCAGTTCCTTTAGGGAATGACTGAGTGGATAGCTCAAATGTTTGGGCACATATGCCTATGTGTATGCACATAAATGGGTTGGGAATCAGCAGAGAGGGAAATCTGTGACAAGTGGAATTAAAGGAGGAAAGTGGCCCTCTGCAGTTAACCAAATCTGCTTGGACCATACAGATAAATTCTGGGGATTTGCACTTTTAAAAATTAAACAAGACTTGTATCAGAAAGGACCAGACCAGAAATTAAGTAGGAGAATGCTTTTTTGGTTTGATATATTTTCTAAGCAAAAGAGATAGGAATAGTTCTGAGTTCAGGGTGAATGAAATGAATCAGAGTACAAGCCATCTTGAAAAGAGAAATAAAAGTTATATGGCTGAATTATCAGAATAGGAACCAGAGCAGCTGCTAAGAAGTGTAAAGGTTTCATGCTTCTTAAAGAAGTAATTAGTATTAACCACTTTCAAATATTAAATATTAGCTTGAAAGAACCATTGGTTTCTTCACTGCAAATGACAGTGTTTGTATGAGGAAAACACATTTTGATAGGACAGGGTAGGGGAGGAAGAAAAAGGAAGCAAATACCTCTCACCCACTGGAATCCAATGTAATGCCCCAAAAGCAAAATAAAAAAGTGGACTCTGAATATTCATGTGAGATTGTAGTACACTTCCAGAAATCTGTGAGTTTAGATAACTTGAAAAATATAACATAGCATCATCTGAATCTTTGTATCCCTCATAGCATTATCCATCTGCCTTCTAATAAGTTCGGTATTAATTATGGTGATCACTATCTTTAGTAGAAAATAAGTTTAACTAATTCTGTTCCATTAACAGTAATATCTGGATTTTGGCACTGCAACATTTGAGAAGAGGCCTATATAATCAGTCTGTTTCTCTCACTTGCTGCATCTATTTAAAGGCTGAGGCGATATTTTTGATTTTGCTTATGATGCAACAACTAAACATTTTTGTACAGCTCTAATGAAGTAAAAAAATCTTCCTCTGCATTGCTGACATCCCATCAGCTCTCTGAAAAGAAGGACTCAGAGGAAAAGAGAAACAGGGAAAGTGCTCAGATTTTGTGTTATCAAATTATGTAAAAATAATTTAGGTGTAAGTTCCAAGTTTTCTGACTAAAAACTGCGTAACTTCTTCCTTAAAATAAATAAAAACCCAGACATTTTAACTTCGTTTACAAAATGTGTTACTCCAATGTGTTTTGAGATAAAATACAGAAGTATGCAAACTAGAAGAAAATATCTTTGAGGCAAAAAACCTCACTAAGAAGGCAATCTGTGCTTATCAATTCAAACCTCTTTGTAACATAGGTAACCTGGGTTACATTTTTCACCATTATGGAACCTGTACCAGGACCACCTAAAGTCTCCTGTCAACTCCACAAGAAACTACTGTGATTTTACACTCTTCACTTACTTTTCCCAAACTTTTCTTTTTTTTTGATAAACATTGGCACATGGAACATTAGATAAATATTGACAGTAAAGATACTAAACCCCAGGCACATATGAAACTCCTGAACTGTGATTTGCAATTGTTAATGTGCACACCAACAGCTACTGCAGCTGGATGCATGAGATCAGCACCACCTGCATTTGTTCTGACTGCTGCTTCCTGAACTGAAATTCTGCCAACTTCTGCTGTTTATGGTTGTTATGTGGTTACTTGTCTACCAAGAGTTGTTTTGACAAACGGTAATGAGTTTACCTTCTCCACAACCACTATTTGGAGAGGTTCCTTCCTCTCCTATCCTTACCCGCACTTCCCTCCTCCTGTCCTTTCTTCCTCCTGCAGAGGTTTCTGACACTAACAATTTGTTCAACATTCAGCACAGTTTCAGCCTCCTTTTCTATGAGCTCTTCAAGAAAGTTTCCATTACTTCTGTTATCTGCAGTGTTAGCAGTACTGTATCAATTCTTTGTGTGGCTGCATTTGGAGGGGACCAAGGGCAGGAAGTGGAATGAAAGCCAATGATTACTCAAGACATATTCTTTCCCTACCCCTCTTATACACTCTGCTCTTTTCTTCTGCAGAAGTCACACAATTTAGACATGACTGAGAAGCTTTACTGACATAAGGCTACAGTATCATAAAGCCACTAATTTCGCACACAGACTCCACCCCAGATTATATTTATGGAGGGATATTGAGAGGAGTAGGTTCACCTGATCTCTCACAATCAAGTACTGTCAAACAGAAAATTAAAGAAACCATCCCCATGTTGATAATAATTTACCAACCTTACTCTATGTTCATCTTCTGATACAATTCTCTGAAATAAACTGTGCTGAACATGGCTGTCGTATCCTTGCAAATCCTTCCTCTCCAACGCCCAGGATGGCTTAATATTGTGGTCATGAACTTAAAATTTCTGAGTGTCTGCCAAAAGGCAAGTACTGAATCCAGTGCATGCAACTATACAATAGGTCCCCACACACAAAAAAATGTCCGAGAATACACTCACACACCCACCACATGAGTTGGCATATCATTCTTTTAAATCAGCATGAAGAACAAAGAATATTCCCTTGGGGCTGGAACTTGTAGCCACTTCATGAATTTTTCTTCCAATGAGCTTGTAGTATTTTGGTGCATGTGTAGCACAACATACTTAAGAAACAATATATAAAATCTTTTCATGAAGAAAGTGGAAGTAGAAAGGAAACAGTATGAAAGTGCAAGAGCAGGAGAATGTATTGTACTATGACATTTGCACAGAGAAAGCCAGAATGTACTTGATTTCACAGATCAAATCCTTTATGAAAGTGTAAGCAAAAGAAAAATTGTAAAAGTGTTATAAAAATACAGTCCAGTTGGAAAAGAAAGAAAAAGATGTATTCACCTTGGCTCCTTCAGACACTTGGAGATTATTCATATCGGGCAAAGACACATCAAAGCCGGATGTTCCTATATTAAAATGATGAGGGTCTGCTGAAGTTGTGTCACATGATGTAGAAAGCGAGTCAATATGATTTGCATCCTCAGATGGGGAAAGATTTATAATCTGCTTAAAAGACAACAAAAGCACAAAAGAACTAAGTATACAGCTACCCTACCACACACTGCTTTCATGAACGTGCAAAGCAGACACTGCCTTAAAGAGCAGTGATGATGGCTCTCTTAGTTTGTACACAGACACAACTTTTTCAATGTCTCTGTCACAAGAATTTTATTAAAAACATCCCAGAAGTGAACAAAGAAAATCTGACACAGTTTACTAACCTGGAGTCTTGTATTTCTTTAGGAATTAAATACATCAGAAATATTTACTACTGGCCAATTGTGCAAAATTGTCACATAGTAAAAAAGGGCAAATAATAAGATATGTTTCTTGTGTTCCAAATTTTGCATTAAAATTCCTGTTTACTTTTGCAAAAAAGGGAAAATGCACTCACCAATTTCAGCTGATGAGATTACACCCAGGCAGAGGAAACTAAAAGCCCAGCTTATTTAAAAACACAACACTTTTTCCCCTTGAATTTCAAATTTGCCACTTACTAGGTCTGAGTTCTCCAAGATTTGGCTGGTGGTCAGGTCCTCCTCCTCTGATGACTCATCGGAGTCCTCATGGTTCATTTTGTTCAGGCTGGGCGTGCTCCCTGAGAGCTGGCTCTCCTCCAGCAGCTGCATGTCACACTTGTCCAGGCTGTCCAGGGACCGTCTGCGCACTCCCCAGTTGAAGTTGTCCATGCTTTCACCCTGAAATCAGATACAGGCTCAGTTTTCTTGATTTTAAACTAATCGTATGCAAACACCTAAACAAAGTTAGCTCCAGAAATATTTTTATGCAAAATATAATAAAAATTTGATATAAGCATTAATTTGTTTGTTCACCTGGAGATAAGAGCAAAAGCATGGAAATGGCAGTTAAATGAGCACTCAGTCTTTTCAGTATTAGTTGTTTCTCATGCATTTGCTAATTTAAGAATATACACTCCTCAATACCAGGAGAGCAATGACAGGCAAAAGGAAAGTTTAAAAGCAATTTTAGAGGATTTTTCCATGATGTTTAAAAGTATTAGGAGCATGGTTCATAACAATGGTTCAATTACAAAACTTATGTTAAAGATTTTAGATTATTTGCATTATATACGTAGCTATAATGGTGAGTAGATTTGAACAAACCCCTCCTTTACGCACAAAATGTGCTAAAGCAGCACACCTTATTCTAGACCCATGTTGCTTATTTTTGTAACTTGAATCCATTTGAATTATTTGAAACTATATTTTGAGAGCAGCCTGATAAGCACTGCTTGAGATTTCACATTTTCAAAAGGACACAGTCAAATTGACCAACCATTTTATACTGACTTTCAGTTCTGATCTCACATGCAGTTACATAAAGCTGAGTGCATTAAGCAAATTGCATAACCATTTGCTGGGCTGGTGAACTGATAAAAGGATCACTTGATTTCTTTCATGTATAAAAATGACAATTAGTTTTCCACAACTTTTCTATTTGTGTACTTTATATATTTTCCAGTGGACTGTATGCCTTTTCCCTAATCCTCACTCTGTTCCTATGTTTAACCAGGTTGCCCTCCAGCAAATGCAGGACCACATCCACAACTGCTCCTGCTACAGACCTGCAGAGGCAAAAGGGCCCTTACACAACAAGAAAGGTCTCCCCAGAAGTATCCAGCTGCAGTTTTGGGTACTTTAGCTGGGTGAAAGCCCTCAATCCTGCATCAAAATGGGAAGGCAATTTATAGAGAAAAATGTTTCTTTGTAAGGTTCGGGGCTGACTTTAGAACGGGACTCTGTAAGTTGCAACACTCTTAAACAAGTAAGTCAATTGGTGAAAATTCAAGCCGATAGTGATCTTTTAAATATTAATTTGACAAAAATGCAGTTCTGTCTAAAAAATAATCAGTGACTATGAGCACTTCCTTGGTTTCTGCAGATCAAAATTACGTGCAATCACAGAGAAAGAGGTCTCAGTTGAGTAGGGTCCCTTAAGCAGAGTCGTAATTTTAAACACTTGAGTAATCCACATTCAGGACTACTCAGACATTTACTGAATGGGGACCAAATTGCACAAAATGCAATGAATTGAGTTGCAATCTTACCTCCTTAACAATCAACGCAATTGCACAAATTGATCCTACTTTGCATCCTTACCCTTTAATGCAATTGACCATGGAATATGAATAAAAGGAGGGGAAGTTAAGTTTTGTGATACTAAGCTCACTGTTCATAAACAAATATGATGAAAATAGAAAAAAATATTTTTTAGGAAAAAGATAACCCAGAAATGCAAGACCTGTAATTCACAAGAACATTCAAAACTAAGGAATGCACTACAATAAAGAATGAAAGAACATGAAATTGTTTTGAAGCCTGACATATTACTAGAAGAACCCTGTGTTTTCATCCTGTGACTGGTATCATATAGTACTTTTGTAAGGCAAGAGAACAGCACACATCTAAGTTTTAAGAAATTAAGCTTCTTTAAATCATAAAAAACACTGTTCACTTCCAAGCTATTTATTTTAAAAGTCCTTTGGTTGTCCATCCTCCCCCACAATGGCTGGAGGACACATGCAGCAAAGAGACATCCTCCACAAACACATCAGTTACTGAACTAACAAATGACAAAATGACATAAATAAGCAAGCAAGCAAAGATGACTGTCATCACACCCTGATCCTCATGATGCCTAGTAAAGCTATCAGTAAACTGCAGCCCATGTCTATGGAATATTTCCTGTTGCAGTTTTATTCTGCAATGTCTTAAAGAAGGAAGTCAGCAATAAGAAAAATGGAAAGGGACACTTTCAGGGCATGCAGTTAGAAGGGGTAGTGAATTAAAACATAGGGAAAAAGGTTAAGAGATGAAACAGTGTAACTCAAATACCCATAGTAGGTGGAATAGCATAAGTTTGCTACAGGGGCACCCAGAATCATGCAGAATTGAAACAAGAGGTCAGCACAGGTCTATGAAGATGGAGTTGTTGTTTTTGTAGTTTGTAAAGCAATCTTTCTTTCACAGTTAACAAGAAGAGCAAAGATGTATTTGAGAAGCTGTTCTCCAAAGCAAAGCTCCCTCCTATCTGGAAAATCATCAGCAATAAACACCAATTCAGCAGAAAACAGACATGTTATAAATGTGTCTGGCCAGCAGTGAGCAGGTACCACACAGAACTTTCCACAATCCCCACCCTCTGGCAAAGGAACGGATGTGCCCTTGCAGCTGCTCTAAACTTTATCATAACCTAGGGGAAAGGAGGGACAGGAGGGCAGTAAAAAGGGAAGTAATCCTATGTAGGGGAGAGAAGTAAAGCTCCGCCAGTAAGAATCATGCAAAACTTTTTTCACACAAGTTTTCATCCTTACCATGTTGTGAAAGTATGCAAAGTTAGTGGAATCACTGAAATATTATAGGGTATAGGCAGAACTGTTGTGGAACTGCATGATAAGCAGTAGTTCAGTATGGCTGTATCTTTTAGTGCACAGGCATTTAAACACAGATTTTTTGGGGGTTATGTTTGCATAATAACTGATGTACAAACTATCAGAAACCAATATGCAAAATGCTGTGGTTGCTGATTTTTGTATCATTTGTACAACTTTATCATTTTAGTTCTCTCTATACATGAGAAACAGCAATTTAGGTCCCAAACTGGCAACTGATGCCTCTTAACAGTTTTCTTCACAAGGTAAAGGAGTCCAGCAAAGTTGGTAGGATCATACAGCAGAATTAAATTAAGTTGCAGGAATTAATTTATTTATTCATTTAAATTCAGTCTGGTAAGCAACTTTCTTAAGAGGTCTCAGGCATCAGCTTCAACAAGATGTTAGCAGGAGACAATATACCACAACTGAAAAGCTAGAAATTGTATGTAATTTGCCCTTACAAACAAAATGGCCCAAACTTTATTATAAATAATGAAGTTTCTACATACTCACGCACAAAAGTATCAAAAGGAGAAATGGTTCAATTTGAAAAACACTGATATTAGAATTAATATGTTTTAAAATTTGTGAAGACTGTTGAACATGTCAAAAAAACCTTAAAATTAAGCAGCATTTTTGAAAAAGACCTCAAAAATATTTCTAATCCAAGACAAAAAATGAAGCACCTGTCAGAAATGCAAGCACCCCCCGCCTCACGCTCTACACACACACTGAAGGAGGGAGACAACAGCAAAACTATGATGTTATTCTACAATACAAATTTGTAAGAAGGCATAACATATGCTGGCACATCTGAGTTCAAGTAGCATTCTTACCTGAAGCTCCTGGGTAGCAGATATAACAGATAGAAAAACAAATAGAAAGAATCTATGTAATATTACTGTATTAAAGACATCATAGACAAACATTTGCCTACAATTGTATCAAATATTATCCAAAAAACTTCAACTCTTCAGCCTATCTTTCAAATTTGAAAATAATTATTACTTGCTTTTACATCTTTATGAGATTTCAAACAAGTACATCTTGTGGTCTGGGGATGATTTATGCATCACTGTTTAAATTATATGGAGTTTTTTGAAAGACTGAGGTTGCTCTTGCTAGCTTAAGTTTTCTAACACTGTTTTTTCATGTTTATGAATATACTAAATTCAGATATGACAGACATAACAACAGTTTCAACTCAGCCATTGTGACTAAAGTATCTGTTTATTTTTAAAACAGTAGTAAATCAGTCTGGACTAACCTCTGGATTGCAAGGTTTCAGATCCGTGGCAGTTTAAAAACTGTATTAAGTAAAAGACTACATTTTTCATTTTACTTCACATCAAACTAGAGAAGCTTAATATTTGCTACATGACCAACTTAAAACAATTAGGATATCAATTAATTTAGGCCTCAGTCTTGAAGTTAGCCACATGTATAACAGAAATCTTTGCAGGGTCACAATCCATGATGGTAAATTAATTTTTATATGAACTGTTCTGCATATTTATGTATTTACCTTCTATATGGTTTTAACTGGTGAAGAGAAAAAAGAAATTCCTGAATTTCAGTGGACAAAAAATTATCAAGTGATATTCAGTCAAAATTGCAGTCTCAGATCCTTGTAGTATCTTGAAAGCACTTAAGACACAGAAATTACTGCAGCCAGTATATTTTTGACAAAAACCCTGGCACTGTTGTTTTATCATTTATCGATTTTTGGATCATTAGAGCTCCTTCATAGTATTTGTCTAATGTATTTTAAACCATTGCTGCCAACTATCCTTTTTATTTTTTTTAGCAAAATCATGGGCAGCTGTGAGCCAAAATTACTGTACTTTGATACAGAAATTCCTGACTTGGAAAAATAAGGACTTTGTGACTTTTTTTTTTCCCATTCCTTCATTCTTTCTCTTCATTGAGGAAACAAAAGAAGTTCATATGTACAGGAGTTCACACCTGAGGGGTCTGTTTTCCTTTAAATTATTTTACTACTGTAATACAAATAGGTAGAAAAATTATTATTTCTACTTATACACATGTTCTTCTCAGGGCTAAGTGGGATGCCTGAGAGAATTCATGTTAAAGCTGAGTTCAGATTATGACAAGACAATTTATTAAACTGTTAGGTTTGCTAAACATCTGCACCTTAAGTCCTTCAAATGAGCCAACAATTTCTGAACTTTTAAATAGCAACAAAATTACTAGACTTGTTTGGCAATGGATATTAAATTTTGGCCTTTCCCAACCAAATAGAAAGAAATACTCCAAATTTGATATAGACAAGGTTAAAGGGTGTAGTCCCCAAAAATTCAGCAGTTCTCCAACTTTTTCCCTTTCAGCAGTTTCAGCTCAAGGTGAGCTGATAGGCTTCACCTGTCAAGACTTGATCTGGGCCCTGAGGATTCTGTTTAGCTCCTACAGGAAATGATGAAACCACAGACACCTAAGCAGAGTGGAAGGTACAGCTCTCTAAGCATTAGTGATTTCATCAGCAGTTGCAGGAACAAAAGCAGCCTGAAGGCCTGAATTAATGTTTCAGAGGGTTACTTATGAACCAACAGATTTGGAACAATTTAATTTTATAGGTTTTTAATGAGCAAATATATTTTTGTTAGCAATTTAAACCTTTAAAATTGTATTTAAAATAAATTCATTTAAAAGTAAATTCACTGAAAAGGTCCTAGAACAGAAGCTTCATTTTCCAGTAACAGTTTTGCAGTGTTTCCTAAAGCAGACTCAGAAAGGAAGGGTGTGGTAGCCTTTTACTGCTATGCTACTCAAATAAACACTATGTGAACCTTATAAATATTCTGAACTTAAAACTAAGTTTATAGTTTACCAGTTAAATTTTATGTTGCAAGAAGAGTAGTGTTTAGCACAAGTATAAAAGCATTTTAATAAAAAAGCTGTTTTAGAGAAAACATACTGTACCTCTCCATCTTCCAGCTCAACATCTAGGAAATCAAAGTCCCTAAAGACTCTGAATTGTTGTTCACTGTTTGAATCATCCATGTTCTCCTGCTCTCTCGTCCCGTCCTCTGAAGACACCAAGCTCGTCTGGTGCTCAATCAGATCCAAATCACCACAGGAAGAAAAAATCACCTACAATTCAAAGGAGTTCTCTTGTAACAAACTGTTCCCTCTGGTTGTTTCTTCCTAAAAGCTGTAACTGGTTATTCAGAGGACTGTATTTCCAGTACACACCTAATTCCTTCACTGAGTATTTTTAGAACACTCTTTATTATTTATGTTGGACAGGTGCCTTCAGATTAAACTTGTACAAAGAAACAACTTCATACTGTGGGAACATGTCCAAGAATATTACAGCTACCTCCTAATGGCAGCAGATTGATGTTGCCTGGATGTTTGTATACATAGATAGGAACAAAATTCAGAGAGCTTAGAAGAGAAAATACAGTCAAGGGGGCAAGATAGTAACTTCATTAAAAAACCCCTCTAGTTAAAAAGGTGTTCAAAAATATGTCAAGATTAGAAAATACAAGAAGCTCTAATTTTTTCTTTCATACTGAATATACTTACATCTGCAATTTAGTTGCAAAAATTAAACAGTTCCTGCCTTTCAGAAACCAAGGGCCTGTTCTCCATAATTCAAGTTACATACACCATGTTCGAAAACATTCAGAAATTTTCCTTTCTCTGTAGAAGATATTTAATAACTATCTTAAGAGCTTCCCACTATGGGTGATCTATTGCCCATTTCCTGACAGCAGATAATATTAATTTTTAAAGAGTAACATCAGAACTACTGTCTAATGGAAAAATCAGACACATGCACCCTCCTCCCATTTTATTTCTGTAATTTGATTTTTTACTTTATTAAAGTTCTAGATTGGTAATACCAGAGGTCATTATTTTCTACCCACTGAGATGGCATAAGTACAGCCTACAGCATCACAGATCTCTCAGAGGAAAACCATACATAGATCTTAAAGTAAATCTTTTAAGTGAGAGGGCCATTCACTCACTGGTCTGTGCTGAGAAATACAGCCTGGGCCAGTACAGAGGACAGTGGTAGTAACGTGACATAAAAACTAAGCAAATCCAGTCAGCAACAGTTCTGTACTTTTGAAGTTTAGGACATGATGGAACAAAGAAATGGTCAATACAAGGCTACTTACTGAAGGGTTTTTACTCAGCCCAACTTCCTGACCACACAGGGAAAGGACATGCACCAGCTTTTCCTTTGTTCTTTTCTAGAAAACAAGATGTTTCTCAAGTGAGCATTTTTTTAACCACCCATTTTTCTGGTGGCTTGAAACATACATTAGTAATTTTTAATCAGGAGGAACCAACCAAAGAATTAGTCATTAACTGCTCAAAGGATTGCTCTCAGAGCAACTATGCATCAAGGAAACATAAAAACAGCTGTTAATGATTTTGTTGTTTATTATATTTAAATTAGTCTGTGAAATCCAGTGAGCATGATAAGGAAACATTGGATTATAGGCATCATTTCAAAAAGACAGTTCAGAAGCGTAAAATTAAGCACATGCGTAATTTTTTTTTTTTGCAGAATTGAGCCTGAGTCGCTGCTATATAACCTGCTATATTAAAAAAAGAAAAGAGCAATAAATACATTTAATCTGCATGGTTTTATTCTAACTGGCAGATAAGCAAAATCAGCGAGGTAATCAAACATCACCTTTAGGAAAATTGTTCTTTTTTACTCAATTTCTCAAGTAAACAACACTTTCAAAGTTGAACATGGTATCTATCTGCTCTCCTTGCTAACATCTGAACTCATCTGTCATTTTTAGTTAAATCTGACCTAGACTTAGCAGGTCTTAAAGAGATGCACTTCCTGCAAGCTGAAAGAAACACAAAAATGTCAGGATAGAAGACAGACATCACTCAGTTCATTTTTGACTCCAAGGACATTCAGTACACACAGTCAGATGTTGTGCTGCCACTGCCACAGCCAGCCAGGAGCACTGCACAGGGCGCAAGCATTTAAGAGCCTAAGTGTGTGTTAATTCATCTGCTTTAATGCAACTTGCTAATGAATTGTGGGCTACCTACCTGAGAGTACTGGGGTCTCTTCCAGCTCACAGGAACAAGGACGTTGGAGTTCGATCCCGATGAGGTTGAAGAAGTGCTCCGGGTGACGGCCATTGCCCTGGGTTTGCCATCCCGTCCAGAAGAACTTTGCAACTCATCATATCGCCTCCCAATAATTGGAGTCTGAAAGAGAGATTATTATTCACTAGTACCATGCCCCAGGATGAACTTACAACAGCCATAGTGCTTCACTTGGAGGAAAAGATTACTCTAAAAAGCATATACAGAGATAAAACAGGGAGTGCACTAAATTCCATGTCACTTGGTATGTTTGTTATTTCCCACTGTGGACATCTGAGTAACAACTGCCATATTTAGTAGCTAGTGCTTATGTTCATGGATAGATAACACTCAAAGCAATGTGACACTAGTTTCTGACATGAGAACCAGTAAAAAAACCCAGAAAGCCTATAAAATTTACTGTAAATCTGCATTTCTTGCACATGTTTTTTACTACTTTTTTTTTTCCTAAGAGTGCTGAAGACTTTGGCCCTTTTCCAACAAATACTGAAATGTTTGCTTGGATTGAAAACAGGATGCTCAGCATTTTCTAGAACTATACCTACATGAACAGCAAAAAGTACCAGCTGCCTTTTTGTATTTATATGTCCTTTTAACCTCAATAGCTCATTATTATCTACATGAAATAAATCTATAAGGCTGCAAACAATCCTGCAGCCTCACAACAATAAAGTTGAGTTGCCCATTCAAGTCTATAGGACCATTCAGTTCTGTAAAGTTACAGGATGTACAGGGTTTGCAGGATAAAGACTGCTGTACCAAAGACAAGTTAGAAGTCAGGCAGTACTCCCTTAAAGGGTATGCTCTGTGTTTAACAGAGACAACACCGGCATCCCAGGATACATATAGTGTGCTTATACATTACAGCTCTTCCACCAGATAATTTTAAATACAACTGAAAAAAAAAAAGTAGTAAAAATCTGGAAAGAGCCCTCCAACACGGGTCACTAAGTATGTCACTTTGAATCAAAAAGAATTAGAGAGACTTTCAGTTTGGTAATTTTCCTTTCGTAATTTTTTAGCTTTCTGAAGGAGTTACAACACATGTTTTAGCATTATCAAATAACAGAATTAAGGTGTTAAGTAGCAAAATTACAAAAAGTACCTCTGAAATATCAAAATGAAACTCTAAAGTCTTCCCTGGCAGCTCCTTGGAGGCACTGTTCCATACTCGATGTATTTCCATTTTTGAAAGATCACTATGTTGATAGGAAGGTAGAACTAAACTGGCAGAACGAGAAACTACCAATTTCAGGATATTCAAGGCTTCTCTCCAGTGAATGCTCTAGAAATAGGTATATTTAATCAGCAAACAGAACGCAAGATTCATACACATTCAAGATTATTTACATTTTACAGTCAGATTTTTTGCCACATAATAAAAATGTAGAATTGTAATAGTCCTATCCTTTCTCTCTCTTTGCCAGTGACAAGGTACATACTTGCAGAATGATTTCAACAGCAAAGACCAAGACTTGCCCAAGGTGTCATTGTTAGGGAACTGGCCTGTAGCCTGAGACACCTGTGGACAAGGCCAACTTGGCAAAGGATTTAAAATCTCCTTCCTGAATGCCTTAATCAGATACAAATAAATGTAAGGATCACTGCAGAATCCCCATTTAATAAAAAAGCTGACTTGATACAGGTTCTTTACAACTGTGAATTCCTAGTAGAAACATGTATTTTTCACTTGTCAAGAATCAGGGAACAGACATCTCTGAAGGGAAGTGCTTATGCCACATCTCCCTCATGCTAATAATTAAAAAGTGGTCACCCAGGCTCTGCATGGTATTAATCTTGCTCCAAGGTACTGCAGCTGAAGCTTAACCCTTCCCACACAGCTGGGCATCTTATCTGGGAATGCACAGTCTGAGAGGCATCAGGACGTCTGTAAACTCGGTACCACACTAGACAGATGCAGCCCTCTCTGCTAATCTAGTCTTAAATTCTTATAAAGAAAATCAGCTTATATTATTAAACACTGCTTAAGTCCCTATATTAAATATAAAAAAGGTATTTACCTGTACATATTTTTCAATGGTTTTTAGCACTTCCACGTTAAACTGTTTCACAGGAATAGCTGACAGGTCCATATAACTAAGAAGACTGTAGATCATCTGTAAGAGGGACTGTTGCATACTAGGAAGGCCCTTTTCTAGTAGCTGTTAAGAAAAAAAAAGTGAATACAACTGAATTTTGAGACATTTGTTCCTATGGAAAAAGCTACTAGTTTCATGAATACCATTTGTACTGTTAATCTCTCTTTACTCACTGATTTTGCAATGACATTTTACAATCATTTCAAGACTGATAATGATACAGAAGTGAAGTAAAAAAGAGCTTAAGCTGGGAAAAATGCTAGCCTGTTAAATTTTATATATGCCTGCTCTAACTTATCCAGAAAACACATTCAGCAGTTGAGTAAACTGGTAGGTAAAATTTACACTGTAACTGGGGAAGCACATCCAATAAAAACAGGAAAGTATCTTTTTATGTCTACATTTGCTGAAAGTCAATGAGAAAAAAGAAAACATGCTGAAGAAACAAAACTACTACTATTCAGACACCAATAAATATTTATCCAAATATACTTCACTGCCAGGGCTCACCGGCTGTAACTGCCAAAGAAACATTTTCTTTTAAGGAGGAGATGGAGTCCCTGGGCTCTCTTGCTGTAGACACTAATACAAAGAAGGGTTTGAGCTGAATCCCGGAATTTTGGGACACCTACATGTAGATCCTGGAATACCACAATGAACCTTGGAAAGGCAACTGAGCTCGTATCTGTACATGACAGTAACTCCAGATGTGTACAGACAGCCATGATATATTTGTATATGTGTGAAATATCTCATCTGAAAATTTTCTGGAAGCCAGCATGTTTTTTCATTGGTGATAGGCACTGTCACATCTCCCAGATTTCAGTTACGTTATGCTGGAGATTACCAGCAGCTCAATACCTCCTTCCATTCAGGTTGACAAAAAGAGTTCTAACACTGGCTACTAGAGTTATTAGGACCTAGAAAACAACTACTTATAAACACTCTATGCTGCCTTATGTCTTCCATCAGAGAAAAATTTCAACTTTTATCTAAGTGGACTTGTTTTTTAACTATCTTTGCTGGTCTGAATGACAAGGTTCCTCCTACTGACTGAGAACACTTCATGCCAGACAAATTGGAATGATTAGTTGGGACACACCTGTCTTACCCCACTACATGTTTTCTGATTTCTTTCATCAGTAAAAGCAAGCAGGAATTAGTGATTCATAAAACAAAGTGGGCAAATTCCATTAACAGCAGAATAAATGGAACTCACTACATTTTACATCTATTCTTCTACAAAAGACAGCAAGAATTTTTAAATTAAAGGTACTACATGGCAATCAGCTTCAGCCCTTAGATACCTTCAGCCCTACAGATACTGTTATTGAGAGATAAAATGTGCTTAGCAACTCTTCTTCAGAACAGGGTTATAGACTTTTTCTTGCTTTCTATTAGGATCAGACAGAAAGGAAAGTTTTTGTTCTCTGACAGAGTCTACTGCATCAGACAATCCCTTTTGGGACAGGAAAAGGAATTCTTGAGAAATAATGGGAATTTTGTCTCTGTTGCTGGTTAGAAAGCTGTTGCAGGAACTTTATCTCTGAAAGTTTCTCATGAATTTAGTTAAACATTTTTAGGAAATAAAGAAGGCATTTCAGAAGCCATGACTGACAGACAAACCATTAGTGGAATAATGCCTGGTATGCTTCCCCTTGCAATAGTCTCTGCTGATTCCTTGCTTTTGAACAGGTTATGAATGCTTATGCTTCTGTCACAAGCAATCTTCTGTCTAACAGGGAGGAGGTGGAAAAATCTACCATGATCATATTACTATGCAATATGCTTTCTTGTCCCCTCTTCTGTATTAATTGCATTAGCTAATGAAGTCCAACCATGGCCATGGACATAATGAGTCACTAGTTTAACAAGTGACCCATGTCAATTCAGATATGATCCTAGAATGAGTGTGCTCTCATGATAAAAGGTTGAATTTTAAAAATTAATATGCCAAAGTCTAACATAAAATCAAACTAAGCTTTCAGTAATACATTTGTATGCTGATTTTGGTAGTGGAGGTTCTGAGTTCTACTGAACTATTAAATAGTGATTTTTCCCTCAACTGTACACTGAGAATGCCCCCATATTTTTCTAGAATAAATTACAATTTTTCATTAATGGATCATATGTAAAACTGAATAAAGAGCACTGCTTGTGACTGCAAGGTTTGGATAATAACACATTTGAAATGTCTTATTTATGCTAGAATCATATCCCTTGATGACAAGCTGCCATCAAATATTTTAAATGCAAACTTTTGTCTGAATGACAATAATTGAAACTCCTAAATTCTGCTGAGACCATTTGTCCTCACAGCCTTAATGAGTGGGTACCATGTCTCCTGTGTGTTCAGAGGGGGCACTGTTGCAATACAGATTCCCTTTGTTACTTTTAAGCACTGCTTGTCTCACAGCTTCTCTCTTGCCCAAGGACTGGGGACTGAACCAGGATTGTTAAAGTCCAAGTTTGTGTAACCAATGGCTATAACATTCAACTGCAGATTGCTCAGAGAGGCTGTTAAGCTATTTGTCTTTGGCTATTGACAGTATATCCCACAGCTGGTTTACAGGGGCAGGGGCACATTGCTTATCCTGGTTTGGGGATTAACTAAGAAACGATGAAACATTCTAAATGCTGGGAAAAAAAAATTTCAGGGCCACAACAGGCCGAACAAGACAGTTTCTTGCCTCTTGCAACTCCACCAGACTGACAGCTACTCTATGCCTGTATGAATATTTGCTAGACATGACTCAACAGAGCTGCAGTCAATGTAAATACAGAGGAAGAAAGTGGTGCTTACTGCTCTGTGTCCTGCTGCTGCTGGTGCTATGTAAGGAACGCCATAATTATGGTCAAAAACCTGCCTGACTTGTTGTTAATACAGTAGCATGGTGCCAATCTACAGCAAGCGGGTACTGCACAGGAGTGTCCACATGCACGTCTAAACCTGTTTTAAGGGGAGCCAGATCATGAGCAATGACCTTTGTGGAGCTGTCGTAGCACCAGTGACTGTGTGCAGAGCACTGCAGGAAAACAAGGGTAAACACTTTCCTAAGGCTGAGAAAACAAAGGACAAAGGATTTAAACACTTTAATTTTTATAGCAATTCTTTACTAGTAATAAAACCTTCTGCTGTGAAGGAGACACTTGGCTTTAGAGGATTCAAAGAGCTAGTAGTTCTTCAGAGTTTTTGAACTTGAAAACAGACTGAAAAACCTCAAGGACCCGTTTTAGCCTCCTACAGGAGAGTCATGGCTTTCACTATCAATTAACATCACATATGATTGTTAATTTAGAACCTCCATGTGCAAACAAGGTGAGGAATTGCAACTTGAGAAAGCACAGCCTAGCCATTCAGGCTCTTGAAAAATCTGTGAGTAGCCAGTATCGGAGATGTCTAAGGAGGTTTTGTAGATCTTTTGGCAGAGGGGAGAAAAATCTGCTCTGAAAAATAAAGCTGCTTTAAAGAAGTTAGTTAATTTATGTAGAGAGGTAGGTGTCAGTCTCTTTTACAGAGTAGCAAGTGATAGTACAAGAGGAAATGGCCTCAAGTTGCGCCAGGGGAGGTTGACATTGGATAGTGGGAAAAAATCTTTCCTGAAAAGGTTTGCCAAGCATTGGAACAGGCTTCCCAGGGAAGTGGTGAAATCATCATCCCTGGAAGTGTTCAAGAATGTGTAGATGTGGCACTTGGAGACATAGTTTAGTGGTGGACTTAGCAGTTTGTGGTTGGATTTGATCTTAAAGGTTTTTTTCCATCCTAAATGGTTCTGTGATTCTGTGAATACAGAACTGCCTTCTCCCTGGGTGAGAGAGGAGTCAGAAGGTATCTCACTCAGCAGGAAAGTGATAAATCTGAAAACCCTGCACAAAAATGTTGTCCTGATACTGATCTGACACAAGAAGAAGGATATCAAGAAGCCTTATGTTGAAAGCAGAACTGAGCCTTGGATCCCCAGGAACAACACTGCATCAGCTCTATAATCCAGGCATGTTAGGAGCAAGCGATGAACAGAGGGGAAAACCTCAGGAGTAAGATGAAACCATTCAGTATTCAAGAAATGAATATAAAATTGAGTCAAGAACCAGATCCTTATACAGCAGGTGTTACCTTATTATGCTGCTAAAACCCTTGTGAAATTAGTCCTTCCCTTATCCTCAGTGGGATTTAAATAAATGCCCAGCTTCCTCTCAATTTCACAGTGGAAAATCCAACTGTCTGATGAAGGAAGATGCTTTAAGATACATAAACTTTTGTTTTAGTGTTCAGTACTGATTTTTAGTAGCAATTCTTTCTGCTTATTTCCTTTTTTTAATTATAAATAAGAGCATCAGAGAGCCCACAGTAGACTTCATCTCTTTGGGCTGTTAGGCAACAGAAGAGTTAGAACAGTGAAAGGTTTTCAAAAACTTACCTCAGCCAAATATGTAACCATATTCAAAGTAATATCAGCAAATGCTTCATGAAGGTAACGGCAAACCACATTTACCCAGGTGGCACAGTCCCTTGTATAGCTGTGTGTTTTATAAAGGGTCATGACATGTGCAAGATTTGACAGCTTGGGGTTCTTCTCCTCCAAACAAACCTAATTAAATATAAATGTTAAAAGACATTAAAAACAAGGCAAATGCATTTACAGGGTTTGAGGATGTATAAAACAGTAAATGATTTTGATACCTGAGCAATCCTTTCGGCTATATCTTTACAAAACTGGTTTGGGCTGTCAAAATGCTGAATTAAATGGGGCAGGAGGCACAAAACATTCAGTGGAAATCCTAGAACAGGAAAATACAGAACAAAACATATTTTGGGAAGCAAGAGCCACAGTGATCTTTAAGTCTGTGATTTTGTGGCAGGTCACAGTTTCAATATTACATTAGTTGTAAACTCACACAGATTTTGTCAAGTTGTTCACACCACTGGCCACACCACAATTGTCTTAAAGGGGCCTTAGTGTGAAAATCCAGTGTATCACTTGTAAAGTATGAACCTCTTTCTGCAAACACCACTGCTCAGTTCCTGTTAGAGATCGTGTTTATTTTTCCCACTTAACTGGCTTATTGACAGTCTTAACTGGCGGCATTTTCATTGCTGCTGCTAAAACACAAGACCAAATTCAGTGAGTATTGATCAATAAATGACTGTTTTGGTCACACTGCCAGGCACAGCTTCCATTGTTTTATACTGTTCAAAGTAATAATAATAATGAATCAAACTTCTGATGTATCAGGTCAGCTAAGACTACTCAAATGGGTGCTTTTGAAGCTGTGTGATGGCTCCTGCACCAAGTGCTGGCTGCTGTCATTAGTGTTAAGTGCTACCTGGAACTGGGATTCAGCTCCTCTGCACCAACTGATGGCTCCAGGTAGCTGATGAACTACAGGCAGCAGCTGTAACAAGAACTGCTCTAGCTCAGGTGGAAGCTCAGAAGTCAAGTAGTTGTATCTGGACACAACCGGTTTTTCAAAAATAAGTGATCTGATCTATGAAAATAGTTTTCTAACCATTCATTCCCTCTTGTTCTACACAATTAAACAAGTTGCCTAAGTTAGGATCACAATTTCCCTAGTCTTCCTCTGCACTCAGGGGAAAGAAAAGATATCTCCAGATGGTACTGTCACAGCCCATGTGTGAATTGCCCAACTGTAGTCTGGAACACAGGCCCCACACGGGTGCTTAGAGATGGGCAGGCTGTTCATGGCATTCATCCCTTTGCTCTGTGTCTAAGCTTGTCATGACTTAGTTGTGAAGCCTGGACAGCTGCATTAATATCTATGTTTCTGACTGAAAAGGAGGGGTAAAACTCTGGACACTGCAGAAACTTCTCTTCAAGAAATATATTTAAGAAGTGGTCACCTCGGCTAAATAATTAGGAATTTCAAAATGTTAACTAATTTCCTTATAAACCAGGCCTCTCTTTTCACTCACTATTGTGCTACTGCAGTTTATGTAGAGAGTTACAACAGTTTTTGATATTTGTATTTCTAGGGAAAACTCCATGAAGCCCTAATTTAAAATCAAGTAATTTGATATAGTCTGAAAATGATTCAACAGAAAAAATGACCAAAAAAGGTTAAAGAAAATTAGATAGTATCCCTTTACATGTGTTTACTTTGTTATCACTCAGAAATTTTATATGCTGCTAAGACCTAGAAATGAAATGTTAAATAACACATGATTGATATCCTCCAAAACCTTATTGTGCAATAGAGTCACTTTTTAGAAACATGTTATTATGCTATGAAATTTCAAAAAAAGCCCACCCAGCTCAAAGCAAGAGTACATTTTGCTATATTAAAAGAGAAAGAAAAATTGCCATTTTTGGTTTTGTTCAGACAGCCAAATGAGGTCTGTCACCAAATGTCAATGCAACAGAAACTGGAAGAGAGGAAAGCATGCTGGTTTTACCTATAGCTTGAGAAGAATCCACCATGGATATTCGAGATACTGGTGTCAGCAAACTAAAGAGCTGTAGTGTGAGATCAGTGGTAGTAAGGGAGGTGAATCCTTTCAGGAGTAGCTGCTGAAGCCCTGAGAAGTCTGCCCACTTCAGCTGCCCTTGCAACTTCTCTAACTTCTCCCTGTTTTCAGCTTTATCTAGTGGCAAATGAGCCAGAAGTTTATTCAGTAACCGCAATGCCATTAAGTACTCAAACTCAAAATCTGATTCCATCAAAGCTACAGCAACCCAGAAGATGGTGGCCAGTAGGTTGGTTGGATTGTTGATATGGGATGGATCAGTGAGACTGTCCTTTAGAGAAGATGAACTTCTTGTTTTAGAGGATAGGCCTTGTTGGGTGCATGCCTGAATTCTGTCCAGTGTGGCACTGCGTGGTGGGTCTGAGGACTTGTCCACATCTCCAAACTTTTTGGGCACAGAGAAGCTTCTCTGGTGCCTGCTCCGTTCAGCAGTGGCTGTGTTGCCACTTGCAGGGTTCACATTCAGCTGTCCTGTGCTCTTCCGGTTTGCAGTCAGTTTGGTGTTTGATGTTAAATCTGGTGAAGACGAACTGAAACCAAGATACATAACCTACATTACGGTATGTGAATAGACAGCTTGAAACTTGTTCATATTGGATGCAAGTTAAGTATTTATCAAACAGTAAATAAATATTTAAACAGGAGAAGTAAAACACCACACTGTCTATTGCTGCCTGCCTTCTTCTTCAGAAGTGCCCACAGACACCACAGAAATGAGGTTCACATGGCACTGCACCAAACCAGAGCAGAATGGCCTACAGTCTAAACAGGCAAGAACAACACAGGGATAAGAAATACAGAGTTGTGAAGTGACTTGTGGAAATGCCTATATAATGGGACAGTGGCAGAATGAAAATAACTTCGGTCTTTAAAATGCCCTTATCAGTGAAGCAAGTCCTGAACTTGGCACAGCTGGTAGGCAAAATGCACAATTGTTTACTGGTTAATGTGAGAACTGTGGGCAGAAAAAAACCAGCATTATCTTAACAAATACACCACATTACCCTTAAGAAACCCATCATGTGACCGCCTACGCTCTTGCCAGTACAGGTCCTTCAGAAACCTTGCTGTCATTGCATCCTCCCCTGCCTGTATCCAAAGAGCTCTTCAAGATGATTTACAGAAAGTGCGCATGTTTCATTCAATGACTAATGCCTTCACATGGATTACCAAGTGATGATCCAGACAATACCTATCAAATATCTGTACAGATGAACATGCTGTGTTGATATATGTAAGGCAAATTTGTTCTGCAGGACAGCTAATTCCTAAATCTCTGATTCCACTCCTACCTCGTATGCTAGGAGTCCCTACTGTCTATAGTAATTGAAGAGAATCTAATAATAGAAACAAGTGTCAGGGTAAAGTATACTGCATCCCATTGCTTTCTGGAGTGCTTTATATTCTCTGTTCCATCTTGCTCTTTCCTAAAATGTGCACTAAATAAAGAGCTCTTAGTTTAGAAAGTAGAAGCATATTTCCCCCCCTCTTTACTCTGTCATAAGGCACTGCTTGTGTTCTTGTGTTTTGCACAGCGCCCTGCCTACCACCTTCAGAAATGACAGCCCTGGTATTTTTGTGCTGCATGTAAAGCATGGTAACTTAAGGACATTTAAAAAAACCATTACCTATTCTGTTGCTACTGTTGAGAGTCAGACAAACATTAATCTCCCTCACTACTGTCAACAGTTGGGTTACAGAAGGAGCCTGCAATTTCCCTCAATATACAAAGGTCTACTTTCAGGCCACAGGCTTCATAAAGATGGTCTACACATTTGGCAAAATGCATGCATACATGGGACAAAATTCTCCCTAGTTTGAGGAGAAAAAGCCATGAACATTTACTTCTTGGGGAGTACTTCACCTGAGAATGACAGATTGCCTGAAACCAGTATTACAAAACCCATGTTCCTTCCCAGATGTATTTTCAGGTTTATGATACAAAGGTGCAAGAATACAGTATTTTTAAAAGATATTAAAGTAGGTTATAGCCAAGGTTATATGGCAGCAAGGCAGAATTTACAATGCATTGCAAATTTCCATTACTTGCATCAATATTATTTCAACTATGGCAAAATTTGGCAGAAATGTGCTCATAGTCTAGTTCTCTGTAGGTTACAAATGAACTCAGTCTCATCAAAATTATTTTTTGCTCTTAGGCTGCAGAACTGCACACTTAATATTATGAGACATTGTAAAAGAATATAGTTAGGAGAACAGGCTCTTACCGTGATAACACCGTCAAAAGATCACTGTTCTTCAAACAGTCAGACAGATTATCCACTGCAGCTTCCAAGGTAAGTAGTGCCTCCATTACATACCCCTATCAATGCATGAGGTTAACCATTACAACAAAGACATTCAAAAAAGCAACATTAAAAAATCTTCAGTTGATAAAAAGAATAGGCACCTACTGAAAACCCATAATTTCTCCTGGGAAAAGAAAAACATTCACATGAAAGCCACTGCCCTGAACATTAAAATGTCACTACAAATGTGTTTTATTTTCTGCCTCTGAATGATCTATGAAGGTATGCAAAAAGGGCGCATATCTCATCAGGGGATGGGCAATGGCCTGCTGAACCTCTGACTTGCAGGTCACTGATTTAAATTCTACACAAGTCATTGTGACAGAATATTACTGTCATCTTCTGGCAGTTTCATTACCTAAGTAAAATATGGAGGTGATGTCAGTCCATTTCTAAGAGCTAGCATTTCTCTTTATTAAGTCCTGAATCTTGCAATAAACAGCCTCTGATTGTAAAATTTCTGTCTGTTCAGCTAAACTGAGTGAACATCATAGTGCAGTGAAAGGTCTATATGAAATTAAGTCAGTGTAAGCTTTGTGTTATTAGGGATGGTGTGGATTTCTTTATTTCAAAAGATGTTAACATTTGAAGAATGCGATGGTGTCTACTTCATCCTGTTGGATTACAACATCAGGTAGATGATGGATTTGTTAAGCTCAAATTAATGATGTTGAAAGAGAAAAATGGTGACCATAAAGATTTCATTTTGAGTGACAAATACTAAGTATTTTCTCGTTGTTCTCTTTACAGCTATGTAAGATTGTGATAGCCTGGTGAGGGCTTAGATAAGGCACATATGAATTCAGTAAACTCAGAGGTAATCTTTTCTAAGTCCAAATTAGACTCTTCATCACTTGACTCCAGAACACCTCGTTAAAATGGTAATTTTAAACTAAGTATCCAATGAATCAACAGTACTAAGAAGCATTATGTATACATGCATACCTGAATCTCATCTCCATGCTCTCCAATAACTTCCACCAACCTTGACAGGAGGTCAGACAATGCATGTGCAGAAAGGGGCTGCTTTAGGGCCCTGAATATCTGGAAAGAGCGCCCTGCATAATGTCTGGAAGAGCTCGACAGAGCTGTTTGTAAAGCAACTTCACTCAGATGCTGCTCCAAATGAAAACCTAAGCAAAAGAATAGCATGTAATTTATTTTTTTATCACAGACTTTACTGTGGGAGGAGGATATGAGTGTTAGTGTATTCTGCAAACCCTATGAGAATCGGAGGTGCAGAAATATCTGTTTTGGGGAATTTCTCACTGCTGACATTTATTTCACACAGAATGCAAGAAAATAAACTGCAGAACAAAATTCTGAGTCTGAAATTAATAATCTGATTAATTTTTTTTACAATTCCTGGTCAAACTTTCAAGCCATCCTCTTCTCTTGCTGGCAGAAACACAGTAACTTCTGAAGACTCCCAAACCAAAAGCCAAGTTAAATTAGGAGTCTTTCTATTCACTTCAGAAGACTTTGGATAAGATCTTTAATATAAATACTGATGCTGCATTATGCTTTGATCTTTGAAGATATTTAATTAGTGACTGTGTTGCATTTCAAAATACAATCAGTACTTTGCCTAAGTTCTGAAAACATAATAAATGAAAACTAAACTTTTTATTACCAGAAGAAATTTACCTAATTACATTTCCATAGTAGTTGTGATGTATTTTACCAACAGGACATAGAGGTGATTTTATCTGGCAGAATCAACCAAAAGGATTTCTACCAATAGCCTTGAAGAAATATTAAATTTAACATTTAGCCATAGTTTAATCTAACATGACTTTTTTAAGACAATTCTTTCATATATCCTTGTTAAAACATGTATGTTGTGCTTCTGCATAAGCAGATCTACAAAGTCACAGGATAAACACTAAGTATGGCCGTGAGGGAATTTTTTTTAGTTATGAAAGGAAGAAGATTTACTACCTGATTTGGAATCTTTAAACACAGATACAACATGGCGCAGAAAATTAGTGAGCTGTTCAGCACTCTTGGTGTTCTGGTTTTTGGGAGTGATATCTTCATGGCACCAAAGTGGACCAAATGCCCTTAAAGAAACACATAACAAAGTGCAAAATTTCTTTGAGTTATCTGAAATAAATGTAATCAGTTAAAATATATTATCTGTAAAGGCACTTAGATATTTTCAGGGCCATGACCTGTAAAACATGCAACTTACACAGAATTTCAAATATAAGTAAATAAATATTCTTATGCTGTATTTTATGAAATCTCGCTCTTAAAATATAAACTATACCATTTAAAGAGCAGAGTAAACAAGTCTCTGTTTTTAAATTTAACATTGTTCCTACAATCTGCTGGCTATAGTTAGTAGTTAACTCACAATTGCCTTTTACTATCCCCTGTATATTTTCTATCTTCTTTTATAATAATAAAACTGTCTTCTTCCATTAGTTCTTTGCTGAACATAATACTATCAGTCCATTAAGCATTTTATTTCTTCTGGGCAAGATTTTTTTTCTGTTTTTTTCTGATACTGTAGTGTTTTTAAGTACCTACTTACTACTGTTAGTGCCAATAAAAGAGGAACAGGAGCCTGTAATTACTATCTAAGCTCAGTCATTTTCCTTTAAGTCTTTTAAGTTGTTACATGAAAGTATGCATTTCCGGTCCAAACTTATCCTCTGCTTATCTCCATTACCTGGTTGTCAGAAACTCAATTAATTTGTTTGCTTTCTCATCAGATTCAGCAGCAGTGTCCATGTCCTCAACTTCTTGTGTAATCTGTGGGAGATTTCCACTGCTGCCTCCCAGACTGATACTGGAGGAGGTGGAGCTGGAGCTCAATCCCGAGTCAGGCACCGGAGATGACTGGTATTCCCGCAGAAAGTCAAAGCCACCTGCCAGCCCAAAGGGAGGAGATAAAGATGGAATGCACTGCTGGGCCTGTGCTGCAGATGAAAGTGTCTGCCAAGCAGGGATTTTCAGTCAGCAACAGAAACATTCTACTAGGAAACAGAGGGGAAAGCTGCAGAACACAACAACCCTCAAATGCTGATGGGAGTGAAACTGGTGCTGTATTTCTAAATGTGTAGAATATAATATAAAATGAAAAATTACAAAGTCAAGATTTCTTTTTTATTGCATGAGGGCTAAAATATTCGAAAAACAAATGTTTTAGGGCATTTTACATTCAAAAGGGTGACTCTTTGTAATGTGAATTTAGAAGGTGGCAAAGTGCATGCAAAGTTCAGCTCAACTTCCTGGACTAGTCTGATGAGGGAAAAAACTCTGTAGGGTGGAATTTTTAGGACAACAATGTCCTAATGTTACAAATGTAATGGAAACCAAGACATAAATGTTTAAAGCTTCTGTTCAACACCTTTAGTAACTGTAAACACTGGACTACTCATATTAAATATTTTCAGCACTAGGATTAAACATCTGAGCAAGAGTTCTATTAGATCAAAAGCTTGACACAAAGGGTCAGAGCTGTGAATAGAAACTAAGACCTGTTTCCTTAAGGTTAGACTGCTAGTTATCTTAGGTTGTATCTGCAACAATAAAAACAAGGCCTTGTGAGAAGACTGAGAGCAAGACAAAATCCTCAGATCAGGACACTCTTAATTTAGTTGCCTGATACTATGCAGAACAAATATGAGCTGAAGTATTTTCAGTTAGGATTCTTTGCTGTAGCTACTCACCTACACTCTCACTCTTTATATTAGTGGTTCAATGAGAGTCTAAATACCAAGTTTTGACAACATCTTGGACTCAGGAGGCCCAGAGTCAGGTATCCATTATGTTTTTCAGACTCAGGAATGAAAAAAGTTTTTCATTTTGGCAGAAAAGCAGCAATATAATTTTAATTTAAGAATTTCAGTCTGTATTTAATAATCCATAGACATGCACTGAAAAAGAATCTACTGAAGACACGAAATTCATGAGGTAGTTTTGCACATACGTTACTCAGAATTAAAAATCTTCTGCAGAACTAATTAGTTAATCTGAAATACCTATCCTTTCTGCTTCTCACTTTAAAATAATTTTGTTCTATCTCTAGAAAAAAAAATCATGTAACATTTCTTATAAGGCCAAATTACTTATTACTTTCATTATATTCATAAAGAACCATGGAAATGCCACTAATCTGATGTTTCTTTCATTTTTCACTGTATGGTAAAGTTCCTCACCACTCCTTCCCAGACAACTAATTCTACATCCATAACTCTATATTGCTTCTGTGATTCCCTCAAATCTCAACAGTACACTTCCTTTTGGTAGTATTATATGACAACAGGAACTCCAGCTAGCAGCTTTCTATAAACTGTTCCCAACCAACTCTTTAAAAACAGGCAAATTGCTAAGAGTTAATAGAGCACTGATCTCAGCAGAGGTCTGAAGTGAGCCTACTAATGTAGAAAAACATTTCAGGACAGAAATGAAGTGTATCTGTGCTATAAAGGAGAGTGCATATCATGTGCAATTTTAATTTAATAATGGAAAATCTGATCTGTAGATTCTAGCCGGTCTATGTTGGAATTATTTATTCATTTCTTTTCAAGGTTGAGGAATGATTGACCTTGTTTAAAGTAGTTCTGGCTCCCTGAAGGGGGAAGTCGGGAAGTTATTAGGCCTATGAGTTTTAAAATACTCTATTATATATTTTGCCTTACATCAGATAACTTTCTCTCTGTCATGAAAAGTTATCTAATAATAAACAGCATGCATGTCTAGGATAGTTCACATGGGATTAATATTACTGGGTACTGTTCATATTTTCCACTTTACTACTTTGATTTATTGGAGCTGTTTTATTTTAGGAAAGTAATCATACTTTCAAAAACCTGACACCATGATGCAATGTTCATTCCTTCTTTTGCTTCATTACCTGTGTAAAGATATTCAGGTAAGTATGCTGGCTGTACTGTCAGAGTCTTGGTCTCATTCATCTCTCTGGTCTGAAGAAGCACTGATGCAATGGCTTGATAGTTGTTATTGCAAGATAATGCAATCAAGAGGTGAAGCAGTAACTTTTTACTGTGTTCAAAGACCTCTGGGCGATAATGGTCAAGGCCTACAAGAAAAGGTTACAGCAATGTCTGAATATGAAGCAATAATAAACAAGTTCACATTCCAGAAATAGCTAAAATTCCAAGGCAAGTTCATGACAACAGTACAAACAAACAGAAGATGTAGTATTTCCAGACACAATTACCGGTGGTGTTACTTAAGTGGATGTGTACAATCATTTTCCAGATTGAACATCAATACAACTTTATGCATTCTGTCTCACTGCAGTGTTAATTTGACAGGTTTGGCAAACCTCTAAAGATGAGGAATTCTTGATGGTGGTTGTAATTACATTGCTTACCACAATATGTGGCTTTCTCGCATAGACATCAGTTTTGGAATGAGTGCAAACTGTAAGATGTAGATATTGATTTATTAAGAAAGGAACTGACAGACAAATCACTTGAACAAGAATTTCAGCTGCCAGTGAGTAGCATGAGAAATTAGCCCCTAACTAAGGGTGTAGAACTGAAACTGAAGGTTATGCTGAAAGACTCTGATCTGGTTTACATTGCTGCTGTTTGTAAGATTTTAAAACAACCTGAATAATTCACAAATTAAAAATATGAAGGAAACAGATGTTTGCAAAATAAACTGCATTCTGTTGCAGTAATCTCTTTTTGTTTATCTTTCAGTACCTTCCAAGATATTTAACACTACTTTCTTCTAATTAGGAGAAGTTTCAGTGCTGAAAAAGTTATTTTTTTCCTTTTTCAGCTACCTTCTTCTCAGGACATAGTCCTCTTTAAATAAAAAGCAACTCCTTCATTACTCTAAGCAGCAGCAGCCAACAGATGTTTCAGGTCAGGTGTTTTCTAATATATTCCAGTCATGCTGGTTCTTGTCTGGCTGCAAAAATGAAGCTGCTCATACTGCCACAGCCTGAACAGCCTGTGCTTTTGGCTCCTAAGGGCAATTCTTTGGAGGTCTTGTTACCCTTGGTCTGACTTATCTGCCCATAGCCTCTTCTGAAAAAAACACAGCCATCCTGTCCACCTCTTTTTCAGCTTCTTCAGGTTTCTGCTCCTTTTCTCCTTTCTCCATTTCCTTCCACCTGCTAGGAGATAATGAACCCATCCCATCCTGTTCTAACATATATCAGAAAGAATATCAAAAGTTCTTTTGGTTGAAAATAGATTCTATATTGGCAACACTTGTGACTGAAATCCTATTAAACCCCAGGGTTGTATGAAAGTATTGGCACAGATCTGCTAACTACAAAATGAAAAGGACAGTTCAGTCTTTGTGCTTGTCCAGTGCTGGGCCCTTCTTTAATTTGGAAGTGTTCCTGAGAGGGTAAACTGCTGTGACAGGGCCACATTTCCATGGGAAAGGAGTCTAGCTGCTTGACTCATTTCACATTGGTTGCAAAAGAGATTTTAAACAGCCGTGATTTTCATGCACTACTGAGATAAGCATGTTCACAACAGCAGTATGCCTCTCCACTTCACCATCAGTGCTACAAACTATCTAATAGCCTGCACATAAACAGCAAAATTCTTTCATTTTAGTATTTTCTCACTCCTTCCAATAAATTAAAGGATATTGGCTCTCCAGCTATCCACCCTACTAGTTCCCAGTTTCCTTTCCACTCAGGTGCATCTGCCTGCTCACATTCCAATAGGACAGAAATACTTCATTTTTAATCACATTCATACCTTTATAGAATATAGCATATAACATATAGCATAACTTCCTTACAGCATCACAAGAGATCTGCTAAAAAATATAGAAATTTTTTTCACAGGAGATAAAAAAACTCTAGAGGACCTGAACTTCCAGACTGAAAGCTGTGATCTCACTTTAGTTACCACTAAAGCTGTTACATTTAACTTTAATTTCACATTTTAGAACGGAGAGTTGTTAATCAAGGGATAGTCTCAAATGCTATTAATAAATTTCTATTTGTTTCTTATTAAAAAAATGTAATGTTAAAACCTTATTGCAGAAACAAATAACTAAGATATTTCTAGAATGAATTACTAGTACCTGAACTGTTTCTGCATGTGTTTATTTGCATGGCTCCCTGATGGCTCCTTAAAGCTGCCTTAACTGAAGTGGTCATGCTGCTGTATACTACTTACTCCTGTCTTAAGTTAACCATTTATTCTTCTGAGAATTTCTAACTGTAAGCACCAGTTTTCTCATACTGATACAAATCCAACTAAAGATGTTTGATCAGTTAATGATTACTATTTTGATCCATAAACTTATCCAGCTCTCTTTCAGCTCCCTCTTAAACTTAAGTTCACAGACATATAAAAAAGAAGTAAAAAATTGTTATGGACAGTCATAAAATAAAGTGAAGAATATGTGTGAAATATAATTGAAACTGACTCTGGAAGTTCCATCCAACACAGTCCTGGTTGTTAGTCTTGCATTTCATTAGAAGTTTGTGAAATTAATATACTGATCTACAAAACCCTATTTCATAAAAAAATCTCAAACAGAACTGTTGGTAAGAGAGTAGCAGAAAATGAGAATGAAGTATCTTCTTCAACTTACACTGTTTTCTACCACTGTTCTGTAACCTCCCAAGTTAATATTTTTTTGCTTGCAGAACAGCAGACTTCCCAGACTGACCATGAACAGATTTAGTGGTAACTATGGTGACTGAATGAGAAGTGAACTGGAATCTCAGCTATAATAAATTTATTTCACAACTGTCTGGCTGTGTTTTTTTGTGAACACTATTCTTTATTAACCATTAGAGTCAAGGAATGGCTTTTTAATGCTAAACACTCTCATGTGCTAAAAAATGAGGCCACTCACTTCATAATGTTAAACAGGAGGATAAGGAAGGTAACACCCTCCTGTTGAACTGTGTTACAATCAGGAACAGACACAGCAGTGGGACAGAAGTAGTGTGTCTACACTGAGGTACATAAGGGGACACATCGATGATTAAGTATTTGATTAGCAGTGCAATTAATGAAGCTTGCTTTCCAGTGGTCTGTGTGCTACCTCCACTACCTCTGCAGTACAGTAATCTTGGCTCTCTTACAAGGTATTTTTGCAAAGGCAAGAGAAAGCACTAATGTGTGTAGTCCAGGCCTAAGGCATGTGTAAATTGCCATCATAAACCAAACTGTACAAAGGCTTGAGTTTCACCTACCTTTCCTGCAGCACAGAATGCTACGTGTTTTTAGAGGTATTTTAGGAAGTAAATCATCTTCAAATTTTTACACACCTCTCAAATTTGGGTGAAATAGGACAAAATATTCAAAAGTTTCAAAGTTTTGAGACCAATTCACAGATTATAATTCGCTTGGGTTTTTTTTTTAAGGGTTGAGGGGGAAGACATAACCAAAACATGTAAGAAACACAGCTCTACAGCTTCAGCAAAACTAAAAAGGATGGGAGTACATCTATACTTTTGTTTCTGCTTCTGTTGGTCTTACCTAAAAAGAGAGCATGTAGCAATAAAGGGAGGTGAAGAGCCCAATCTTCTCTGACACTGTGATCCACTACCATCTCAGTCATGAAGATGACAGCAATATTGCACCTGCAAATTAAATCACAGTATCAGTTTCAAACATCTTGCAAATGGGAAAGCAGTACAATGATGCCTATTTCTGAAGGAATAAACAATACTTAAATTTTCAAATTCATTGCATTTCTTCTCAGCATGTTTAAAGCCAAAGCATCTTATTTACAGTATCAAGCAGAAAAGTACCCATTACTGAAAAAGTCCTATTATTGTCAAAACAAATTATGTAAAAGAGGCATTTCAGAATATGCATAGCCTAGTTAGAATAAAAGATCAAAGTCCTACGAATAACAGGGACAGAGGCTTTGGAAAGAGAAATTTTCCTTTGCTGTTTTAGTTGTTTCTTCAGTCTGATTCTCATCAGTGATGTCCTACATTGTAAATGGGCTTTCTGGTAGAAATCTGGTAGAGTTGTGAGCTTTCACTGCATGTTGTTTTCTGCACTGGAAATCAGCAGCAATTGAATGTATGACTTTCAGATGTTCTGAGTGGTGGGACAGTTGAATTGGTGTTAGAAAGCCAGTAATAGGAAGCATCTCACTGTCTGAAATGTCACACATGCTCACCTATGAAGGGGTCCCCGGGGTGTGATGGTTTCTGGGAGGTAGTCCACAAGTGGTGCCCAACATCCTCCATTGTAAGGCATGGGCAGGGGATGTGGCTGTTTGGTTTCAACAATATTCAGTAACCAGCTTGTATATGGAGAAACAGGATCATCTGCATGGAAAAGCATTAAAACAGAGTGCATAAAAAACAAATTTGGTTACCCATTTTTGAGAAATACTAAAATAGATTTTATGCTAATGTATCAGTTCAGCTGTTTGGAATAATGTGATAAGATGCCATGAGGTTTGCAAATTCCTGTGTTCAATAACAAGTGATGCATTTTTAATCCCTCTTTCATGCTGCTGGAAGTTAAAGAGATTCCAAGCAGACAGCACTGAATGGTAGGACCGGCAGCTGAATCCCTGCTGTCACTCAGTAGCTTTGGATCCAGATCACAAAGCACCAAGCAACAGACTTTCTCTGCAAAAATGAGAGAAAAGTTCAGCCAACAAAGCTGCTGTCAGAAGCCATCTGCTGCAAGGAGCAGCATACCAGTGACACATTCCTGCAACTCCTCACCAGTGCCTTGCTGAGCGATGCTACAAAGGCCAAGTTAAATGTCCTGAATTAGCAAGGAGGAATAAGGAATGCAAAAACCATCTTCAGGGCAATTTTCTTTCAACAGGGATGAATTATCTCTTGAATTTCTCAAAGACATACTTAACTTTGCTTCACTATGACAGCTGCTATTTGTTAATGAGCATTAGGGTTTTTTCTTCCACCTGTTTATGTGCAATGATATGGGTCAAGTAAGTTATTTCCACCACTTTCTGTCTTCTCTCAGCTGCACGGTTTTGTTCATCTCTTCTGTATTCTGTTCCCTCTCATTCCTTTTGATTTTCCCACTGGTCAGTTTTTATTTCTGAGGTCTGGCAGACTGCAATACACTGCTGTGGAAAGTAGCTTTTCCAGGTTTGTTCTTGACATGTATCCAACCATTGCCTTTTATGAATTTTTAATAAGTGCTATTTTTTGCTCTGCTTTGTTTGTTTTTGTTTGGTTTCTTTTAATGGGTTTTTGTTTGCTTGTTTGTTTTGTTTTTATTTTGTTACACTTTTGTATTTTAGGTAGGTTTGAAACCCTCAGCTCTTCCCTTTCTTTTATTAACAGCATGTATCTGATGCTTGTCGACTTTCCCACGGGAAACAAAGCTGTTTTGATGCCTACAAAAGTATCAGAGTTAGCTTTTGCTAATGCATATCAATTGTTAGTTTTGAAAAAAGCATCTTCAGGTTTCCAGATCTTCAGGAGACCTTCAATGCAGTAGCTGCTCCTCCAATTATTTTTAAAACACTAACTTTGTAATTCTCATTCTCCAGTGCTGGTCTTTCAAGGAACATTTTAAATCTTTATGATTTAGACCTCTACTTAGATCCTCTGGAGGATGATTGAATAGTTACAGATAAAGAATAAACTGACCTAATAATGTAGCAAAGTACAGCATTTTCACATATTTATCTTCTAAGGGTTAACCAGATAATGTTTTCCAGATGCTTTCTTTTAACAGAAAAAGCACTGCACAGGCATTACTTATTACTCCCAATTTAGGTGTTTCACAGCATAGCGCTTCATGAAGTTCACGTGGACACCTAGATCTTCACTCATGTTTTCACAGCTTTATGTGCAGAGAGAGAAAGGAAAAAAGAAGCACTTTGAAGCTTAACATGCAATCCTTGTTTGAACAAAAGAGTTTCTGTGCTGCAGAGCTGTGCTCCCTGTTTATATCCTCAACAATACATGTATGTTCAAGTTGACTGGAGGGAAGAGAGAAGCCATACAACCAACTCCTTTGCAGCCTGGACTGCCTGTCGGGGGAAATAAGTTGTGTTTTCTTAATGGAAGTTGCATTACATGTCTTGAAGAATGACAAATGGTATAAGAATTACTCTGTCTTATTAGAATTCTATATAAATGTCAGTAGCTAAGTAAAATGCATTGCATTTCCCATCTAAGTATTCCTGTATTTGCTAAAGGAACTCCTGTGAGAAGCACACTTTGCATACGTATTCATGGTACTATGAAGGTTGCAGGTACAGAAGGAAAAAAAACATTTGGGCACCAGCTCAAGAAGACATTCCAAAAAAGCAAAGAAAATGTCAGAATTTTTTAACCTTTTATTACTCTAAGCTCTTGTCAAAACCAGCTACTTATGAAGGTTGTTCTGATAATATATACATTGCTCTGTTTTGAAAAATTGTCCATGCAGATCAGATTAGCACCAGTGCTCCAATTAACATCTGGTGAAGAATATTTAGTAGCTGCAGCAATAGAAAGCCATAAAAAACCAAGACAAGTGTACTAAAACTCAGTGAGTTTAAGATGTTGCACACTTTTTTGTGTACTTAAATATTGGAGTTTGTACATACACAGTATTTTGTAAATACTGTGCTTCATAATTTTGAATAATAGTTGGTGATATACATTTAAACATCCTTTTGTATTGTATTTGACAGTGTTTGCATAGTTTGCATAAGAGTATTGCCAAAAATTACTTGGATTAAAGAATATATAAAATCTTTACTTTTTATGTTAAAATACTGTTCCAAAATGGTGTCTGTAGTACCAAACCCAGACATTATGGCCTACACATTATTTGACTTGGCTGTAATAAGCCAGAGATGAAAGTCAGTAACAAGGTCTTGCCTTACTTATATTTGGTTAGGGCCTAATCGAAATCTCTATATACTCCAAAAATGCAGTCAAGCCATCCAACTCCTAAATGTTATACTGTCATTCAACAGTTGACATTGGTTTCCTTAGGAATATCTGCTGAGCACCAAGTGTCCATTTATAGTCCATTTTACAGAAATACATAAAGAGGGAGCCTCTGCTAGACATTAGAATGTTTTCTTCTCCCACCAAAACACCAGAAATTTCATCCAACTGAATAATAGAACTTACTTTTGTCATCATCATAGGATCCTCCGGAGCTATTACTGTACCTTGACTCTAGTCGGGTGTGTGCTCTGACTACATTACTGAACCTTGAAATAAAAGAAAAAATCTTCAATAACAACACAGACTGACATTAAACATCTGGACTTTATGCTTACTCTAAAAACAGAAACAGCAATTCCTTAAGTATGCACTTTTACACAGGAGTTGACAGCTGCACTTTTAGACAAGAGTTGTTTTAGACAAGAGCAATGTTGAATACAATGCTCTTTCTTTCCGTTAAAGACTTTGCTGACAATTTCTGAGAAGTTCTAACAGTGTGCTCCTATGTCATAAGCTTTTAAAACTTAGTAAAAGGAAATTCTTATGCTGCAAACATGTGATTTGCAAGAAATTGCTAAGGCTGAACTGAGATATAAACTGTCCACAGCTAGCATTTTGTCACAGATCATTTTCATGGGTAAAGTTCTGCCAGCTTGCTAAAGCAGTAAGTGATTGGATAGTCCAAAGCCAAGCCTGCAGAAGTATCAGGCAGGAAAAGCTGCAGCAGATCCCCCTTTAACAGGAGAATCCAGCAACTGCCAGAGCAGGTAAAGGATGTGAGAGCCAGAACAAACTGCTCACAGCAGTCCTCAAATCTGCCACAGAACCATAGTTAACTTTTACTGGTGATCTCCTTTGACTTCCTCCACCTTGTGCTCTCGGGGTAACCAGGCCTGAAGTGCAGTAAGAGGAGCCACACTGAAGGCTAACAGACTAGGAATGATCAAAAGACGTTATCCCTTCTGCAAAGCTAGGAAACTAACTACAAATAACCATGGATCAAAAGAAACAAGACTGAAGGTTTTCTAGATAACATTCCACTCAGTTCGTTACTAATGTGCATACATTCTAGTATAGGCTATTTCACTACACCTTGACATATTACACTGCCTCTGAAGCATGTCTGTCTCATAAGGACACAATAAATTCCTTGTGTGGGTGATAAAAATGCACCATGAGCCATCTTAATACATGGTATTCTACCTATGACTTCCATTATGTCATATGTCTTCCTACATGAAGCCAATATTCTAAGATAGACACACTGGTTTTGAAGTGCAGTTGCACTTGCAGCTTCTAGTGTTTTTGGTAACATAAATGCCAGCATGGAATCCAGGCAAATTATTTTCCATTTTTTTCTGAGGTGTCTTCCAGCAGGAACCAGAATAATAGTATCAGGATTTTGTGATTTTCCAGTAATTTTTATCATATGGTCTTTGGCTTTGCACTTACTCATTTGTCATTTTTCAGTATGTACCATAAGTAAGCCGAAGTCTAAACTGAATATATAGATTTGTAAGCAAATTATTTTACATAGCTTTCCTCTGTAAGACATTTTATCCAGAAAAAGGAGGTGTCCTTGCAGTCAGGGATACAAAACTGCAAACTAGATTTTACTCCCTGTCCATGAAATCAAAAGGTGTGACCAAAACTGACTTTCCATACAGGTTTTAGTAGTCACTATTTGATATACACTCTTGATTTTCTTTCTCCTTTGTGGACAATCCCTAAAAACCCATGATCTGCTTAGCAGAGTTCATTCAATGTAGGTTAAACAGTTGTTTCTTTAAAACGAATTATTAAACAACAGTCAAAACTAGAATCCTGTGAATAGCTTTTTTTAAAAAACATATACATAGTGGGATAATGCCATATAGGATCATCTTGAGCATCAGAGTGCCTCCTAATGCCATGCAGAACTTTGTCCACTATCTCACCCTTAGCCTAGGAAAACACATATTTTGGAGGAAAAAACCCCACAAACCTTTCATCAGTCTCTTTCACCACTCTGTTCTCCTCTGCATCAGGAAAACTATCTTGGCCAGCTACAACAGTGTTACTGCTCGAGGTGGTTCCTGTATATGAGATGACAAAAAGAACACCTGTTACATGCAGCAGACATTATTTGCAAAGCAATAAAAGCCCGTGACTTAAAGGGGTTTTTAGCAGCTACAGTCAAAGTGATAATTCTGCGAGTACTTGCACATATGAATGAACACTGTCACCTCTACAAACCAGGTTCTGCTGGCATGGCTGAACGGTGTAAAGTTTACATGCTTTGAGGAGTCGATTTACATAGTAAAACTCTTCTACTCCTTAAACTAAGCTCATTCTCATGTGACATAACCTATTTTTTCCAAGTATTTAGCAAAACACTAACAAGGTTAAATGTGGGGGTGGTTCTTAAGTATATTTGACTACTGAAGCTTGGAAATAGCAATAGGCCTTTGAAAGCAGAACTGGCACACAGTTGAGGTTCTTAGTTTTTAAGAAACTTTCCCTGGAGTATCTGCTGTGATCACAGCATTTATGATTTCTTGTTCTGAGAAACTCGTGGTAAAAGAACCACTAGAGAATAGAGTGTTTTGAAGAGTGGGAGAGTTCTGAACAGCACCAAATATTGGTAATATGCTATTAAAATAGTTAAGATAATTAAGCATATTTTAAAAATGAAGATACCACATTAGGAATTTAAAAGAAGTGTAATTTAGACATGCAACAAGGACCTGAAACTTTTTTACAGATCTGAATGGGTGAAAAACGAAGAGATTGTTTTCTCCAAAGGGATGAAGACATGAAAAGAGCAGGAGACCACAAAGGGAAACACATGCAGGTCATACCAGAAGCTGCAGCTGAGGCTTTGTTGCTGGCAGCAAAACGGTAAAATGGAGGATTATCGCAATGTTGAACTATGGGGTTCACTGGGTCTGTTTGCTGCAGCTCAAAAAGAAGCTCTTCCATTGTCTGAATAGTGTTATTGCGACATAGATATATTGCAACTTTTTTTATCTAGAGAGGAAAACAACAGTTATTAAACTCTGATTAAAGTAAATTTCCAAATAAAACAATAAATATTACATTGAGGTACTGAAAGGATCCAGAATGCAAGCATTGCTCCTGGACAGACACCACAGCCATATACAGTTGATACAGAAATAAAACTTTTCCCTTTGACATCAATATCATTTTCCCAGCAGAGTCAATCTGTGATCGAATTACCTTAAAGTTTCTGCTTAACACTTACAATGAGCTTTTTAGGTATATAACGATATAAAATACACATCTGCAAAACTATAGCTGTAGCCACAAAGAATAAGTCAAGCTCTGAGTAGCTACTTGTGTCTGTAGCCAAAGTAATAGCAAATGGAAGAAAGGCAGAGCAATTATGTATATAGACTTCATGGGTCCTGATTTAAAAAATCTGAGAGTATCATTTGTAGAAATTCTGGAAATTTTTATAAATCTTTTAACAAGACCTCAAACCTTATTGTAGGCACTGCAGCAACAAGAACTGTTGAGAAATTAGGCTGAATTCCTGAAGAAAAAACCCCCAACGGCTGTTAAAAGCAGAGACTCTCTCCAACTCAAAAACATTTGATTCATAAACTGCTGGAGGTGTGAGACCATATGGGGAAGCATCCCTTTGTGTTTGCTTGCTTGTTTTTAAAGATGTCTCTAAACAGTTGCTCATAAGAGTGCTGATATACAGGACTGAACTGCCTGTTGGCCTCACAAAGTATTGCTGTTCTTATACTCTTAAATACTTCTATTAAAATAACTTCCTAACTGCCTCACTTTCTCTCTTTTCTCTCTTTTTTTTTTCTTACTGTATAGAAAATGCACATATTCAAGGTCTCTAACTCTACTGTGCTAAAGGTTTCCCATGGACTTTCCAGATATAAATCCATCTCCTTTCCGACACTCATTTCTGTTTGGGCTCACAGTGCCCTTTCAGCTTCCCTCACCCCTGAAGGGGTCACACTAAGTCTTTGCTGAAGAGGTTTTTGAACTGTAAATATTCTAAGAAATCTTTCAGTACATAATGTGAAAGAATGGACAGCTCAGCAATTTGTACTGGGGCACTGGGAAAAAAATGCTTAAAGGAAACATAAGAGACAAAGCAATTAATTTAGCTGATGAAAAAAAAATAAAAATATAGTGAGTCAGGCATGCTTTTTGGCATGGACCCACACAGGAAGAACAGATGGCTGAAGGCACTAAGCAGCTGGTGACTGCCTTGGGGCACAGGGGGCTCCAAAAGGAGATGGGTAAACTGGCAATCTTTCAACTCCGTGGTCTTTTGGGCCCAGGTGACCTGGAACAGTGCTGATAAACTGTCTAAATGATCTTTATTTGCTAACGTGTATCTGTTATCTACATGATAATGGAAGACACATGTTTACGGTATCAGCAGTCTTGTGTAGTTAGCAGAGTTGGGTATGATTTCTTATCTGTGAACTCCAGGGCATTAGCAAAACACTGAGCAGATGCATGTGATAAGCCCAGTGTATTTTCCTACTCCAGACAAAGCTATCAGTGAAGGGGTGACTCATAAGCACAGTCAGACTTCCTATAGAAGCTGAACATTTTTTTAAGATTCTGCAAAATCTGAGAATCGCTTTTAACTCAACATCACAAAACACAGACTAACTGGGTGGCAGAAAGCACAGGACTCTTGCCAGCTGCTGCCGCCAATGAAGATCTGAGTGTCTTGTTAAGAGCCCCTGGAAGCCTGGGAGGGAGACCAGAAAAGTTCCACAGGCAAAACAGGAGATGCTGAGCAGATGAAGCTGGAGATGCCAAAACAGATTGCTCTACTGTCCTGGGGAGGACAGAGCTGTGAGAGCCAAGGCATGAGGCAAGGAAAGAATTTGAAGAAAGAAGTGCTCTGGGAAAGAGAGAGTTGGCAGTTGGCTGCTCAGAGCTGTGGGATGGCAACAGTTTTGGAAAAAGGAGGTGCTGAAAGCTTTGGGTTGGCAAGTATCTGGATTGGGTGATAATGTATGTGAGGGGCTCCTGGGCAAAAGGTGACAGGGTTATCAGGCATTTCCAGTCAGGCTACAAATTTAGGAGTGAGGAGTGTGTCTTTAGCACAGACTACTCGTTCCTCCTAGAAAACTGCCCCTTCTTATTTTGTAAGCTGGCAGAAATTCAACAGCCCCTATTTTGTCTCTTAGCTCTGTGATTTCCACTTGTTCTCTGCCAACATAGCACCTCCTGATGGAGACCACCTTTGGGCCTAATCCCAAGTCTATCACAGATTGTAGGATCAGTCAGGTTGGAAAGAACTTGGGAGGTCTCTCATCAAACACCCTGCTCAAAGCATGGTCAACATCGAATGGAGACCCTCTGTGACAACTGATGGAAAGAGCTTAATTAACCGCAAGATACTTGGGATCAACATCTTTGTCTTCCTCTCATATAAACTTTGAGCTTATTCTTACACCAACTTCACTTTCAAATTTTTCCTCTTTTGACTAGGTAGGCAAACATATACACTGATTCGAGAATACAGAACCATAAACTCTACAAATAAAAGTAAACAAGCAGGATGCCTATGGCACAATAACAACATCTTGATAATTTTTATGGGCTTTCATATTTTATTCTATTATGCATAGCAGTCATCATAAGCACATTAAGCAAACTATTATTTCAGCAACTGTAAATGAAGTATATTTTAGAGTTTTTTTAGACAACTTTCATCACATTAGTAATAATTTCAGATTTACTTCAGGGAAATCAATAGAAAGAAGCTAACTAATAAAGCAGCATATTGTAATTGTGCTGGAAAATTGACTAAATTTAGATTCTGTTCCACCCAGCAACTGAGCAATAAGGAACATGGGAATGGAACTATCCTGCTTTTCTCAGACAGCCCTGATTTTATTTTAACTGGAATAATAACAGCACAGTCTGAGTTGCATATTACAGGAAAGTTATATAATTTATGACAGCCATGCAAAGGCACAAGATTGGGTAAGGAGCTCTCTTCTGTCTCTTGAAATGTCCCACAGAAAGCCCTAGTCAGTTAAAGGAAAAAAAATGTAGCACTTTCTTAAAACTGCATGCTTTTCTGAAGGAACAGGTAAATATTTACAATAAACAAGCCAATAAGACCATAGCACATAATGTCTCCTTCATGATATAACATCCACTGTTCAAAGTACTTTCAAAATTTAACTAATAGCTTTGTAAACTAATTGATTACTGAGAAAAAAATATAAGCATTTAGTATTTTTACTTATCTTCATTTTTCATGCAAGTTATTTAATCTTGGAACAGCCATTCTGTCTTTTTCATTTAAAAATTCTATATATGTAACATATTTTTATGCAAACCTGTAATGAAAAAAATATTTTTTTCCTCATTCATTCTGGCAATTTATGGCCAGTCTCTGTTACTGTTCCCGTACAATGACATGTAAAGTAGCTCTGTAGGTGATAGTTGTTTTCTTTATTCAAACCTGTGTAATCAACAGTAAATAAAGTGCAAACACTTACATAAGGTAAAAGGATGGTATCACTGCTAACACCACACAAACTAATGAGAAACTGCAGTGTTATCCTAAGGTTGTTACTCCATTTTTCATTGTTGGCCAAAGCATTCCAGACATTTTCCATCTCTGGTCCAGGAATTTCATCTCCATACTGCAAAGAATCATAGACATACATTTCTTGAAATATACAGACCTCCAAAAAACCCCATGCTCTTTTAGAGTATTTTCCCATGCAGAACCAACAGTGAAATAATGTAAAAAGTTACAAAAAGGTATTTTCAAAATCTACCTGACAGACTTCAGAGCATAAATTCTATTTAAAAGTAATTAGGTTCTGATCCACAGAAGGACTTAAATGATAATAAAATCTTGAGGAATGTAAATTCAAAAAGTGATCCTAAATTCCAGCAGCTTATTATGTTTCATCCTTACAGTTGTCAAGTAACCAAAGTTCTGTTTCTGCATGTCTTTACCTAAGTGCTTCAGTCTTCACAGCAGTAAACAATTGGGAACCTCTCTCCCAAGTAAATCCTAGCAGAATTAAGCATTTGCTTTCACATTGGAAATGAGCGGCTTTTGATCTCTTTTGCCAGACAGTTATAGAAATTACTGCCTTTTGTCCGATCAATTAAATGGTTAGTGCACACATCCAGGATGTGGGAGTCTAGAATTGTTCTGTTTCCTATGTAGAAGTTTTGCCTCCCACTTTGAGAAGTCTGCACAGGCTGACATCCTACTAGCAGAAGAGGGGCAATCTCCAGGTCGTGCTATTCTACTGAGAATGATATAATACATATTAGCTACATCAACACTGTCACTGACACCTACACCTACTGTCATCTACACCGACACTTCCTGGTGCCAGCCCCTTTGTCACACATATAGCTTCAAAACTAGGTCCATCTATATGTTTTGAAACAAGCATTCTTAATCACTCTAGAACCAAGATTTTGTGTGGTTTTGGAAACAACTTGCTCCAAGGACTGCTGCTGTTAGGCAGTAAGGGTGAGACTGCATCACATCTGGTTTCAACCCATGAAATTCCTCTAACAGCATCCTAGAGACTCCATACCATCAGATCATTCAAAACCAGTATCATGCCCTGGATATGCAATGAGTATCAAAAAAACATTCTGGTGGGCTGAAGAGCAGTCCCCACATTATTTCAGGCAGGATATATGACAAAACACACACAAAATAATGATTATGTTTTACTTAGAGGGCCTCAACAGATTCAGAACCAACTGCTATGTAGCATGGATACAGACAGTCTGCTTGGGAGGATCAACTCTGATGAGGTTAGGAAATATGAACCACCCTGTCCCATATGACAGGCATTACTTTCTGAAGTTTGTGTATTTAGCAGTTTAGACGTATCTAGTCAACCAGGCAAAAGCAGTGCCAGGAAAGTGTGGCACACTCATTAAGGCAGCTTGGAACCTACCAAAGAGAAGGTAAAAATGGATTCTCAGTACCTTCTCCACCAGCTCCTTAGGCATTTTGCATTAAAAACGAATTCCTCATTCTTCATCAGGACCTGGGATGTAAAATACTTCCTCTTTTTCAAAAAACCCTCACTTTAACTAGCACTTTAGAAATTTATACTCATTTTCCCCTTTTTTAAAGAATAGATGTGTTTCCTAGAAAGTACAAGAGCTTCAGTAGGACAAATTAGGGGTGCTTATTTGCATACCCAAATAAACTTTCATCAGTTGCCTTAAACCTTAACCCACGATCTGATATATGAGGGAACTGAATTTAGATCCTTCATTAGTAATCCTTAATGCCCTCACTATTAAGGTTTTCTCTTTGTCCATGTTTAGAAGGAGAACAGTTTTAGTGTTGTCCTTAAAAAAACTGTTGCCAGTGCAAAATTTTTGGTATTGGAGGGAAGAAACAGAAGTTTTATAGGTTGGTTCTTTGATTTGCTTTTTTACCTTGGCTGTCATATACATGAGATTATTAAGAACCAGTGAGGTGGCCTCAGGTGAGCCCCAGCCATTGCCTTTTAGTCCACTTGTGACAGCTATGTCCCCATCCTTGTCCTTCAGTTCATCTTCTGGAGTGGTAGGGCTTGAACCAGGGAGGAGCAGTCTGTTGTCTACAAGTTCAATATTATGAAGCCATGGTAGCAGATAGGTAAGCATGATCTGTCTTCCATTTGGATGCGTTGTTGGAAATCGCTGGCTTACCTCTAAAACAGTAAGAGTTGAAAAGGACAACATAGTAATTTATGAAGGAAACATTAAATACACTGTTTAAATCACATTTTTGATGTTTGTTAGACTACCTGATGGGTTTTATCTTGCACATCAATAGCATACAAAAGGATGTACTTGAACTTCCTGAAGAGAAACATTGATTTAATGTTCAGTAACTGCAAGGAACTAGTCAGGTCTTCTGTCTAAAATAACTAACGTAGTCTGGGTTTAGACACAGAAAATCACCCCTTTTTACTGTGCCATATTATGTATTAAGTGAAGTGGATGCCAATAAAGAGGAAAAAGGGTAATTCAGTTACTGGTGGTTACTCTGGAATTCCACAAGCTTCTGCAGAATTAGAATTAACATACAGAACTGTTCTGCAGAATTACACATGGACCACTGGCCTTCAGTTTTTTTAAATATTAACACACTTATTATACTGAGTTTATAAAAACCATCCTGCATATATTGGGGTCTTATTTCCTGTGGGGACGCCTATAAAATTCAGTTGGGTGTCAGTCCAGGAGTGCTTTATTTGGTTTATAAAAAAAAAGAACTGGCATTGTAAGGCAAAGGGATTTGGAAAAATCTGGGATAAGAAATACAGCTTCCTGCCAAAGTGAACCACATTATATCCCTTTATCAGAATTCTTGTGTAAAATCAGTACAGCAAACATTTCTTTTCTTTACTCTTTGCCTGGTTTTTAAAAATCTTGCAGACACATACTGTGCTCTCTCCTTATGGTTTCAGATATACAGAAAGGATCTCTGACTTGGACTGTATATCTGAGGGTTTTTTATATGACACAGTCACTACAGCAACATGAATAGATGGCAACAGTAATAATGAACAACATTTATTTAAGGAGCCATCAGAATTTCCCTGGACCAGCTATTTATAACTCCTGGTATATTGGGCACTGAGGAATGGATAATGTATTGTTTCTTTACCCTCCCTCCAGCCCTTACAGACTGAGTAAAAATAACATAAAGGAATTTTAAGAGCCAGTAGGAATTCCTATGATTACAGACATTTGTGTTCTGTTATTTAAAAAGTAGAGTAACAAATTAGATTAATGAAAATAGACAGATATGTCTCAAAACATCGCTGTTCCCAGGAATGGTCATATTCTGAGTGGGCATATTCTGAATTGCACTCCTGCAGGTCTCATTCTTTAACATATTCCTCAGTAACTCTGAAAAAATGTTTCTAATAAAATTAAATAATGACGAGACATGCAGATGTGGCAAATAACAAAAGGTAGAGATCACTCTGAGTGGTTTGAATCATTGGTAAAACTGGACACAGGCAATCAATCTCCCCAAAGTCGAAGTCATATTTGTACAAAATGAACAACTACATCCAAGTATCATCTATATAAATGCATGTATAAAAAGAATCACATGAGAATCCACTCTAGTAGAGCCAATGTAATTTTAACTCATTCAGGGCATTTGCAATTTCAGAGTTACCCTAAAATCTCACAAGAGTCCCCAAACAGGGTTCCTGTACTTTGCATAAATACCTCTAGGAAATGTACACTGTATTCTAAATCTGAATCAGAATAAAAACAGGTCAAGCTAAATTTATAAACAGAATTGTGGTTCAGAATGGTAGCAGTCTACCAGTTGTACAAAAATGTAAAGTAGGTATTATGTCAAATAAATATAGGTACCTGAAAAAAGTGGAAGGGTAAGTTCAGGATACATCCTTGCTAGTTCATATGAAAGAAGGGCGAGTGAGACACTGTAAAGAGGTGGCAGGGGACCATGTGTCCCATATAAGATACTGCCTGGTCTTTGCTCAGCTACCTTTTTTGAATAAACAAAAAGCTTTGATTCAAGGATCTATAAAAGACAAAAAAAAAAAAAAGAGACAATAAAATTAATTAATTCAGGAAATTACAGCATTTTAAGTTTAGCTATCAGAGAATGTTCTATATGCTTCAGAGTATACTCTCCAAATGTGAAAGACACCATAACATTCATTTTTAAGTAAATATTCCCATATTTATAGCCAAGACAAAACTGATTGTTTATTTTCAAAACAAAACTAAAATGTAAATAAACAGTACTTTAGAAGGAGTTCAGAAAAAAACTTCAAAGATAGGAGGATGAAAAAAGTAACTGATACATGCCTGCATAAGTTGCATGGAAATTTCATAAATCTCTCTGTTGGTGTCAGATGCTTTGAACAGCACCAAGTTTAAAAGCGTCACTATATCAAAAGGATAGTTCCTAGAAGAAGAAACAGCACATTTTCATGAATGTTGGTGAGGAATGCAGATTATATTCACTCTAATTTACTCTGTAATATGGTCTAAAAAGAATGTCATCTCTCTTTTCTCTGTTCTATCATCAGAATATGGGAAAGGGAGCTCTTATGAACACATGGTGCTTGATCAAAGGGCCATCTGGTGAATGGGAAGAAAGAAAGGATTATTTGTAATTACCTTAGACTAATGCTTAGGAATGCTCTGAGTTACCCACAGTGAGAAAGGCAATACCTGTCTCTATAACTGTCAATTCCTTTTCATTTATAACATAAACTATTTACAGAACAGGCCAACACACATGAAAGAAAATTGGTAACATGAAAATTTCCAGGTTTAAGTACTTCTTAAGACAAGCTGCAATTAAAACAGTCCTTCTGGACAAAAGACACTATCTCTGACATGAACATTCTAAGGTGTTACACAATTTTATCAAAATTGTTTTCAAACCGTAAACACAACTGATTGAAAAAGTCTGATACCTAGAAAGTCAACATCAATTGTAAGGTTAAACATAGCAAAGTGTTAATAATGAGAATATTGATAGAAGATCAATTCCCATCTGGATTTTCACTAAAGTTTCCGTTTTCCCATGATGATTTATAAATACACCTGATTCAATGGTGAACCATCAATTTCGCATCCTGGATGTCACAGCTACAGTGCTCCTGAATGGCTGCAGAATGCCTGTTTGGACTTTCTGATATGTCAGACACGTGTGTGGCATAAGACATTCTTGGTAATTCCAAATACTAGCTGCAATCCATGCTCTACACCTGTCTCTTTGACCTTCCACTAAGTATTAAAAGTATATTAAAAAAAGGAAAAAAAAGAAAAGAAAGGGAGCAGCTTCTCTGTAGCCTGACAGGCATCATCAGTGAGACACATTACTGCTCATTTTACAAGTAGTTTAAGCAGTGGCCTCTGGATACATTTTGACAGATGATAGAGGAAAAACTATT
>JAWWLZ010000001.1:49513031-49530761 GCA_035041345.1 Poliocrania exsul | reverse complement strand
AAAGTTAACTTAAAGCAAAGTTTTAAGTCCCCTCAGCAAAACATGATGGCAGAGGTGGTACTATGTTTATTAAAGAAACTAGCAAACTGCTACTGGCCTTTCATGTTTCACCCAGACCCTGTGTTGAAAGCCAACAGAGTTTAACTAAACAATACTTATGCAAATCATATGAACAGTGGCCAAAAGTGATAGATCTTGACATGATAAACATTTGTTTGCTAGGAGCTGTTACGGCTTTGTTAGCTATTGACACATTTTAAAGCTGTCTTGTTAGAAGAAATATATCTGTATTAATTTAATGCATCAGTTCTTATTGTATTCTCAAAATACACAACATAACTTTCGCTGTGGAAAATTCATACAACATCCAGTCATTGGTCATGTGCCTTTTAGAACGTGAGAACAAATGCAAAGAGGAAGGGCTTTGCAAAGTAAGGCCTCATGGCAAAGTGATTACTAAAGAAATACTCTTTTGTTAATGAACATGATTTAAAGGAGGAATACTGAAAAGAAATACAGTATTCTGTTTGCTCTTGGTAGCTAAGAACTTGACACTGCTCAGTTCAAAGGGATTATTTTAGAGAATAACAGGAGTGACATTTTTTCTTTATTTTGTTCAACTATTATATAATTTTTATGTATCTCACAGCTGAAAGCAACTACATAACTTTGAAAAGACTTGCATATTGGAAACTTACATGAAAGCATTTGTACATTATTTATTGCCTCACTTTACTCTTTTGAATTCCTTTGTATTTGTTGCTACCAATGCTGCTATGTCTTGTCATAAATCATCTGGACATAACAGATTTACATGGATCGAGTAAGCTCCAGACCTCATCTTCCTGTAATTATCTGGAGATCTTTAAAGCAAAGAGGCTTTTTGTTTCTTTGATAATGGAATTACATTATATTTCTGAAGTGATCTTGCAATATAAAAAAGCATGAAGTCAATTAGAGAAATCTTTGTGATACAGCTGGACTCAGGTAACATGATCTCAAAACCTTAGGCAAGTTTTTCACAACATTTAATACTGTACACTTTCTGCAATTACCTATATTCTTCAGTACCTGTCAGAATTTATGAAGAGTCTGCAATCAACTCAGAAGGAAGAAAATAAGACCTTATTTCAAAGAAATCCGGAGTCCTTAAGGGTCACAGATAATTTCTTTTATGGCTTTAAAAGAGCTGATTATTATAAATTACTATGACAAGCTTCATCAAAATTTACAGATTGTTCATATTTAATTCTCAATAGACTTCTGAACACCTTTTTGTCTACAATCCCCTTAACATGCATTACATGACAATTCACTATCAGTAAAAAATAGCACAGAAAAAAAATAAAAAATTACTTTTTCAATACCCATATTAAATGCAATTTCATAGTATGCTGAGATAATTTAGTACCATACCTGGAACACACTGAATCAAGTTGGCAATCATTGCACTGAAATGTGCTCTCATATCCTTAAGGATTTCAACTTCTTTGTCATTTTCAGCCTCCAAAAGCATGCGAGTCAGATCAACATACTCTAAGAACAAGGCTCCAAGGGCTAACGTATCTCTTTCTAAGGCTCCATTTGTACTGGCATAAAGGAAAGGTGCACATTAATACAGAGTAACAGTGTAGTTATTCTACAGTTTTCTGAAGAAATGAAGAAAAATCTTTCCATATCTGATAGACTACAATATTCTTCAAAGAACATACCAAGTGTGGTAACCACTGAAATCTCAGTGTGGTAACCACTGAAAATTATTTCACTTGAAAGATCAGTATTTATGATGAGCGATAGTCCTACCTGTCACTTATAACACCAGCATCAGCAAGTAGTTCAAAAATTCGCAGTAGCTGCAGTCTTAGCAGATCTCGGCGTTCTCGACGTTTCTTGTTCTTGGAATTTAAAACAAGAACCATTTTTATATGCCTAGGTATATACATTAAAAACTAATAGCTTCAGAAATATCAGGACAGTAGTGAGATTTTGGAATTCCAGTTCAAGAATTCTCTTCATGAAGGAGCTCAAATGCTTTTGGACATTTCACCATAACACTGTGCTTACACATCAACAAAGAACTGAATATGATCAATTTTTTGTCTTTGCACCTACTATTGAAAAAATTGTTAAGAGCTACCTTAGTATTTACTGAAAATGTGGAAATGAAATAATGAAATACTGGATAAAAAACAACTAATATTCAAGGTTCATGTGCCAAAACCCATGCTAACTCCAGGTAACATGGATGTTCACATTAACTTCATGTCTTCTAGTTTCGGCACTGTAAAGTGCAGAATACCTATCCAAACCCCAGGGAGATATTTTAGTGTTTAGCCATTCTTGAGCCTGGAAATGCTGCAGTGACACGATCACCCATATTGACCTGGCAGACACCACTCCAGTACACTCTTTGGTATGCTGACTGCAGTGGTTGTGCACACACTTAATGTACTTCTCCCACAGAACAGGACTGTACAGTTGTTTAACTGGTTCATTGTATCTCTTTGTCTTCTAGAAAGCTGCCCTTTCTGTCTTCTATCCTGCCTGGAAAGATGTGAATGCAACAAGGCCTGTTCTTTGATGAAAGGCTAAATTGACTTGTTTGTATCCTGCATCTCCAGTAAGCAAAAAAACCATGAGAAGGTCAAAAAGCTGCTATTGCACTCAAAGAAATTTGCTGCCAGAACAAGAAAAGCTCAGAGAAAGCTCAGATTCTCCTCTTCAAAATATAAGAATGGCAATACTGAGTCAGATCAAAGGCTTATCTCATCTAGGACTGTGGCTCTGCCTGTGGCCAGCAGTAGATGCGTGGGAGAAGAAAATGATGCTTTCCCTGGTATTCTGACCCAGAACTGGCAGTCTGCAACATCCTGGCCAAAGGTCTTATTCAAATCATTATGCTATTTGATTTGTCCTATTCAGAGCCCTGTTTTTCTCCTGCTACATCTTAAAGGTTTCAGGAAGCACATGTAGAGAAAAAAGCAGTTTTACTGTAACACAGTATTTCACAGACAGCTGCCTCCTGCAACAGTGTTGGAGATCTGGCAAGCCCCGCAACAGTGCCCACAGGGTGCTTCTTGTGTAATGTCCTTTTTGGTTTACCCCTGCAGTTCCTGGACATGCTGGTAATGCTCTTCCTAGTCGTAGCATATGTCAGTTCAAGGACATTATTTCTGCTGTGTTGGATACCTGCCTGCTGACATGGAGGCCTGTCGTGTTCTCTACAGCTACATGACCCACACAGTCACTCCTGGGTTTACTGGTGGCACTGTTTGCCGGAAGGTGGCCCATTTCTTCACATTAGGAACTACACAGGAATTAACACTGCAGTCTCTTGTTCCTTTACTGACATTTCCATGTGCTAAATTTGGTGTTACAGCCTACTGTACACCTTGGAACTCTTGCAATTCCTTTCCTGAGGGTAGACTGGATATGTATGTCTGTAGAAAAGGCATTGGAAGTCTAAGTTGTCTTCAGTGGCACACAGACAAAATGCAGAGGCAAGTGACTGCACTAACATGTTTTAATCCACTTCTGCCCAGTATTAAAAAGAGAAAGATCCAAACCCATGACTTCGTAGGCAAGGAAGGCACACAAATGAATTGAGGTGTGAAGCAACACAGAGTGGAAACGGCAGTGGACATTTCAGACACAGAATTATTAACAATTGTTCATGCAATTTAACTTGAATGAAGCACCTGCCAGGTGAATTATTTTTTTGTCTATTTCCATGTTGAGCATAGCTGAGAGGCTCTATAAAAAAGAATATATTTGTATTTCAAACAGACAATTACTATTTTAAAATTAATTTTTCAGTTTAAATAAACTACATTTAGTTTTCACGACTAACCTCTGGTCTTCTTTCTAGGGCTTCTTTCATTAGTGGGTGAAGTTCTTCTACTAATTCTCTAAATTAAAAAACATAAATATAAAAAACATGAATGCAGTGTCCTTTGAAAAGAATCAGTATTTTTTTAATAAATAAAAACAAATGTTGAAAGGGCAAATAAAATTTGAGTATGTTCAAATTACAACAAAAATAAAGCATTTAGATTAGACACAAATAATTGAGAATATGGTAAGAGGGGAAGTACCTGAAAACAAGGGAATTTGTTCTTCCAAATCCTAATACAAGTGATTCTGTTATTTCTATGCTTTCAAGTCTCATCAAGGGAACTAGCTGCTTTAGTAGGACTCCAACAGATGGAGTTCCAATAGCCTAAAATATATTAAGAAATTATTGACATTTAATTGTCAGGATATCAATAATAATAATAAAGCAAGTAAGTAAATACAATTTTAATTTTTTTACAAACAAACATTGTCCAAGAATCAATATGTATTTTAAAAACATGCTGAAATGATTTTACTATTATGGGTATCAATACAGCAGTTTAACTGGATGCCTGCTACCTCACAATCATCTCAATAAGGCCTAACAAATTAATATATCTGGGAAATCTCTTTGCTTTAGTTCAGATTATTTTAATTTACTTAATTTGTTGCTTCATTAAAATAGTCCAGTAATTGCATTTGTGGAGCTACTGCTCTTCTCAGGTTTCCACTACTTGAAACTGTGTTTCACATACTATTCCTTCTGACATCCAACAGGAACACAATTTTCATTCAGAAATCTGCCATATAGCTTAATGTTATAAATTTAGAAATTGCAGTGCTCTACAAAGAAAGAAAGAAAATGAGGAACCAAAGTTACCTTCAAATACATGTCCAGACCTTCTACACTTTGAATATTTATCACCCAGAATGCAAAAGAAAGAGTAATATTTTGAGAATGCCACTTCTTTTGCCAAATATTTATCCATACATCATGTCATACAGATGTTTTAATTGTCAACTGAGTTAAGTAGTTTGCACACATCAAAACAAAACATTCCCCTAACTGGAACACTTTCATCAGGATACAATTCTGCATGTAGATGCAGTTTACAACTCTCCTAAATAAACAACTGGTTTGAAGCAGGATGCATCACCTTATTATCATAGTTCACTGTCCCATCAGGAGTGGTAGCCATGATCTCCGGGGTTGAAGCACGCAAGTGTCCTGGGCTCATAATACTGGGCTTTGCTACTCCAAAACAGAGAATAAGGTAGTTTCTCCATAAAGTGACATAGTTATCTCCACTGCTTGCTGTACTTGTTTTCTTTGCATTAACAGGAATACTAGAATTCAAAAATCAATTAAAATTATTAGAATAATTTCCTAGTCTTAATTACACAGTATTTTAAATATTTTAAAAGGCAATAAAACATGCTGTGTATCTATCAGCTTCAAATGAACATGGCACGATGCAGGGAAAAAATCAATGACAGTAGAAGACTAGAGTTTTCCACCCTACAAGTTACAATTATGAAACTCAGAATTGTGTGGCAGTAATCTCTGGGTGGCACCATGCAACACCTGTGGACTGATACTGAAACATGAGAATAAAAAAACCCTTATATTAAAATCACACAGCCCATAGAAAAGGCAGTTACATGCACAACTGTAACTTACTTTGGATCCACAAGAGGCATTATCAGCTGCAGCCTTGTGAAAGCGTATGGCCAAGCATAGCTGAGAGCTGTAGGACAGTGTTTTGGTAGATTCTCCTGCCTAAGAAAACTGAAGAGGCAGAGAACCCAAGGGTCTTTAACAGACTGTGCAAATATCCAGACGTGGGAAGGACTTTTCACATCGTAATGGCTATTTACAAGGACAGCATTCCACTCCACCAGCCACTGCAAATCCACACTGTGTGTTAATGGGATTGTTGTCTATGGAGAGAAAAGAGAAATTACCGGTCCTTGTTATACTAGTCAGAAACCAGGTACACAGGCAACATATTTGCTTTATTGTATTATTAATGTGCAGAATGAAAGCACAACATTCAAACCTTTCCCTATGGAAACTGTAACATCTGAACTCAGGTGTTTTTATTTCAGATAAATTTCCTAATCCATGTATTATAAAGCCAGAATGTCTCTTGCTTGCTCAGTTTCTGTTTTCAGCTGCAGAGAGGCCCCACCTCACCAACAGTTCAATGTCCCCTTCTGTGCTGGTTTTGGCTTGGGTAGAGTTAACTTTCTTCATAGTGTCTAGTATGGTGTTATGTTCTGGATTTGTGCTGAACAGGGCTGATAATATAGAGAAGAGTTTGATATTGCTGGGCAGGGCTTACACAGAGCCAACGTCTTTTCTGCTTTCCCTACTGCCACATTGGTGAGGAAGTTGGGGGTGCATCAGAGCTTGGGAGGAGACACAGCTGGGACACGTGACCCCAACTGACCAAAGGGATATTCCAAACCAGATGACATCATGCTTAGGATATAAAGTGAGGAGAAGTAGGAGGAAGATGGGACATTTGGAGTGATGGCATTTGTCCTCCCAAGTCAGCATTACTCGTGATGGGGCCCTGCTCTCCTGGAGATGGCTGAACAGCTGCCTGCCCATGGGAAGCACTGAATTAATTCTTTGTTTTGCTTTGCTTGTGTGCATGGCTTTTGCTTTCCCTACTAAACTGTCTTTATCTCGACCCACCAGTTTTCCAGCTTTTATTCCTTCTGATTCTCTCGCCCTTTCTGCTGGTGGGGGAGTGAGTGAGTGGTTGCATGGGGCTTGGTTGCTGGCTAGGGTTAAACCACCAACAATCCTATTTGGCACCCAATGTGGGGCTCGAACCCATGACCCTGGAAAGGGCACTGACATAGCAAGGGGACCATTTGTTGCTTTAAACTTAATCAGGCTGAAAAGAGCCCCAGACTGTGTGCTTCTGCTCTCTAAGAAAGGGCGTTAATCTCTAAGATAGCATACAAAACATGTTGTCTTACATATTCATTCTTCTACTGATATGATTTCATTCAAAATGCTTAATCTCTGCTTCTTCTGGTGCATGTTAGATCACGACACCCATGAGAGAGTGAAAGCAGAGTTTCAGCCCAGCTGTGACTTGATTCAGAGCTTAGGCCCAGGTTTTCAGTCAGGGCCATTTCTGAGCATACAAGGGAGCTAAAGCTTATTCCCTTCTCAAAGAGGTGACAGCAGTGAGTGACTCCCAAGTGCCTGAAGCATTAGCTGGTAGTGGCAATAAGACTTTCTCAACTGGTCTTTTGGATGTAGGTTCAGAATCCAGATAGTTTTCACTGTAAGTGTTGTTTGTTTGTTTGCTTGATTTTGTACATAGTAACTTCTATATCCATAGGATGATTATTTTCATGGAACAGATTTTCTGGGACATTGTGGTGCCTTGGAGCTCTCGGGTAGATGGCTGGAGCCTTAAAGCCACATGATTTCTCAGTTTTATTTTTGGTATTTCATGTCTGATATCTGTTACGCAAACACCAGCAGTAACAACAGAGTAGTACTTACTGAATCTGAAACAGCCACATGAATAAAACTTTCAAGAATAGAAGAACTCAACTGATCCATGACATCAATCATAGGTCTGTCATCATCCTGCAAGACACAGAAAACATAAGTTAACTGCTCTCTTGACGAAACTATTTTCCTTCTTATTTTTCTGTTACATGAAACAGAACCATCTAAAAATTATGACATTATTCTAAAGTAGCTAAAAATATTCATTGGCAATGATAGGTACATTTTGCCTTTTTCACATTAATCTCAGAACCACGTCCAGGCTGTGGTTTGAAATGAACTTAATTTGCAGCTATAGCTCACTGCTTAGCGAACAAAAGCACATATCAGAAAATCCCAAATGACTTTGGATAGCTGGTATCAAAAGACTGAAAAATTAGCTTACTGTTTATTGAAGCATTCCTTTGCCGTGAACACACATATTTGTGTTCTTAGGCATTTAGATGGCTCACTGAGCTGTGACTGCCCGTACTCAACATGACTCTCCATACTTCTATACCCATAAAAAAGATGTAGAGGTCTTTACTATAGAAGGAAAATGTATATGAATGAACTTAAATGTGTCTTGTGCTGTGTTTTTTACAAAATGGTATGCTACAGGAATGAGTTTAATTTCCAATACAAATTTATAATCCTGACAATGCAAACATGATTTACGCAGTAAAAAAAGGTTTTACAGTGTATTTTACATTCACATCATGCCAAGAGAAAACATTAAGTGGCTGTACATGTTTCTGTTCAAATTCTTATACAGGGCATACGTCATTAATGCTACATTGGTGAGTACACAGAATGATTTGCAGTGTTAAAGCAAATAGAAATAGTAAGCTAAAATGTTTTTTTATAAACTAAATGCATATCTGCTACACTGTAGCAATTATGCTAAAACCAACTGTAATAGCAGTTTTGAATTTATCTTTGGACAATTTAATTCAAAGTTCCAAAAGAAAAAAACTTATACCTCTGCCTGGCCAAGGGCCAAGAATAAAGAACGGATTTCCCTGAGGATGAGAACAGCCAGTTTACGGGTAGCAACCTGGAAACTACACAGTAGAACCAGTGCAAATCCTTCGACTGCATGCAGGACGTTAGAATAGGGGCTTCTTTCAGACTGCATCCTGTGGCTGGATCCATTTGGTATCAACTGTAGAACAGTGCAAGGGAAAAAAATGGAGTGGTGGTGGTGTTTGGAAACCAGGTCTCCAATAAATACTCTATTTAAGTAGGACATATAAAGAAACAAAATGCACAGGCCATATAAATGCTGGACTAGGAAATCAACAGTATTTCCTCAACCAACCAAGTTTTGTTGCTTTATGTTACCTTGCTCCACAAAAGCAATGCATGAGTACAGTCCTTTGGCAAACCCTTCCCTCTAATTTTCAATAAATCTATACACTTTTTTCCCATTCTCCAGTAAAAACTGAATTAATAAGTCAGACTGTGTACACCTTGTACTTCTTCTATTCCAGATAGCAGGTCCTCAGGTCCTTCTTTGATCCTGTAACACCCAACACCTTAGGTAGATGGCCTCTAGAACCTGACTCCACCAGTAAATTGTAATAATATTTAATGAAAAGTATGTGAGGATTTATCTTTTCTACATTTTTTGGTACTCCTGTTATTATCTATTAATTATTAGTCCTCTGTGATATAAAGCAGACATCATGCTTGCCCAAAGGAACGTGTTTACAATATGATTAGTTTAGGAGATAAGAAGCCTAGAAATCATTTCTCATAATGAAAATATCTGTGGGACAGTGCAGATGGGAGGAGTAGGAGAAAAGCTGTTCAGTTCCCAGAAATGTTTGTAACACATAGAGACAGCAGGCTATTGTAACAATCAGGTTCTTTGATGTTTCTGAAACAACCAAATGAAATAGCTAAGGGAAAAGAAGATCTATTTCACTCTTCACAGCATTCCCACTAGCATTATCAATCTGTTTCAGTCCTGGGAAAATGCCCTTCTGCCATATCTAAATACACATATTTCACTCTATGTGCTTTTGCTGATGTGCATATTTAGTTTGACATGCATTCTCTTATGTTGCTCAACAACAACATCTGCTGTATTACACAAGGATGTAGCTGTCCTCAAAAGACACGTGAACTAAATACCTAAAAAATTTTACATAGCGAATTCTTCTCAGGTGAGTAAATACAAAACACACAAACCACAGCAATATCAGGGAGTATAATTTCTGCCTTCAATTCGTATAAATGTTTGGACACAGATCTCTTGATTTCATACCTCTCCAGATCTGGTTTTTGCCTGTTCAGAAGCTTTTCCTGGAGTGTGTATTACAAGCTTCCACTGTGTAAGCAACTGTAGCAGCAACTTCAGTGAAGTATCAAGAAGGGTATGATGCATATCATTCACTTCGCGTAGCAGAAAATTAGTGAAACCGAAGAGTACATCCTCCCGCCAGTCAACAAAGTCAACAAGGAGACCCTGAAGAGAATTCTGTGCAATGTGTCGAAGTTCATCATCCATATGGATTGACAGCCTGTAAGTCAGAGAAAACGTCAGGTAACAAAAAAATCTAAGGAGTATTTACTGTTGCAGGAAGCATATGTTTCTCAGCAACATAACACTGATGGAAGACTCCCACTGACAATGATGCTGTCATAGTTTCATTGTTACTGACCACAATTAACATCTGGACCTGTTTTTATATTGTAATTCTTGCTATAACAGCACCTGAAGATATTCAAGGATCCAAAAGAAGTGTGTTCCACTCCTAAAATATAGCATCTGTAAAATACAGAATTTGGTAATTTTGCTGTCTCCTCAAACCAAGTATATCTTTTATTTACTCATAAAATAACTTCTATTTAGTTTTGATAACAAAGAAGTTACAAATTAATACATAATTTCACAACGTATATATTTATTTGTTAAATTTAAACATAAAAATAAAAGAATCACAACACCTCAGCTGCCTAACAGTTAAATCAAATCTTTAGCACAGGGGAAAATCAAAATTACTGAAAGCAAATCTTAAAAAATTTTAAAAAAGCATTTGAATTAAAAACCCTTTGCTTTATGTTTTAAATAACTTAGGATAAGAAAATGGGAAAAACAGCCTCAGGACTTTCCATACTTTCAGAAACACCCCCAGAAAAACTGTTGGACATCCCCAAAATCCTTCTGAAATATGGTGACATTTCTGATCCCATTTTCAAATTTAATCTCGTTCTGTATTTGCATCATGTTGAAGTTCTTTTCAACATAAAAATTCTTTATACTTTCTTCTGACACAGAAATTATAAAATTGCTTCTGTGTTGGTAGTTGGCAGAATAAAGCAAATTCAGATTAGTGTGCTCTGCATTTTTTGGATCATTGCCTTTATGATGTATTTTGTTTTAATTACCCATGAGACTGTAATTTTCTGTAGTGTGTTACAACTCATTTTGGAAGTATTTTATCTATATTTAATCTACATAGTTGAAAAGGAGGACTCATTATAATGAAAGGGACAGAAAGCTAGAAGAAAAAAACAAAATAGCAAATGGAATGGAACCAAATTCCATTCAGTTGGAACTGTATGATGAGATGTGGTTCACAAAAAATTTGGTTCATTATAGTTGCCTAATTTGAAGGCAGGGGACATTTCATTTAAGTGAAAGGAAAACAACTGCCACGAAACTTCACCCCCAGCGAATATGACTCCAAAAATAACTGTTCTGCTTTAATAACCATGAGACTTTCTATATAAATTTAGAAACACAGTATTTTGTTGTGCTAAGAAAGGATCATTTTTGTGTTCTCTTTACAATGCCAAACCCAGAAAAACAAGCAAAACCTTTTGAGACTATGATTCAGTCATCCATGAAATGACTTCCACAATGACACAAAGTAATAACAGAAAAGAGGATACAAAAGACATACATCTCCTAAACCCAAGTTACTGCCCAATGGCATTATCTAATGAGAAGAAATTCAAATTGAGCATAAGAATGCCTCTCTGTATTACCACTATATGACAGGCAGATGAGGGAGCAAGTACAAATTCGTTTCTTTGCACTTGAGTCAGTTAAATTTAAGACCTACTTGGGAGTTTGTAATGAGTGGTTGCAGTGGGCAGTGAAAGGGCAAAAGATACAGTATATACTTGACATCTGCTCTACGATTTGCAATCTGAATACAGCTGTCCTGGAAGAAAATCTAGCTGCTGACTTACAGACTCCTTCTGGAAACTGCCAAAAGACACATCTGTTGTAAGGATGAAACAAACCAAATTATGAATAGAAGAGTCAATTAACTCAAAGATGTTACTTTATCTTTGGTGAAAAGAAAATATATAACAGCGTTCCATCCCAACAACACAGTCCCACTGGCAGAACAGCTACCAAGGTTCTCATGAAAAATAGGTAGGAATTGAAACCTTACCACTTTTAAGTTTTTTATGCCTGTATTAAGTTCAGTCTCTGACCCAGAAAAGACACAATATTGTAATGCAGTGTTCTCCAGAACAGCAAAGACTTACCTCCTAGCCCTACTTGTTCACAACTAAGAGAAGCAGTCAGTACGGACTCAAATAAACACACGACAGCATGCAGAATGCAAAAGCAGCTCTGGTGCTGGGGCATTCTCGTGACTTACATTAAGATTTGGCCAGGTAATAATTTCTTAAACAGTTTATAACTTTCTTCTCTGAAGGTATGTTTTTCTAAACAGTTTTCAGTTCATGCTATCCCAGGCTAAACAGACCTTATTTTTTCAACTCACTGATGGTTTTTTCCTGTGTTCTCTGGTCAGTCTCTTCCTCAATTACAATGCCCCAGCTTGGACATTGTTCTTCAAATCAGGCATCCTTCATACTTATTAGACCAGAAGAACATTTTCAAAAATCTTTTAGACTTATTCCTATTTATACACATGAATGAGATTTGTCTTTTCATAGCAACATCACTTCTCTGTATCTATTCAGTTTTTATCCTGCTTGGCAATATTGAGACCCTACCCAGTTATTTGAACACCATTCTATGTGTCTCCTGAAACAACAACTGTTTTTTCATTTCTTTCCAACTTATTATGTATCCGCTTATTTTACCTAAATTGTGTTTCCCTTGCTTATACTTAAGAATCTGCTTTAAAACAGTATCAATGCCTCCAAGATGGTGTAGCGTATGTATGAGAGCAGAGAAGATTCCCAAAGGTCCCCTTGTTGGGGAAAGGCTGAGCGTGAAATTGCTACTGAAGCTGCTCCAGAGATGCTTTCCTCAGCTCCTCTTGGTGTCTCACCTCATCTCACAGTCAGGGTTAGGTAACTCGGACAACGTACTGCTTGCATTGTCCTAGCATGACAACTATCCAAGAAATGCTTAGAATCATGGCCGACCTTTTCTGCATGAAGTTTGATGACAGAATAAAGATAGACCATTGGTTATACTGACAGCTGTTAGACTTCAGTGGGGGAGCACTATTTAATAACAAAATCCACATTGGACTCCAAACTTTCTTAAGAGTAGTGACAGGTCAGACATGGACAATTCTCTAAGACTGAAGAGCTGTGACTTGAAAAGGTATGTGCTTTCTACCAGCTCAGTTAAGGCTACTAATAAGGATAGAACACTAGTTAGAATATTGGATTAAAGGAAAACATGTCCTTCTAAATTCCCTTAAGTAGAATTGATGCAACTATGTAATGTGGTATCTACATAATTTGATAATGTAAAGATTTAAAACAACCTCCAAGGGATTTACAGCAGACAATGTGAACACAAGGAAATCAAGCAGCACTGCAGCACACCTACTGTTGGCTGATGATTTGGCTTGTTTGGCTCTCTGCACTCTCTGCTACTAGCAGGATTGTTTCACTGTTTCAGCACATCACTCTAAGTTAGCTGTTCATAGAGCAGAAAAAACTGCTTTTGCATGTAATCCTCTGGCTCCCACATCTGCCATTCCTCACAGGTGTTTGAAAAGCAAGAATAGGATGGCAAAGGCTGCTTTGCCACAGCTACCTGAGTGCAATATGCTGCAAAGGCCTCATTGTTCAATTTAATACCACAATCCAGTTACATAAATAACACAAGCTGGGACCTTAGATACTTTAACTGACGTATTGGAGTCTTGGATACTTGAACATCCAAGTCTTGGACACTTGAACTGAAGTTTAACAGACCATTCTGTACTGACCAGTACCTCTTATCATAATTATTTGCCATAAGTCACTGATTTGATGTCCTGAAACCTAACTGGTTTAGCTGTCGTGTTGTGGACTACCTTGTTCTGTGAAGTCTATCTAGACAAATTAAATGGAAGGATATCATATTTAAACTTATCTTTCTCTTTATTTTAAGTCATAATATTTTAAGACTTTTTTTCTAAAATACCACATCTAGTACATTCTGTTTTAGCAAAGAGACATGGTGGGACCATAAATCAAAACTAAACAGGTATCTCCACCTTTTTCCACTGCGTAGAAAAGACGTTCTCTCCTATTAATCAGCATGTTGTAATGGTTAGAAGAAGCTAATAAACTGTGGCATAATGAAGAATAGTGAGTATTATGTAACCTACATACTGATGGAAAAGAGTTCTGGATGACATATAGACTCTTTTATGACATTAGAAGTCCATAATATAAACACAAAAGCTATGAAAAGATGCTAGGACTTCTATGTCTTATTCATTAATGCTATTTATGCTTTATAAGCATATGGTTTTGTCTAAGAAACAGTTTACACATTCTGTGGCTCAGTTTGTCATACTGTTCCCCCTAGGCTGTCATTTAATGCTTGAACAGCTCACCTGGCCAGCAAGTCAATCAACTCAAGTTTTGACATTCCATCAGGAAGCAATCGAGGAATAGCAGCAACGCATGTTCTGAACAGATCGATTTTTGGTTTTCTTTCACCACTGAAAAATTAAAACAGAATTCTGATTAAGCTTGAGAAGGAACTGTGTTAAATGATCATACTCCAGTTTTCTTTCTGAGAGAAACTGGCAGATAGATAAAAAATGGAGTATAATGTAGGAGGTATAATTCCTCCATCAACATCACCATTTATATGATGCAAGCATTGGATCAGGCAATGAGAGTTGGGGTGTTCTCCATCACACTGTAGCTACATTGCACCAGTTGTATAAATCAAACAACAGATATGTAACAAGTTCAATACCATGGCTGAAGATTCAGACAGTTGCCCCCAGTAGGGCACAGATCAATGGAAAACCATCACAGTACACTATTACACTGAAAAAAGTACATAATTTAGAGGTCAGTGTGGTCAGAGAGTCTCTCTTGATCACTGCCAGAGACAGCAGCCCTTTGGCAACCCTTATCAGCTAAAACATGTTTTAGCTGCCCCAAGGCTGTTTCAGTCTGTGGAATAGCTCAACTGCTCCCCAGCAGCCTGGGAAAGTCATTGAGTCTAAAGTTCAGCATGAACCAATCACTAGGTTGGAAGTCTGTAAGTCTGCTAAAAGTAGCTCAAGTTTCAGCTGATTATTTTCAGAACAGGTGAAGTTGTTTTCTGACTTGTTTCCAACATTTTTTGGTATATGTGCAGATTAAGTAAGCCCTTCAGATAGATCCCAAAAGGTGGGTTTTTTATTTGCTCCTTTTTATCTCAATGATCTATTGTTTGATGACTGAGCATAGAGAAAATTACCAAAGTGTTACAGCATTTCAAACTGTGCAGTCTTTCTCACAACAATATTAATTATTAGCCTGCAATATTCTTTGGAGGGATCAAAAACCAGCAAGGAGTTATTTAGGGACTGTACTATAAACATGCAGAGAAAGACTGTTCATCTTTTAATATGCTTCCAACAGAACTAGAAAAGAATGAGGGGGAAAATAAGTCTAAAATAAGATTTATGGAGTAACACTGACCATTCACTGAAATATTTGGCACAGAAAAGGCACTAACTGATGTTAGACTTACTTAACTCAAAGATTAAAGACAGTTTTGTAGTGAATATGATTCTGTCTCTTAACACCCTATATACTTATCAGCTTGGATATATATTATACTAATAAAATGTCAATATTGTTGTAATCAACTGTCTTAAATTGTACAGTTAGGGAAATTATTTTCATAATGTACAATCTCTGTCTCACTATATCTACATTCTAACAGATAGAACTTGAAAGGTGTCAGCATCTGACTGGAAAAAGAGTAAAATACAACATTTCACTGAGAATTTCGTTACAAACAAACCCCTTTCAACTACTATTGCTAACGCAAATACTAGCTGGATTAATAACTAGTGCAAAATAGCACATTTTTATAGTTGTAAATATTAAAGTGCCATTGGTAATTCTATCTGCAGGCAAGCCAAGTCTTTCTTGCTGACTTGAAATGGAAAGTGAACTTTGTAGGGTTTCCTTACTATCAGCCCCCAGCAAGGGTAAACAGTTTGTGCACTTCTAATGGAGGCTTGTAAAGTAATAGTTTGAGAGGAAACACTTCTGAAGGCAAATGAGTAATTGTTTATAAATATAAAATCTGTGGGTGTTCTGTGGCTTATCAGCTGCTCAGAAGAGTGGCAGAGGAAGATCCAGATCTGAGGCTCAAGTTCCCAACTTATCATCTGAGCTACCAGGCACAGCATGTGAAGTGTCTGGCCGGGGGGCTTCACAGAGCTCTGCAGTCACCTCTGGCTGACTGAGGATACAACAGGACGAGCTGTCCTCACCCAGACACTGGTGTTTCCATACCAGCAGTGTCAGATTTTAATTAGGTTATTGTCATCAAAAACCTTTGAAGTACTTTCAAGGACAGATTTGTATGTTAGAAAAATGGAAGTTCTATTCTGACTACATGTTGCAAAGTAATTATAACCACTACTGAAATTCATATTCCAGAGCAGGATGCAAAGGATATTCCTTACTTAGGGTTTTAGTGAGACTCTCCATTTATTATTTCAACAATAAATGCTTAAAAGATCAGTCATTAAATACAGTAGGAAGTCTAATACTACTAAAGAAATTTCCAGAATCTGTATACTTTACAATGTTATGTGTATTAACTGCCCAGGTACTTCCCTCTGGTTCTTATTTTATTATTCAAAATACTGCTATGATATTCACTTTATACAGTTTGTATATGAACTACATGTAACTATGAAAAAGCAGTAACTTTATAATGTAAATAAATGTAGTGTACTATCTATGAACTGAAGCCTGTAAGAATTCAAAATAATACGTAACTCCAGTGAAGCATGGAATTCTGTGGATAAAATGGTAAGCAATTACATAAGAACAGTATGTTGGCTTTCCACATACCCACAATACAGTATTTGAAAAAATAATTTTAAATGCTGATAGTAACAGGCTCTGATGTTTTTCATGAGTTCACATGATTTTAGATCAACTGATAATTAAGCATGCCACATAATGTTTTTTCTTGGAAGAACAATGGAAAATGTGTTATAATGTGGTTTACCTTTCAAGTGTATATATTATAGTGGAGCTTATCTGGATATAAAGTACAACACAAAACACAGTAACTTACACATCTAGATCTTCCAAACTTTATGTTTCTGACAATAATTACTACTAAAACATAAGACTTCTTGAAATTTAAAACTCTTTTAGGTCTATTTGTTCAATGACTCTAAAAATAAACAATATTTTGGTGATGCTGAGAAACCATAATATTTATAGCTAAGGTTAAGTAGACTTCTTATCTGAGTGCTCAAGGTTTTACTATGCAATTATCTTTTGGGAATAAAATGTGAGCTTCAAAACTCACTTTTCCTACCACAAAAGCCTGGATACCCAAAAAGGTTATGAAAACTGTCTGTGAGCACTGAACAGGACACAGAGTAGGACTACAAGAAAAATACGAAATACTATTGGATAGTAATATTAGCATTGACTATAAATAAATAAGACAATGCTGGCAACAGAGTTTACAGTCTCAACGGAGACACTGCAACAAACAAGGGCAAAGGAATGATATTAAAACACAAAGATCATAGCAGTTGTAAAAGGTAGCTGAATTTGGCCTGTCATTGCAGTCTGTCTACCACTCCCAGTATTCTTAACAAGTTGACTTTTTTTTGGCAATAAATAAAAAAACAAGCTCAAAGAGACCAGTGGCCTTTTCATTACAACTCAATTTTTTTTCCAGTGCTTGTTTTATTTCCTAGAACAACTACCATGTCCACCGTTCTAACAGGAAAGATATACAAGGTCTCCTTACAGTTGAGATCTCTACAATCTGTGCTCTGCATCTGTCAAATGATGTCTCTGTGTCTCCAACCAATACTAAATGTCCACCTCACTAGAACTCTCCCAAGGAAACATCTCTCATTGATAATTTTAGATAAGAGTGTCAAATGCTGCTGTTCAACACAGCTTGAAATGTACTGGGTTGATTTCAATGGGGTATT
>JAWWLZ010000001.1:49502533-49512931 GCA_035041345.1 Poliocrania exsul | reverse complement strand
ATAATTTTAGATAAGAGTGTCAAATGCTGCTGTTCAACACAGCTTGAAATGTACTGGGTTGATTTCAATGGGGTATTGCTTAAATCCAAGACTTCTCACAGAATTACTTGCATTTTTAATTAAGATTTGATTTTGACTACCAGCATGAATAGTAATGGGAATTTTGAAAGATGATTATTTATAGGGATTTACAGAATGATTTGCACTCATTTTGAAGTTCAATGACGCAAATATACCCTGAGACAGTGTTCTGAAGCATAGGTTGCCAGGTTTTCCACTTGAGCTTTCAGCTTCTACCATCTAAACATCCACAGGATTCACAAATTATTTTGCCTACATCAAAAACATCTGTTCAATTCCAAACACTGCAATAGGAAAAGAATCACAATCAACTTGTCATAAACAGTTTTTCGAAGTATATACTAAGCTAAATGTTCCAGTTTTTTTCTATTCCTCTGATGACTCATACTAGACAGAAATAGAAAAAAAGTTCCAAAATTACATCTCAGTATGGTATAGGATTTACTGTTCCTTAGCACTCACGTAATCATGTCTTCAGGTTCTTTGTTAAGCATCTGTATGTTGGTTAGCATCATGCACCGACCCACTTCCTTGTCAAGGTGTCTCAGTATGTTGTCCACAGCTTTCCTTACTTGAGAATAATACAATGACATACCTGCAATAATACGCAGTTTTGTATAATTTGGGGTATTTATAGATACAAGTATTTTGAAAAACAAAGCTGCTTACTCATGCTGTGCTGCATAAAGTAAGATAAATGTTTTCCTCATGAGATAGCATATTCCACTAGGAATGATATCCTGATTCAGACAGAATATGTTGCCTGCTCCAAAATGAATGCTTATATATTATACATGGAAACTAGAATATTGTATCACAAACTAACAAAGAAATGGCTAATACAATATAAGAATTTTCTAGGGCAGACATTTGCTATCAAATACTATGTTGTACCTTTCAACAGCAGTAGGTCTTACATTGCTTATTTTCTTGGTATTACTGCAGTAATCTAGCACAGTACAACACAGATCATTGCCACTGGTGTAGACTTTGGGGACTTAAGCAAGAGTGAAGCTGAGCAGACAAATTTAGTTTTGTGCCAATAAAACCAGGGCATGATACAGAGCCTCTTCTGCAGCACAGTGTTCCCTCTCTCCATTGCCTACGAGGGAAGCCCAAGGTAACAGTGCTATTAACTTAGGCACTTCAGGACAATTTTATTTTACATTTAAAAGTTTAGGCATTTTGAAAGTTTCACTTGGTGTGAGATACTGCAATTAAAATGAGGATATCAAGGGAATCTTTGATGGTTTTCAAAGCTGGTACATTTTCTGACCATAGGCACTGTTTCTAACAGTATGAATATCTATGAAGAAACACAGCTATTCAAGCACTGAAAGAAGCTAATTCTTAACTATTTGTATACTTAAACCAGAACACAGGGTTGCCCCCACTTGCGGAGCACAACTGAGGACTTTTCATAAAAACCTAAGAAAAGCAGTATTTGGTCAAACTAAACCATACATTTCATTAGAATGCACAATAAAATAAACATTTAAAATAATCAAATGAATACCTCGCAATAATAAACTATTCGGCTCAAGTGTGGAATACTTTTTCACACCCATTCTCATCCAAGTTTCTGTATTGTCCATTCTCTTACTAACCTATCATTTTAGCTTCCTCCTCTGTGAGAGTTTTGCTCAAATATGTTTTCTTCACTCTGAGGGTGTTTCCAGAGGGAAGGACAGCTCCAGTCACTGGCATTGGAGGTTCACCATCTTTTTGCTGCAAGCTATCAGCAATTACCAAGAAAGCTCTCAGACCAATATTCATTCTCTGTAAAGTTCAGAAGATGGGTGAGTATCATAATCAAATAATTATATTCTCCTCATATTCTTCATTCACTTTGAAATATTGAATATGCACATGCCAGTATTTTTTTTCTTTATAACATTAGCTACTATGATACAGTTAACAAAAAATGCCCATGAAATAAATAGCACATTCACATCTCCACTCTGTGCAGTGCTCTCCTCTTTCAGTATTTTCTTTAGTACATTATCATTTATTTTCAGGATATAGCATATGAATATGACCTAGGGTTTAGTAGTGCATTGCAAGTAGACCTCCAGTTCAAACACAAACATCCTACACGGTCCACTATGAAAAAAATCAATAATTGTTGTGAAAGGCCCCTGGGCTGATCATACTGAGAGAAAAGTCTGGAATGAGGCTCAGTGCCAAACTACAATGTGAGAACATCAGGAAGATGAGTCTAAGTGACCTGAATGCCTTCTGGGAATTCACCAGCGGAAAACTTTCAGGCTTTGCATTGCAATGACTGAAAGACTAGAATGTTTTCACTTTCTCAGGAATGTGTTCCAAAAACTCAGAGGCTGTCCTAGAGATGCATTTACATAGATCATGGGCTTCTTTTTTGAAGAATGCTAAAATCTACATACATAAAAAAGTGGTTCTGTAATTTCACTGTTTTCAGATTTACAGTGTTGTCGAGAAACAGTAAAATTTCAGATGTTTCTTCATTAAGAAGCTAAGGACTATGCCCACCCCCCATCAGCTCGACTACATGCAATGCTAATGCACAACTTCCTCTGCAGAACCTTCCTTAGTCACCACTGCAGGTGACTGACCCAGAGTGTGGCAGGCACTACCTGCTCAAAAATGCAGTTTCATTATTCTTTCTGCAGAAAGATGAAAGCTCTGCTCATAGTAAAGCTTGCCTTTCACTTTTGCTGCTTTGGACAGTAAAAACTTTAACCTACTTTTCCACATTTTTTGCATCAAATATAATTTTGGTAAGGTAACTCTTTTAACATCTTAGTGAATAGATATGACTGTTTAATACTTCAAAAGTACTGTGGACATGGTTTTTGTGATGATCACAAATTATTTTTATTTTTTGTGTGTTTATTAATATTCCACTGAAAATTTTTTCAAAATTGTAAGTAAATGCATTATTTTTAAAAAGAGTCTTTCATTCTTTTCCTGTTTATTTATATCTTGATTTTCTAAAAATTAAGAAGCTAGCTCATGACACCAACACCAGCAAAGCTTTGCTGGTCAGTGGTAAAACTTTATTAGAATATTTTCTTTTTTGTCATCTTCGATTTTTATTGCATCATGTACTCTTTTTCAGTCAAGTTGTTTTGAAAAACATTCAAATTGTTACAGAAAAATTACTGTTATATTAAAATAGTTTAAGGCATTTCATGTAACAACAACAGAGTGATAAGGACATCAATAGTTTTATTTATATTTTCCTTTGTGTTTTACACATTTGCACTACTTCACATTTGATATTCTTCACTGAGAAAACATGAGATGTGACATTTTACAGGTAAAAGTCCACAGATGTATTTTACCAATAAATAAAATTCAAGACTTGGCCTGAAAACTGGAAAAAGGTGAAAGCATGCTTGGAATGAAACCAGGAAGTACATGCAGCACAATATAATACACACTAACTCAAAAAAAAAAAAAAAAAAAGCAGATGTACATCATACCTCAGGGTTGAGACTGAAAGCTTTTGCTGGTTTTCCAACACAAAGGAAGTCAAAGATAATTTCTTTCATTGCAAAATCTAAACGCTCCTAAAACAGTAAAAATACTGTAAATCATTAAGCCGCCCACTTCTGCTACTTATTTTCTTTAAGGCAAAAGTATGCTGAAAACCAGTTTAATCAGGATTTATTTAAATATATGGAAACACAGATTATCAGAGGTATGTAGAACATATTATCAGATCTAAGCTTTTAACACGGCTTTATGTTGACAAAATCAAAAATTTATAGCATTTAAATAGAAAATGATCCATTTTGGAAATAAAGCTTTTAATTATTTCATTTAAACGGCTGTAATTATGGTACTAACACAGTATTTTACATAAAAGGAGCTTGTTCACAGATGGCACACTTCAGGGAAGACTTTAAGCATCTATTTGATTCATTCCTATTCAGAGAGTTTAAGTATGTGCTTACGTGCTTTGCTCAACAGGAATGTTTTCTGAATTTAAGTCATAAAAGAGGCGAAACTTCCAGCACTGCAGGTTAGTTTATATTTGCAATTCCCATTTGAACTGATGAAAACTAAAGTATCAGCTACATGCTGAACTTTGTCTGACTTACTGCCTGGAAAGTAGTGCAATTTCCTGTCCTACAGTAGGGATAATTTGGTACCAAGACAAAACGTGGCTTAGTATTTTGAACTTTATTCACAGCCTGTCAACAAATGCATTTTCTGACTTGCTGCAAATTAAAAAAACTGACAAAAATTACATTTGAGTTGAAGAGAACACATTTTTATCTATTTTAAGTGGAACCTGTTGTTCAAAAGACATTTGCCCCAGCTCAGTCTATAATTTCATCATTGCCTAGATGGAAGATACTGACAACGGGGTTGCAAAAAATCCAGTCATTAGAAGTTTACTTATTTGTTAATTTGTTATTGGGAAAACAAGTTGTTCATTATATGGAAAGATATATATATGGCTATCCCATACCTGTGCAATAAACTGTATTATCTTCACAAAGATGTTTAGAGGCATATCTCTTGGCACAACACCACGGGACCCTTTTGGGAAAAGTGTTGTGACAATAGTAATAAGTCGACTGCAAAAGAAAAAAAAAATTAGACATTTCTGGACCTTAAACACTTTCACTTACCTTGACATTCCATTTAGAAAGACCAGAAAGTATTTCTTTTGAAATGAAAATATAATGGGGTATCTAGTTCTGATCCTTTGCTACAAATTCCATGTCATTATTTTATTTCACTACTATATTACAAGTAACAAGAAACAAGTCAATGGGCACTACAAATATATTTTTAACTTTCCCCAGGCAAAGAGTGATTTTTAGTTTTTCTAGAAGCAGAAACACTTTATACAGTAATTTTAATAGGTGGCAGAATAACTGACAGTGACAATATTTTGTTGAGTTTCTTCTTTCACAACAGGAATAGGTTCAATTCAAAGGAATTCAGGAGAACTAAAAAATCTCTTCACTGGCAACATTCACTCTGGAAGGGACTTTCATTACAAATAAAGCATTTTACCTTTGGGTAGCTGTGTTGCTTTCACATTTAATTCTGATCATGTAAACCCACAGTAGTCTGTACAGAGATTCCAGTGCAACTCGAGCCATTTTTGGGTCCTTATTCTAGGGAAATACATAATGTAAGAATAAACTTCAGGAACAAATTAGAAATGAAGTCCTGCAGTTAACAGATGTCAAAGTTCAGAGTTTTGATAATGAAACCACAAAAAAGGATACTGCTTCACAGCTGCTCAGTGTTCCATTCCTGTAGCTGCAGGACACTTATGCATCTGACCTACTTCTCCTCTTATTACTTAAGTTGTTGAAAAACTCAAGTAGTATCAAGTTAGTTACATTCGATCCATGCTGCAATTTAAAATCTCAATTTGAAAACCACCTCAATTCAACTCTGAAACCCTCATACTCAGTAGATTCCATCAATTTTAAAGCTTTTGCCCTGTGGGGGAGACTTGGTATGAAAAACCCAGCAGATAAAGAAATGTGCCATACATATTGAAAAGTGAAAAAGACAAAAATCTGTGCATGCTTAGGCTGGTCTAATTATCATGGCATCTGGGATCAGCTGGACTGAATTGGATTATCTGTCTGGATTCTGTTTATTTTTGGAAACTTTTGAACTAGTACAACACTTGTCTTTGGTTCTCCTCAGTCATATGCAGTTTTCTGTTTCTGCGGCAGTTTTAAGGGCTTTCTGAGTAGGGACAAGTATGTGCAGTCCAATCAGATGGTCCCCCGCATGCTGGGCCATCTGCTGGGTTAAACTTTGAGGGAGTCCAGTACACTTTGACCTGAGATAAGATTTGCCTGGCCCAATGCAAATCTCAATGGCAAAGGTCGGAGACATTGTCTGCAGATGAATGTTCAGTCACAGATCAAAGAACGCTGCAACCAGTGTCATCAGTGCTGGTCTGGGTCCTCTAAAATTGACAGAAGGCAATTCTGGGTCCTCCAAAATTGAAAGAAGGCAATTTGCCAGTGATACGGGAGATAACGTCAACTTTCAACCTGGCATCTGCCACACACTTGTGAATAAAAACACTGTCCTTGGGCTGCATTTTCCATTTAACTCCTTGACAACGTACTTTTTGCAATAAAGCTTTAATGGACAGAAAACTAAATATTATTTTTGTTTATGACAGCTGAAAACAATGGTTGTCACACATGATTAGAGCAAGTAGTAAAAGGAATGTCAAAGTTTACTTGATCTTTGCAGAATTTAAAAATCATAACATTTATTACAATCAATCTGTTTATTAACCTATTTACATTCAAACAATTTTTCATCAGGTATAATCATCAGTCCTTGTAAGTTTCAGACCTAAGAATCTGATTTCTTCAACAGGTGATGAAGCATGTTGATCAAGGTTTATTATTACCCCAATGCTTTCAAGAAAACAGCAGACTGTGGCTGAGAAAAGGTAACAAGAGGCTGTGTAGCAGAGGAGGAAGTTATCTGTTAGTAAACACCCAAATATTCCAGAGATGAGATAGTTCAGCTGCAAAGGCAATTGAAAAGAGATGGAAGAGAAAAGAGCCGAGACCAATATCGTTGGGAGTTTTCTAAAAACAGTGGACCAGTTTTCTATCAGAAACAGCAAGTGGTGTAACAGAAGCAGGATTAAGAGGAATAATAAAAAGTCTGAAAAACATCCAGGGAAATCATGGGCATGTCCGTGAGCAAAATCTGCCCCAGTTCATGGTGGTACTTTGGAAATTCCCAGTGCTTTGGAAAGCACACAGAGCACTACCCTTTGGAAAACTAAGTGAAGTCCACCACCAATTCAGCCTCTTTAATATTTCAAGGTTTTTGTCAACAAGAAAAACCTACCAGTAATCCTATTAGAACAAGGAGTATTTGACCTAATACATCTGACATCTTCACTTTGCAACAGGACCTATTGGCACTGGATGTGGTTCCTTTACCACTGCTGGCAGTGCCAAACTCACTGCTGGTGCCAAAGAATTTGTCAAAGTTGATGCAGGCATTTGAAAACAGGAGCAGTTGGTGACTGAGCTCTGCCAGGATCTGCTCTGTGTCTTCAGTGGTAAGTTTTATCTGTTGCTCTTGCTCTTCTTGAAACTTCTTTTTCAATGCCTCTGCCTCTTCTACTGTGGTTGGTGAAGAGCAACTGGACTTCCAGGAGTAAAGTCCATATTCTTCAATTCCTCCACTTCTGTTTTCCAATAATAGGATATTAAATCTGGTCCATTCAGATTGAAGGGATACTCTTTTGGTACCCATGGATTCGTTCCTGAGATAGGCATTGTTTGACCCATTCTTTGTGAAGTAAGTTCTGCACTCTTGGCTCAAATTGGACTGAAGTTTGACCCATTCTTTGTGAAGTAAGTTCTGCACTCTTGGCTCAAATTGGACTGAAGTTTTCTCCTTGTCCCAGGTGGTTTGGAGAAAAGGAACTGTTGCCTTCTAAAGAAACATAGAGCTTTGACTCTCTCCTATATAGAATTCTTGCCTTGCATAGTTTTTTCAAATAAAGTTTAGTTAACAATCAACATTTCATTTCTAAACCAGGATACTTACTAACTTTTACACCACTTTCAACAGGATAGTAGAAAATGTCCTTTGGGAGAATGTGGCTATGGTCAAATATTTCCAAGGTCTGCCAGAAACCCCCATTATTAAATCAAGAGAAAAGTTTATTTCTGTAAAATCAGAGATTTGCTGGCTTATAGTAAAATCAAAAATATAATTACAATATAAACCTGTTATCTTTCCCAGTGTATGCTTGACCTTACGTTGGGAAAGATACTGTGCTCTATGGAGTGTGGAGGCTCTTGAGAAACCTGATGCATTATGTGGTTTGAGGCAACCCACACATCAAGAAGTTCCATTTACTGTGTTGGTGTGCACAACTGTCCTTCTAACAGATGGATTTCTAGCTATGCCTCCAGCTATGTGAGTTCAGCTTGGGTTTTGAGGTGCCATTCTGTCTGGTGAAGCGAGTGCCTCAATGGCTGGGGTATCCTTCTCTGTATGGAGAAAGAGTGGCCAATCATTTTCCTAATTTAGCCATGTACTCAGATACCTTATCTTCTCCCCAGACTAAAGATTTTTATGTGCCCCCACATTAACCTATGAGCCCTATACATAGAAGTATATCAATTATTTATATGTTGCAAGGCAAATTCCAATTTTATTTTCAATCAGTAAGATAGAAGCAACCTTACTTATATTTTCTGTAATTGTTTCAATAATTTGTCAGGATCTCCCCAATTTTCAGAAAAATCTTCTCAGAAATCTAATAGCTGTAGTTGCCTTTTCTAAAGCTCGTACAACTGCATAAAATGCTGCAAAATTAATTTCAATAACAACACATTTATTTTTTCAATTTCTTTGCAAATAAGATTCTAATACATCTTCACCAAAAGTAAGGAATTCAGATACAGGTGGAAAGACATCTTCAGGCACACTGAACATTTTGAAGAGCTATTTTAACAGTAGGATCCCTATGAAGGGAGTAAATACAAATTGTTTCACTAAGACAGAGAGGAAGTACAGCAAGAAAGCAACAGCAATAAAGGATGTAATAGAGACCTTTTCAACAAGCTTGGGAATTCAACTTTTGGAAAGCAGGTATTTGCCTATGAGCTGAGAAAGAGGCTGCATGTTCTACCTATACTGTTTGCAGAAGCCTCCTAACCACTAGTTCATCAAGTCACACAGTTGAGGAGCTCTTGATTTGAGCCAACCACTTCACTGTGCTTCTTACATTGCCCTTTTCAGGGAGGCACAGGACCATCCTTTCACATGGATGCACTTTCAGTATAGTATGGGACATGAGTTGTTGCACAAGTAAAAGACTTGTAAAAGGAGTAGTAGTAATGATAACTAGCAAATGTGTATTGAACAGTATGTGTTGTACAGGTACCACAGCAGATTGCAGTGGACGGTTAAACTTCAAAGATCTGAAAGATGGCAAAGGAAGAATAATGGATATGGGGAGGAAACAAAACAGTTTAGAGTTTTTGTAATGCAACTTAACAAAACAGGAATGGAATCAGTGTAATAAAAGTACCACCATTTTGAAAAAGCAGTAACAAGTTCTTCGTTGCAAATGCTTTTGTGCAAAAAGCAAGTCAATATTGGGTCAGTTTTGGTATGTCACTCAGGCTAATAAATTTCATCAGAATTCTTGTTTGCTTCACTGCTGTTTTGATTTAGGTCTGGTTTGAGTTACAGAAATAGTAGAACTAGGCCCAAGAATACTTTGTTTGCTATTGAAAAAATCTGAACAGCTAAGGAACTTGTACTGTCAGGAATAAAACTATGAATAGAATCAGATAACAGCAACAATTCAGCACATTTACCCAAAAAGGATTTGCAACAGATCAACAGTGCATACTGAAGTTTTAATACAACATTAAAAGTGAAAGACACTAACCTTAAGATTGGATAGGCAGTTGTTGAGGAAAATATGCCATCTGTTTAAAAAGAACTGCTTCTGACTGACACAAAGCAGGCATGTTACCAAAGGATACAAAGCCTAAACAGGAAATGGATATGATAGTGTTATTTGTATGTCTACACAACACAAAGTAACTTAATAGAGCTACTGTAAACCTGAAGTTTTAGCTCCTCCATTTTGTGCAATACAAGTTACCCATAATTAACATATTGGCAACTAGTACAATTTAAAAGGAACCTTCTCTAAAGCTATCACAGGTATGTTTTACGGATGAACTAAAACAAACCAAATTGTACTTATGGCAGTATAAAAAATCCAAAGAATTGTACAGACTCTCAGGGTTAAGTTCTGCCACTTTACTGAGAAATGATTGCATGGGAATAACTAAATTTTATTATAACAACAGGACCCAGAGAGGTTGACAGATGCCTATTACTCCTCAAAATCTGCAGCCACAGTACTGACAGACACGTCAAACACCCTAATAATTGTGCTAAAATACAGGGATCTACTGGGAGTTACATCTCATGAGGTGAAAACCAAAAAGAAGTAAAGCAGAACACAGAAGTTCAAATACTGGAACCCAGTCTCTTTGTCAACACTTACTTTGACACTCATCTTGTAAATGTTACACTAAAAAAATAAGCTAAAATGCACCTACTTATTTTGAAACTGATTTTGCTATTTCAACAAGACTTTCAGATTTTAGTTGTCATGCTAATATATGCAGTCAGAACTTGGAAGTTATTAATCAAAAATAAGGTAACTTTATCTTTGAGACCAATGATTCTCAAATCAGTGTTTGACTGACACTTTCAGTCAAAGTATAAACTCATCATAAACCCCAGCTTGTGTTCCTGTAATATGTAACATAA
>JAWWLZ010000001.1:49476900-49490170 GCA_035041345.1 Poliocrania exsul | reverse complement strand
ATGATCTAGCAATCAAAGTGGGGTTGGATTAAGGGTTGGACTTGATCTCAGAGGTCTCTTCCAACCCAACTGATTCTGTGATTCTATGTTTAGGTTGTTCTAAAAAAGGGAAAGTTAATCATTAGTATGCTGCTTAGTGTCTATTTACGTTTTCCGTTTTTTTATTATCCTTTATTTTTAGTTTCCTTTTTTTTACCTTGATCTATTTTTGTTGCTTTCATCTCCTAAGAGTATATAAAACATTAGATGTTTTAGCTTTCCAACCTGCATTCTCCAACCTAGTGCTCTTCTAAGAAGAGAGCAGTATGACTGAAACAAGGACAAGTTTCTGTGCAGATTATGCTGAAAGTGCTGCAACAGGCACATCACAGAGATAGCTTCATAGGAAAAGTTAGCCTTGCTGCTAAGTTTTCACTTCCATGGCCAAAATGTTACATTCATTCTGTATTTCTATATGGAAAACTGTCTGTAGCTCAGTCCAAGATTACACAGTGCACTTTTTCTCCCTCCAGTGTTGTTACTTCACTAATCATTTATATACCATGGTAAGAACAGAAGATATGTTAGGAGAGGCTGAGAACAAGAGTAATAAAAGTGTTTCCTTAGGTGAGGATAAGCTTCTTGGAGAATTACGAGTTTTTGCAACCTAGCTTTTGATCTTTTCATGTACTACAACTTTATGGTTTCCTGTAATAGGAAGTTTAAGTCATAGTTCACTAGTACAATGTTTAATGACATTTTTGTAATCAGGAACACAGAGCATGCTAATGCTGGAGCAGTAATGGTCTTTGCCAACAGGCAACTAGTTGTCTCATCAAAAACTTTTAAAACATGATTTTAAATATACTGTAAGATTATTTAAAAACATATGAAAAAACCTACATAATTTCCTGTATCTATTTTCTTTATATACACCTAAAAAGGGACACAGTCAGTGGACTAATGGTGAGACACTCTGCCAGTCAGGGTAAGTACAATCACTTCAGACATTGCTCAAGATACTATTTTGAGTATGAGGAGGGTGATGCAATTGGCAGCCAGACATACTGTCTGCCTAACAGGAGACACACCTATGTAGACAGAAACAGCTCTGCCTGTGCTCACATCCTAAACGTTGGATGCCTCACCACCATCACAACTAGCACGCCTAAAATGGTGTTTGGTAACGGGCAGGAAAAAATGCTGGTTCTCAGAGAGCCAGGGAGAGAGCTTTTTATGGGTAGTAAGTCATGATTTCATTATCACCTGAAATGGTTTTGAGGCTTCAGTGTAAAACTTGATGCTGATTGCTTTGGGTAGATGGAGTTCTGTTGGAATATATACATTTTCAAGCTAGTGAACCAAAGACAAATTTGCAGGTGCAAGCTGCCGAGATAAGAATGGAATTTGTCTAGAGACCTTGAGCTGGTGCAAAAGTGAGAGAAGAAGCCTGCAGAAGCTCCACAGAACACATCTCAAGAGCTCTTTTTATAAAGTTAAAAATATGATAAATAAGACTGCTTGGATCCAGCAATTTTGTGAAATACATATTAATATTTGGCTATAGCCATGTGATGTTAGATAGTTTGCATGGTGTGAGTAGGTTTTAGAATTGTGTGTAACTGTGTGAAAATATAATCCTGTATAAAGCTCTTCTTGTATTTAGTATATCCCTATGCAGAAGTAGATAAAAAGTGATAATATAAACATAGTCAGGCCTTCGAGCCTTCTGCCCTTTTTTTCACCATTCTTCAAGTAGCTGTAACTCATGACGAAGAGGACCACAAAATAAACCACCAGAAAACCTCTAATATTAGATGTAGTCAAGTGTTTATTTAACGATAGAGGTAGAAGCCTCTTAAAGCTTCTAAAAAGCACACTTTAACTGTGGCTGTGGAGAAACAGGCGTTGTGACAGAGTTCCATTCTGCTCATTGCAAGTTAGTGCAAAGGGTTTTTTTGGGGCTGTTTTTTGACACATCTGAAGCTGACTTGAAAAAAGCAAATTTTAAATCAGGTCTTGCCTTACTTTTGATGCTTTTTGATTTACAGTTAAAAGATGCAGCTCAGATATTTTAAAGTGACAACTGACTAGTGACCTTTCAATTTCACTCAAATTGAAAAATTTTGACACTGTCAAAATCAGAAAATTAGGTTCCTCTGAGAGTGTGTCACTTTTTATGATGTAAAATTGAAAGTAAAAATTATTAGATGCTCCTTGAGAATGTCTGTTCATGGTGTTTCTCTTTTCCTTCTTCATTTCTGTAGTAAAAATGTCTGGAATGTCATGTGGTCTTTTTTTTTTTGCTAGATGACTTACTGTGTTTCAGGAATGAACACCAAAGCTTTCCACACCTTACTGGAAAGAGAAGTAAGGGATATTCAACCTGGTCTTCCTGAATCCCATAGACTCTTTAAATATTTGTGTTAACTTGAAAAATAAAACTTAAATGACATTACTTCAAAGGACATGACCTTATTTTGGTTTTAGTATCATTTCACATCCTGATCTTCAGAGTTTTCCAAGTAGGACACAGCTTAATTGTTAATATCAGCAAAATTATCCATACTTACATGATAACTTTTTCATACTGATATATTACAATTTGGAAAAAAGCTTTATAATGAGATGGACTTACAAATACACTGAGTGAAATACGCCAACTAAAGAAACTTTTTGCTCTATTTTCTTGTTTCTACTCTATCTCAGTTCTATCAAATCTCTACTGTGTATTACAAAATTTTGTATGACTGTATGAATTTAGCCAAATTAAAATTATTTTGTTAAGGGTGAACCATGTTCTTGAAAACAGGCTTGTAAGCCAGGTTCAGGTCCCATCTGCCAATCACAGGTGTACATCAATCCCAGGAGCACTAGAACATATCAAAATGACAATACTTTTTAAGCTGAAAACAATGTGAAACCTGAAAATGGAAACATTGCCAACAACTTGGACTGAGATTGACAAATAATTTTGAAAATTGCAGTTTAAATAGTTTGTTTCAAAAATGTCAAGGAACTCAAAGCAAAGTTTTCTAACATGACATCTAAGGCAATCTCAGCTGTGTACTTCTCTATCAACTCTGCACATAGGTAAGACTGTAGATATGTGGATAGGAAGATATATGAATGTCCTGCATAATAAAATTTACCTTTGTGTTCTGACTGCATCTGTTTCCCCCCCCACCCCCAGTATTCCGAGTAAATTGCTACAGTAGTAAATACACAGCTGTTTCACTCTAGGAAGCATTTGTTCTCATTAAATGATTCTGACTTAATTATTCAATTTTCTGTCTATTTACCAACAACTAGGAGAAACATCAGTCTTCTAATTCTCCTTTGTAAAGGGCCAAAATTTGCTTAACCATAAATATTTAATCAAATCATGGCCACCCATTATGTGTTTGTTTAATACACTGCAGGAACAGTATCAAATGGTTTGCATCTGGGTGGCTTAATTTGTTTTACTTTCCCATTTGCATGCAACACTCTTCTCACGGGAAGGTAAAAAAATATATATAAAATTAAGGTCAGAATACCACAAGCAATTTCATTAGGCAGGTAAGAAGCACTCACAAAGCAACCTCCTTTAGCCTACAGTGGCTGGTTTCCCTGTGGGGTCTCAGTGCAGAAGTCTCACCTCGTCTGGTCACCTCCTGCTCTGCACACCCCTCTAAACAGGCTACCTCGCCCCATAAAGCAGCTACAGAACAATCTAGAATGTGTCACTTTGTCAAGCTAAAATTATGAAGTGAACCTTAGTGAACGTCAGTGGAGTCTCTCAAGGCATCTTTGTTTCTGGTGCAATGTCCCAGAACACTCAATAGATGTTCACCTGAGGTTCTGAAGTTCTACTGATACCTATCTCCTCTTCCAGAGTTAAGTGAATCAAAATGGTACCTGAAGCTTATGGCATTAGAGCCAGCTGCTTTCAGAGTCATTGCCGTTGCTGCTGCTTCTGCTCTGTCCTTCTGCCCTGTGTTTCTGGCCCTGCTGGCAGCACAGGGGTGTGGGCAGACGTGCACTCAGCAGCACTGGTAACAGCAATGACAGCTGGGGCCAGAATGGGGGAGCAGCAAATCACTTTTGTTGCTTATGATACACCTGGAGTTTATCGTTCCTCTTCATTAGGAGTGAGTTTTGTGAGTTCTGGCATCCTTTATGCAACTTAAACTCTTTAGCACTTATCTTTCTTTATTTCAAAATAGGTTACTTATGTTGGCATTATTTCTACGTGCTTTCTTTTTTAAAAGAGAGACTGGTGACAAAAATTAATTGCTTTATAGCATTATTAAAAACTGTGTGTATTGCTGTTGGTTTTACTGCTATAATTTTCCCATTTCCCTTACATAATAAATTTATTAATCAGATATAAATTTCATTTTATTAATTACAATTTTGTTATTCTACTAAATGAAATCTAATCACTTACCTAAGTTCTATTTTATTTTTAATACTTTTTCCCTGCCAACCATTTTTCTAATTATTCTCTACCTTGTCATATACAGGCATTTATCCTGACAATTGAACTTATGCTTAATTTTAAATACAACAGGTTGGCTCAGCCTATTTGAAGTGCAACAGACGTGTAAGTCACGCTGAGTCACAGAGACAAACTAGACTGATGAGACTGACAGCAATGACAGTGTTCTGTAGGCCCTCATATTAACTATTAGAGACAGCCCATAAAAGAAAGATTGGGGCCATGCACCTGTTTCAAAAAAACAGATATCCTGAAAAGTTACAAAGTTTGCTTCAAAATCTCCATCAGGGAAACAGCCAGGAAATAATATTGTTCCTAATACACTGAAAAAGCAAGAAGTTCTATGGCAGAAAAATACTGAGCTTGAAAACAGTGGAAAAGCCCTTCCAATTTAAACCCAAGTATTGTTAGGCAAAGCACTAATCATTCTACTAGAATACATTGAGAGACATTGCTTTTGCTGTATGCAACAACAGCATAAAGACACTAGAACGCTTTCCAAGTATTTGTATTTTAGCCTGAGGAATCGAAATTATATAATTACAAGTGTCTTACTTGATCAAACTGGGGATCTTCTCCTCGTTGCAGGGATTTGGTCAGTGGCTTCTCCTAAAAGAAAATATATTAAATACATATTACTTAATATCACTACTATTGTATATTCTATCAACTCTACTATTATTTTTCTATTGTATTTTTTACTCACATAATGTGCTTCCTGATCTCATTCTGGAGATACCATTTGTTTCATATGCAAAGGAAATCTCTGTAAATGTATCAGCCAATACTGACATTGTGTCTTTAATGACTTTGGTGTCTTTCCACGAAAGAGTAGTATTGACCACTTATTACATCTGAGTTGGTGCTCACACTGACAATAAACTTTTGCAAACTTATAAACAGCACCTAGTACTTCCTCTAATACATAAATAATCAAGGGACTCTATCTAGTTACATGATGTACCTTCTTGGTATAATACTACCAGGCAATACAACATGTCCATAGATACAGTGCATCATGCAGGGCATACTAAAAGAAAGGTGATTTTAGAAGAATCAAAGACCACAGAGTTCAGTTTAAAGGAAGAAAATTATGGAAAAAATTAGTAGTCCATTTTCAGAATAGAAGCAAGTTTTCAGGGCATGTTCTCAGAGTAACTGGAAAAGCCAAAGAGAACTGCCCAACTCAGAAAGAGTCACCACATGTTAACATCCATTCACCTTTAGGGCTTTTTTGTCAGGCAGGCTGAACTCGTGAGACAAGCAGAAGTACACATGTAGGCCAGTATTCTAGATGAATCCAACAGTATACAAAACATGAATCTCCTAAACCACAATGAAAATAAACAATACATAAGGGCAGATGACAGCCTGAAAAACACATCACGTGTCACCACCACAATTCTGCAGTGAATTACACTACTGTTGCTGGTGTCTGAAATGTGCCAGTGCTTTATTCTTCTGTAAATCATGAATCTTTCTTCTCCTACAGCTGCAAGACTGGGGCTGTCCCACCAGCTCAGAATGAGATTTTCTGTTCAGCTTTCAGCAAACTATTACACTCATCAGCATCTTTTAACCTAGTAGGCAAAATACCATCAATGCCAGGGGATGTGAGATGTAAAACAAAGAAATCTGTGAAGCTGCTGAGATAAGGGAATAAAGAGACCTTAGGGCAGACCAAAGATTTCTACTATTTAAAGTTTTACTCTGGAGAAAATGTTGCCCAGTTTAAACCCTGACTGATTTTGAAATTAATTATGCTGATCCACTTGTAATGCCAGCTGGCAAGGAGGCCGAGTGTGGGGTGACTGCAGTATCCCCTGACTACCTACCAAATACAAAAATCAACAAAATGTTTTCTACTGAGTCACTGATTTATCCAGAACAGCCATCAATATTTTTCATTGTTTTCTCAAATATCTAAAGTGACTCCTCCAGGTTATATTATGGGCACAACAGCTATTAATTATCACTTTGTGACAGCTTATTGGTCCTGAACAGATGCAGTAAAACCTTGTAGTCCAGAGAAAAACACAGGACACTACCCCACCCACAGTCCTCCTCCTCAATCAGTAACTCAGTGGTAACCCTGCCTAGTGGTGTCCCATGGGAGGACAGTACTTCTTTTGTCTATTGCTGCACACTGAAAAGGACAGCAGATAATCTTTCAAAATCAGTATTCAACTTACTTAAAAAGAAAACGATTCTTACACTTCCATGAGTCCTGGAAAAATCAGCATATTAAGAATTAGTGCAGTTTAGGAAAAAACCCAACACACCCTTTTTTTTAATTATGAAATTTCTGGTTCTGTTACAGAAGACTTGTGTTACCATAGCAAAGCTTCTTAAGTTCTGTTTCAACAAAAAGGGCTTGCAGAAGCTTTGTGCTTCCATGCCCAACACTGCAATGATTGGCTTTCAGAGTGGTGTTTCAGGCAGAAATGAGGTGTGGGATTTCTCATTATATGCTCTCCCTAAGGAGGACACAAGTAAATGAGACAGACAATGCTCTGGGAACCCAGGTCTGGAACTGCAATCCTGAACATGTCCTTATCACCTGCATCCTATCTCTGGAAGCACACACACCTCCCAGATACTTCCATTTCGAATGAGGATCATCCCCAGGGGCTGAGTTTCTGAGTTAGTGAACATCCCTCCATTCTGACAAGGCAAAACAAGTCATCTCTTGCCTCTTACAGGTGACTACACTAGGTCTTCCCAAACCATGCTGAATTGACCTAAAGAAGCCATTCACAGGCCATGCAGCAGCCTTGGTCACAGCAGAAGGCAGTCCTGGGATGGAGAACAGCCAAGTATATCTACCAAAACCCAGGAAGGCTTCTGCTGCTCCAGTCTAAGGCTTCAGTTTTCTCCTCTCCATCCCATCCTGCACCTACTACTGCTCCTGCCACTTCCTCTCCCCTCACACTGTAGCCAGGCAGCAGCTGCTGCTGCAGCTGTCTCCGCCTCTTCTTCACTCCTTTGTTCAGGTCTGCTGCTGGTTTTTCCCTTGACTCCATCCCAGTACGGTGTTGCTGCTGACGCCACGGCGATGGCTCAGCCTGGATGGACCCAAGCTGACCCCATGGAGACAAGTGTCTTGCTACAATACCCCCACAGTTCTGGGACTGGGGTGCCCACGCTAGAGCCACTCATTGTACTCTGCAGGGAATGGCAACAATCACAGAAAATTTTGTTTAGGGCTTGGAGGTTTGAGAAAACTCGAAGTAGAAGTTATTACTATTTACTTTATTACTAGAGATGAGTTCTGAATAGGTAATGAACTGAATGAAAATGAAGGGCCAGAGACAAATGTATTTTTCGTTGTCTAAGCACTCCTAAAATTTAAAAGGATGACTGCTTGCCTAATGAGAGTAACAAGTGACCATGTCAGGAAGACACAGCTGAGTAAATTCAAAGACAGATCAATTACATGCAGGTGCTTCAAGTGTCCTTTAAAAACAGCAATTTTTCTTTATGCAATAGATAATTTCTTTTCAACTACTGTGAACAACTTGCCTATTCTGTAACACTTGGTTCTAATATCCTTACAAATCTTACAATTTCATTTTATGCAGTATTTTCAACATTGCTGCTATGGTAGCTACTATATAAAATTTCTCATGGTAGACTTCTTCACTATATGCCAAAGGTTCAGGACTTGTAAAGACAAGGTCAAAATATATAATAGAGTGAAACTGTCTCTGAGTAATAGATTCCATAGCAGTCTATTTACCTTAGAGATACAACTTATTGTAAAGTTTTTTAAAAAATCTTAAAACTGTTTTTGTAGCCTTAAGGTAGTATTGAAATTTATTTTATTGCCCACCCAATTCAGAAATGGCAAAGAGGCCCTTTTGTATTACCAGTTGACTTATCTGAGTCTTTGTAGCTATGCTACTTTCTACAGAAATATCTTCCAAATCTCAGATGAATAAGTAGGCTGAATTTGGAGCCAAAGCCTACAACTACACAATAAGAAAAGAGAAAATTTTGATTAATATGAAAGAGCTCATAGCTTTCTGCACTACAAAAAACATCAGAAAAATTCAGAAGAATGGACTCTCAATAATAACATTTCCACTTTTAATCACTAAGTTAAACATCCTTATTTCTTGTTTGAAGTGCTGCCTACAATTGTATACTCTGTATTTGTTCTAGCTGTAAAATCCCATGAAAAAATATGTTAGAGATAAGTGGTAAAGATCAGCAAAGTCAGTGTTGCATTAAATATGTGAAACTATTGTTTTTCAATAAAAACATCTAAAAGTTTTGGGTCGCCAATGCTTACAAAACAAAACGCTCACCTAAAAATTAATTTCCTTCCTCTATCTCATTGCTGTTGGGAAAACATGGATAGTATATAATAAAATAGAATATGTTAAATATGCAATGGCAAATTCATATTTTATCATATTTGCACGCATCAACTGAATAAAATATTTATAATTTATCTAAAAAAACAACGTATCATTTAAACCATCCATTCACACAGGCACACTAAAACATTTCTCCAAAGATTGTCAGCTACTTTTAATGGTTAATATATTAAAGCTTTTTCAGGGCTGCTACACAAACATAATTGGGTAAATTTACACAGGAATATCCACCTGTCACAGAACTGAGCGTTCAGGGAAACATAAAAACAAAAGGATGTTGTAGTGCCTGTTAAGCCTCACTATGTCACCATGTTATAACGATACATAATGCCCCTTAAAGCTATTTCTAATCTCAGCAACCATTAGGCAGGTTATTCCTACTGAACTGTGACAGGCTACTGTATTACTGATGGAGATAAAACCCATCTATTTGGGCTTTTTTAAAAAGAATGGAGGATGAAATGATATTTTGACATAAATTTTAATTTTTGCACTGCACTAAAAAGCAGCCACACATGCTCTACTGAGTAGTTTGCTGGGATGGAAGACTCACTGAAAAGAAAGAGCAGAAGAATTGACCTTTTCCCATAAAAGGGAACAGACATAGACCACATTCAATACTACAGTTACAATAAATATAAAATGAATGTAAGCACAATCTTAAGAACCAAAAAACCTGCAAATGTCCTTCTTTCCTACTGACATCACATTAAGCCCCCTCAATCCAAATGAACATTTTTGCCTTGTATCTTTTTCAGCAGGAAAGAAAACTGGTGTTTGTAGGAAAAGGTCTGCTTCAAAAATTCTAATTATTTTAGCCACTGATTATTTAGTACATACAAAAATTGCAAAATATATTGCTGGCAATCTTGCACTCATGTGATGTGCAAACCATGTTCTGTACCACCATGGAGAAGACGCCATGATGCCAACTCGCTTCTGGAGGCTCAGCACACAAAACTTCATTCCATAGAGGGGCACCTACCCTTCAGGTGCATCTGCCCTACCAACCAGTCGCCTCTGAGATGGCCAGTTGGTCTGTCTGGTCCTGGCCTCCACTCCAGCTGTGTGCTTCTGCCTCCTCCCTCCCAGATCTGTGCTGACCCTGCATTGAGCAGGTTTGTGAAGCTGAACTTGCAAGTCTTTACATCAGTTTTGCCTTTCAAAAATGCATTTAGAACAGTCTGTGGTCCCACAAAAAAAGCTCAAGTACTGAAAATAGGACTCAGTTTCTCAGGAAATAATTTTCATCTCTGATATACCTCCTTACTATTTGGGAACTCCCACCACCCCCCCAGGAAGCCTAGCTAATTTATACCTAAGCAATTAAGAGAGCCAAGCTTTTTCACTAAAAAGGATAATCTGTTTACTCTGACAATCTTCCAAATGTCTCCCACCCGGAACTTGTATGAAACAGGCAATTAGGGTCCTGTTTTCATTAACGGTTCTTTGCAAGTCAGCAGGTCCTCCTGCATAAACACATAAACTGTCTGTTCAGTGGATGACAACAGAATCTTTGATTTCTCTTGTTGCTCTGCTCAGCATCCATGAACTGCTAGACACTTCTTTTAAGGAACTGTGTCAGCGACCACGGTACACAGACAGTAAAATAAACAGAAAAGGGGATTTCCCTCATTAACCTTTGAAATTCCAAGCATACAGCCACAGGAAATTCTAAAGGCAGATATAATAAAAAGGTATGATAATATGGCTTCAAGAAAACACCACAACTTTGATTAAGACAAAATTATAGATTCATAAAATCTTAATAAAAACTGTAATGGACTTCAGTGAACTGTTGAAAATTAAGTAAAAAGCAATGCTAATTGTACATGGTACTTCATTTGGAAGAAATAAGCATATTTCAAGTGGCTATGAAAAACACGTAAAAATATGCTATATGTAAAAAAAAAATTTGTTTTAGCAAGCTCAGGTCAAAAACTTACTTGTCATGACAGTTAATGCACAAAAATAATGAAAGGTGCATGCTTAGAAGACAGGCTCAGTATACTCAGTCTATGCTTTCTTTATGTAATTGCTCTGTTTTTTTCGTAATGGCTCTTCTGTTTCAGTCACGTGGAAAAGGATGTGCCCAGTACTGCTGAACTGCTGAATACAAAACTGTAAGAAAACATGGGTTCAGCTTCAAATACAGGTTTTCACTCACTGGCTCTGTCTCTTGCCTCTTTGGCATCCTTGTCATTTGGTGTTCTCATTCGGTGACAGCTTGTGTCATCGCATCAGGTATTACAGGCTAATTTTTGTCTGTTTACCACATTCTCTGCAAAAGGCACCTTTTACCTATGCTGTCTACCAAGAAAATTAAAATGTGGACACTCAGAAATTTTGGTCATGAGAGTGTTTAATCTGAAGCAACTGATATATCAGAAAAAATGGCCATACAGGCCAAAAAATAGCCAATTGGTTTTCAGAAGTAATACTTTACAGAAGTAAATTCAAAGCAGCCTGAAGAGAGAAGCAAACCCATTGAATCAGAGACTGCTATTAGATGCACATTGCAAAAATCAGCATGGAATTTTAGGTACAGGATTGAGATTTTTAGTAGTCCCAAGTACAACTAACAATTTTACATAGTCAAGTTCAACACTATCAATATTCCCAACTTCTATCCTGATAATTACTAGAGATTCAGTGATTTACATGCCTAAAAGAGATATTGGCTAACTTGGTATTTGATTGTAAATTTGAATATCCACAAAAAACCCTAAACCATTTTTCGTTGCTCTTTGCCAAACTAAACTGGCATTAATGAAATTAAAAAGCCTGTTATAGGAATCAGCAGCAATAGTGGAGTTGGAAAACAACATGGCTATTATACTGTGCCTGACTGCAGCAAGACACACATTAAAAAACACTAGTCTTTTTTTTTTTTTGGCTCATATGATGCATTTTCTTCAAGGTGAGCAAGACATATGGGAACTACTTCTCCAAACCTTTTGGAAGTAAATACAGATTTCTTCTTCTGTTCTTTGTTCTCAGAGCCATTACAAAGCATTTTCATAAAAACATTTCTCCCTAATAGGAACAAGAGCATGCTCAAAATACAGGCACCCAAATCAAGCTATACTCCATAAAACCACTATCTTGCTCTCAACATGAAGTCTGGAAGAAGGCTTTCTGGAGCCACATTCTAACAATTAATGAAACTTTGTATAATGTCTCAGTCAAGAATGGTGTCATGGGATGCAGTATGAGAGTCCATGACCTTTCATTTCTGAGCTTATTGGACTGGAATAAACATGATATTCTGAAAAAGCATTTGATATAGTGATTTCCATGTAACAACAAGAACAATAGACAGTAGAGATCTAGACTTCCAAGTCCATGTTAAGACCTATGTATGAAATTGCTATTCAAAGCCCTGTTTTGACTGTTATTGAGGTGGTTCAGGTATGTGATGTTCATCAGTCAATATATATATTTAAAAATAAACAGCACAAGGATATGGATATAATAATTACTTCTGCGAAGGGAAGGGTTTTGTGACAGCAGCCTGCTGTGAAATAAGATCACTGAAAGATACAGTGTTGAATTAAATAGATTTGGGAAACAAACTCACTGCAGTCAAGAGTGTGACACTTGAATAGTGCTGTTTCCTTTCTTTTATCTCTGACATAACTTTTGAGAGCTGGCAAAGAGAGTGAGGGGATGCTCCTCCTTGTCCTTGATGTACCCTGGTCATTTGGCACAACTTTGTCTCCCAGTCAGAGAAATTAATGGACACCTCAGTCCTTTATCCAAAGAGTTTTACACCAATTGGTTTATGAGGAGCAAAGCCATTTCTTCTATGCAAGAGGTCATAAATGGTAGAAAAACTCAGGAAGCTGTTCTTTCCTGCAGAGAATGGGGAAAGCACAGCTTCTCTCTTCAGCTCAACTGGTGCCCCAAGTTGTTATGCGAGTGCTGTCCTCAGCTTCAAACTTTCTGCCCATGGTGACAGCACTGGATGTAGAGAATCTCCATGTTCCAACCAGTGATATATTTTATATGGGTGGACCCAGCTTGGCAAGGCCCACAGCAGTGCAGGGCTGTGGGAGCAGGAGACCAGACCTGCTGTGGCAGGGACTGATGGCCCCAAAACCTGGGAACAGGTCCTGGGCTGTGGGCAGGGGTGGGTGAGACTCAGAGGAGGCCATTCGGGCTTACTAATGCCCTCGGGGCACTGACCACAGGTTACCCACTCAGAATAACCTGACCTGATTTAATCAAGGCTATAGGAAGCCCTTATCAGTTGATTTGCAAATTGACCCAAATTTAGAGCTGGAATTGCAGAGCTGTTCCCAGGCACAGTGGAGAGTTCTGTAAACAGGAACCACACTTCTCTCAAGCCCCAGACAGCCAGGATAATAAACGACAGCAAATGACTCTGGCCATGGTTTGCTATCTGGCAGCCACTGCTGCTTCA
>JAWWLZ010000001.1:49447899-49471835 GCA_035041345.1 Poliocrania exsul | reverse complement strand
GGTTTCCAACTCAGTTGTCAGAACACAGTAATTTATAGCCAGGCTCTGTGTACATCACAAAAGAAAGAGATGGATATATCACACAGCCATACAGAAACCAAAGAAACTGAGAGAAAAAAATCATAAAAACAACAGTAATGATAATCAGAAAGGATAAGCAGGCAAAATGCGCATACAAAAAGAAGTATCTAGGTAAAAAAATATATCAGCAAGTCTTTAATTTAATCATAGTAACTTCAGAGCTTCAATGTGAGTTAGACTTTGTGATAAAAGAAATGAAAAGGCAACAATATCATAAGCAGATCATTTTAGCTTCTCCAAAAGACATCTTAAGTATTCATCACTCATTATAAAATTAAACTGTCATATCTTGTAATGACTTAGGAGAATTCAAACTAGAAATATCTCACTGCTGAGCACTTTGCAACTTTGACTTTCTTTGAAGTACATTTGAGTTTAATTAGAACAGAATCTTCAAAGAGCTCAATGTTTGACTACCTATAGTGAAAAAAGGCCAAAAGGTAGCTCTTGGCACCATCAATTTATAAACTTTGTCTCCCAAATCCTTGGAACTTCCTGCTCACAATTCTAATAAGTAGAGTAGAAATGTGGGAAGAAAGCTGCTAAACATCCAACAGCTACCTCACAAAAAAGGTGGACTTAAGTTCTTAGCCAGTATTCCAGACTAATTTTTGCCATTTTCCCTTGTCACTTCTTTCATTACAACCTAATTATTTCAAGATCATTTTGACTGAAACCTGATTACTCATTTGTCACAGTCACCCTCAAAGAGCAGCATGCCATGACTTGTAAGTCTGATTAGTATTAATGAGATGTGAGTATGCAATTGAATTATTGTTAGAGTCTCATGGTCAGACCCTCGTAAAAATGTTCTAAAAATGATGACCAGACAAAGGGGACGTTCCAGTCTCTTGCTACATTTTTACATTCTACATTGAATTTCACAAAAAAAATTTAACTGAATAACCTCTAGAATAAGATCACATTCAGATATTCACAGTTTCTCAAAGTGACAAAAATAACATATTACCACAGAGAAACTCAAAATCATCTTAACACAAGGTGAAATGAGAATAAATCAGGGTCACTGGTTCATATCTATGCCTGAAATATCACATGAAAATGTAGAGGTTAGTGTTTAAGAGTAACAGAGCTGCTGCAATGAAATTATGTCCTCAATCCTGCTCTTTTTGATGTTTTCCTGATCTTGTCAAGTAATTCTACACACATTTTGTTTTAAAATTTTGAAGATGTTCACTCTGTGTCACATGAAAACTGGATGGTAATAAACAGCTCCTGGTATTTTATTTTTATAGGACCTACACTATGACTGTCAGTTTATTCTACTTTTTGTGATTAGGAGGGGACTCATCAAAGAAGAAAACACTGGATTTTTGCCAAAATATTTTTCACTGTTAGCTTTTTTTGGTGTTATTTCCTATTATGTAAGATAGCTCTGTCATCTTGTATCTACCTAATGTTTCAGAAGAAAGCCTAGTAAAGCTTTGCAAGGATCAAATGCTTCTGAATCTAAATCAAAGCTAAACAGATGCCATCAGAACCAACAAAATCTTAATTTTGCTCTTCAAAATATCCAGACCAGAAAATGGGGAACTGCATTAAGTATTCCACACTGAACTTTGTAACGAAAACATTTTAAGATTTTATAAAAATTCTCTTAGAGCATAGAAATAGAGGTTTCTGGTTACTTTTAGGTTTTTTGTTGTTTTTTTTTTACCTTGTCAGAACTAAAATATAAGGTATGTAAGTATTCTTCCTTAAGCAAAATAACAAGAATGTATATAAAATGTAGTCTCAAGTTAAAACAGCAGACTCCCAGAAGTTCAGTTACATAAGACAAATTGCAACAGACATACTTGTGCATTAAATTTGCCTAAAATGCAAATAACAATGGCTCGCTCACTGTGCAAGATCTTATAATGTATCTCCCTTTTCAAATGCTGCAAGCCTTTTCGTACCTGGAAGCAGGTGCTATAGCACTTTGTTAGATTATAAAATGTACGACTATCAGAACTGAAATAGGAGCTAGCAGTTCTGTTCATTTTCGTGCTTTATCTGAAAACTCTGGACACTCAGAAATACTGCTTTTATCATATTTCAGCCTTTTCTAATCTATTTTGACTCACATAACCCCTCTCCCAGCTGTGAAATCTATGCTGGCTGACACCCCTTCTGTCTCTCAACCCCATGAACAAGTGCCCATATTGCAAACAGAAATTAAATATTAATTCCTTTTCACATCACCCCTTTGGCATATCTTGCATACCTCTGTCCTCTCCCACAATGTTCTAATTGCCATAGTAGCATGTCTTACAGTCTGGGAAACACTATCAAACTCCAATGTGAATTAGAAGCAAAATATGCCTTGTTGCACAGCAAGCAAGCCTGTTTTCAAAAACAAATTCACTGCACAGTACATATATACTCAAGAGTTTGCTTTTACTCACAAGAGGTTCTGCCATGATGATGCGAATCTTGCGTTCAGCCAGGGTAGTAAAGTTAACAAACAAGCTCTTCAGGACGTATTCGCCTGGTTTGCTGTCTGGGTCAACATTGATAGGTAACATGGCTGGAGGTCCTTTTTCTCTCTGTGTACCAGAAACAGGTGGGACAGGTGGCTTGATATATCCGTTACCAACTGGAGAAGCTGAAATGTGGAAAAAACACATTTACTTTTGGGTAATTCAACATGTTTTCACTTTTTCAGAGCACCTCAAAAGCTCATTATACTGTCAAAGCAAAACTGGAAACTTGTTAATCAAAGAAATACACAACACATAAATACAACTTCCATGGTACCATAGGTAAAACACACCTAATCTAGCAGGAAGAGGAAATAAAAGATGCAATCTCATGTATTAAGATTGAGTGGTGTTTACTGTGCAGTGTATACATGGTAAAACTTGCTGATATCTTACTGTTTGAATAACATCCTCATTTTGTATCCTTTGCTTGCAGGTCAGATCTGTAACTCAGTTGGTAAGTAACTAGAATTTTTTCTTTATTGCTATCAAGCCAGCCTAGCCTTGCAAAAGTCAGGAGTCTGGTCTTTTGACTATGGTGAGTTGTAAATGGCCTTATTCTCCTGTCATTTATACTGAGGTCAGTCAAGAATGACTCCTTAAAAAACAATATACATGCCATCAGTATAAATCTTAAATGAACAGTCAGACATAGAATGTTTTCCGTGGTCAAAAAATATTCATTATGTGTTCGTTTTCCTGAAAGCCCCAAACCCTACAGTTCCATCTGGGACTTTTGAGATCACACCTGGTGTATTGCGTCCACTTTTGTGCTCTCCCATACAAGAATGACATTCTTGCTATTTTGAAGCAAGGCCAAGGGAGGACTATGAAGATGACCAGGGGCTTATGTGCTTGCTAGATTAGTAGAGGCTGAAAGTGCTGGACTGGTTCAGCCTTAAGAACAGAAGGCTAAGGGGCGATCTTATTGCAGCCTTCAGCTACCTAATGGAGCATAGCAAATATGCCAGTGGAGTATAGCAAAGATGCCAAGGACCCAGACTCTTCTCTGAGCATGGTGACACGCTAAGAGGCATCAGACACTAGTTTGAATGTGGGAAATTTCAATTAGATATATGGAAAAAACTTGCACCGTATGGGTGTGATCGAACACTGATACATGTTGTCCACAGGTACAGCAGAAACTCCACTCTTGGACACACCTGAAACTTGAAACTTGACTCGACAAGGCTTTGAGAAACCTTCTCTAGTTAGTGAGCAAGCAGAGCTTGGACTAATCATCTGCCAGGGATACCTTCCAATCTAAATTATCCTATGATTCTGGGAACTCCCCATTATGAGGACCAAGATACTGTGCACTAGACTGAGCTCTACTTACTGCTTTTCTGGGAACTAAAGGAAAAATAAACTGAAGCACTACAATCCAAAATCTCATTAATATTGGCATTTGACATAGAAAATTTCCAAACCAAAATCCTCAGGCTCAGCTCTCATTGGCAATAAATGTAATTTTTGGTCTTCAGGCAGGTACTGGTAGCACCCTCTCTCTGTTAGCTTTGTCAGAGACTTTAAAAGTAGTATTGACAAGACCAACCACTATCCACTCTGAATGCAATACAAGGGTTGCAATGCCCATGAGTACGGCTGGTGATTGGGATAGAGGTGTTTTAATGCAACACAAACCATGGAAATATTGTGAACTAATACCATTACAGCATTTCCCCACAGCACTGCATTCCAGAGTGTTATATTGTATGTTGCATCCAAGTTGCAAAGAAAGAAAGAAAGAAGAATGAACTACAATGATTGTTCCTCACATCTAATGCTTTTAGACTTTCTTTTTGAGGGATAGAATTTCAACTACTACTGAATGTAATTGTCATTTGTTAACGATGTGTGATAGTAATAAATGAGATTACTGACCTTTCCTAAACACATTAACACTTCATGGATGAAAAAAAAAATAAAAACCCTCCAAACATCCAAAAGACTATTATTTGAGAGTATTCAAGATGTGGCAGAATCAGACCCCAAAATCATTCATTGAAAATTAAAAAAAGATGTACTGGAAAAAAGAGAACATGTTTTCCTTTAGAAAAATCAGTTTAGAAGTTTCACTATATGACTATAACAGAAGTTTGAAATACTTTTCTTCATGTAGCTATTATTCTGTAATTGTAACACATCCACACTTTTCTTTGAAAATAACCCCCTATTGACAAGGTATGGCATCACTCTTTGGCACAGCAGCACCACTTCTCCCACTGCGACAGATGTTTCCTGCTAGATTTGCTTCCTGCAAAGTTTCATTTGATTTTTGAGGGCAAAAGCATAATCATGAAATCCTCTTCACATTATGACTCTTGGCAAAAAATGAAGTGTAAAAAAAAGTCCTACATTTATATCACACAAAAGTGGTTCCTAAAATACCCTGTTGTTCTGAATAATAATCTGCTTCAAAGTGCTGAAAAAAGAGCAGCCTGAGTGCTACTGTCCTTCTGTCACCACCCAGGCTCTCCTGAAATTTAAGCATGAAGATGGTGGGATGCAAAGGATCAAGTGCAAATTTTTATGGACTATCAAATTTGCTGGGCAATGGAAATATCTCCACAAATAGCTTTAGGAAGGAGTCAGACAATATTCTAACAATTAGGAATACATTTGCCAAATGCGTGGTTTTGACTGGCTCACATCTATCCATGAAATCAGGCTGATCGCCAAGTGCTCAGTCAGGAAAATATTTTTGTGAGCAGTGAAACCGATTTTCTTAAGGTATTGTGTCCTTTGTCAGTAAAAGCCCTGTCCTCCCCTGTCCTCATCCCAGTGTTTCCCAAGCTCCCTCCCGAGCACTGTGCCCGGGCTGGGCAGCCAGGCTGCGCCTGCCAGCCCCTGCCAAGCACAACACACCCGGGCTGGGCCGCCTGCTGCTCGCTGGCCAGGCACCCAGCCAACACTCCCTCTTGAAGGAATCTGCAGGAATCTAAGCAAACACAAACTTGCCTTCTGTTCCCCCGGGCAATTTTGGTTTAAACTGGCTCCTAAGTTCAAACTTTGCTATGCAAGGACACACGCGAGTGATGGAAGGAAGGCAGGCAGGCAGTGCGTGAGATCATGGACACCTCACATCCTTGCAAAATTGAGAAACCTTAACCACGCTACCTGGGAGCTGCCACCCTTATCTTCAATCACTGCTGCATTCAGCCAGGATTTTGAGACTGGAATTTAAATCCACATAGTCATTCCTAGTAGGAAGCCTTTTAAAAATGCTTCTGCTAGATTTGTGACACAGGCTGATCTAATTTTTTTTCCCAGACATCTAACTGAAAAATCACTCATTTGCACATTGTTATAGAGAAACGCAGTTGTCTGTGAGATTTGCCAGTGCATCAAAAATTTTTATTCTAGCTCTTCTCTGAAATAAAGGATTGTACAGCTGCAACAGTTGGGTGGGTCTCTAGGTCCAGGGCTTAGCCCATTACCTAGAGGGGTGTGCTGCCTCCACTGCCCCCAACAGTGGGTCCCTGCAAGGACCACACAGGGACCACGAATGAGGGACGAGAGAGAAAGAGATTTACTGGTAACAGAAGGGGGTATTTATGGGTTCAAGGAGGATCAGGATATGACCAATAGGAAACCCAAGGGATTTTGGACTTTGCACCAATAGAATTCAAGGGTTAAGAGCCAATAGAAACGGTTAGATATAGGCCAATAAGAAAACTTTCTGAGCCTTCATCAAGGACACTGCAGACATTCCAAAGTGGGAAATAAGGGTAACTCAGGGGATTTGGGGAAGAAGAAGAGTGGTTTAGCAAAAAAGAACAATAGACTTTGTACATTTAAACAACATTAAACCCCTCAGGTTTTAAGGTATTAGACTTAGCTTCTTAATTTTCTTCACCAGTCCACTTCTGACAGGACTTTTGCCATTCCAGATGCTGTAAGTCGAATGCCACATACAGCCTTTCACCCAAATATAGAAAAAGCATATCCTGAGGGTTAACATCTATCATTGCTACAGCAATTACAGCAGCTAGAGAAATTACCGACACAGGACATTGATTTAGTTCAAAATTTTAAAAGACCATTTTGGAGCTGTTAACTCTATTTAAGCATCTTCAGTGAGAAAACGAACGTTGTCAACAGTGTGAGGGTTTGGAGTTGATCATGAGTTGGTGATAAACTATTATAGACAGGTTTGGCTTTCTAATGCATCTTTTCAGCTCCATTATCTCAACCATTTGCATATGCTTGATATTTGCATATGCTTGATATTTGCATTGCAAATAATGATAAGGCTATCACTGACATCTAAACTGATAACATATGAGCTGTAACAGAGAACAGTTTTTATTCCTAGACTGAGAGCCCTATAAAACTCACTCAAAAAAAAAAAGTTGCCTCTGAGACATAAAACTGGAAATCAAGGACTCAAAATGTAAGAAATATCCACATTTAACTTATGCCTGATCGGTTCCTTTATGTTGACACATTATAAAATGTGAGCATTACAAATAGCAATAAAAAGGATGTGCCCAGTTTTGGCATCTATGCCAGTGAAACACTGCTCCATTAAAAAAAAGGTGTAACATTTAACATGAGAAATAAACACATATAGTATAGAAGATATTTGAGGCAGGGTTGGTGGGAAGAGTTATACTTGATTAGAGATACTGATTTCCTTGACAAATTTAGTTTTTGCTACCGGATTTCAAAATAATAAATGTTATACAAAGAGGTGCCCGAACACACCACAGAAGCATTTAGTTTGAATGTCACCACATAAGTACTACATTAAGCTAAATCCTTCACCTAGAGAAAAGTGGCTCATTCCCCAGGAGAATGAATGGTGATGCACATGCAGGAGACCACAGTAAAACTGATGCCTGAGGACCCTGCAATAGCAGGAAATCTACAGATCAATTTTAGAAAGTTGTACATAGATTTAAAGCCCCCATCCTAGGAAATTCTGTAACAGAGATTAACTATGCTTGATCAACTATAAGATGTTTGTACCATTTTGGGATGAAATTCTGTCTAAAACGCATTGTCTTCTTTCTAATGATCCCTATTTTTCTACCATATGTGCAATAAGCTGTATTTCAAATTATACTACTTTCTTAAAGAGTATTTTCATTTAGTTAAGGCTATAACCATATTATTTCTCAATGTTATGTATTTTTAAAAAACAAAAATTAAGGAATAAATATGGAAGTAGCAATGCAGTATCACACATGGTTGTTGTCACAGCCATATACTATTGCCACAGAAAAGCTTACTGACATAAAATCAGAGCTAAATTTTTCTATGTATTGATCATTTCATGATCAAAGAAGCAGTTGTAAAAAAGCACAGTCATTTTAGTGCATACACACAGTCACAAAACTGATAACGGGGATGAGTATAAAATTAAATTATCATGCGAGAATCTTTGTTATGATCTGCACTACAGATGTTTTTCTTAAAGCTGTAAGAGGAATCAAAACAACCAAACAATCATAATACACACACCTATGCTACACTGGATATAACTTCAGCCATACAGTTATTGAATTTTCACTATCTTTAAAAGGAGGAGAAACAAAGATTGCATTTTTTTGAGAGATCTAACTCAAATTTACACTTTAGCAACAATGAATAAACTAATAACACAGATGCAAACATCTATTTGCAGTATTTTCATACCTACCGAGCCCCTTTATAAAGCCGATCACGCTGGATTTTCTCCAACATGCTACTGTAATATCCATGAGCCTGTGAATACCTGAAATGTTCCACTACCTCAGTTAGAAAAGTCAGAATCCTTTTCTAACTAAAATCCAAAAATAAATTAATTGTTTCCTAATCTCGTTTTATACTTCCTCCCTACTTGTGAGGAAGACATTTCTTTCCATTTCTTCGTTTTGTTTTCCAACAGACCTGAAGACCTACAGTGTGTGAGCTTGAGCAGGCCTCCGGATCAGATCAGCCTTTCCATAACCAAAGGGGTAATTTTTAGCTTCAGCATATGATGGTGACCACTCACAGAGTGGCTGCACATCTATATTTATCCACAAGTACATACTATGCTGACAGATTAGTGAAACTACTTCAGGCACTCCAAGAACATGAGACAGGATAATGGAGTTCGACATAAACAAACCACGCATATCAAACACACGTATTATCACACAATCCAAGCTGAAACCAATTAGTATAAAAATGCAAAGCACAGAGACAACACAAGATAGGTTTTGTTTTGTAATTAAAGTCTTTTGGCCAAAAGTACATACAGTTTAAATTCCTTGTCATAATACCAACCCAGTATCTCTTCTTTTCCCTTGTTAAGAATCAGTGAGAAAACATCTAACCTTAAGGACAATTGTACATCTGCTGCAATGACTCTTGAGAAAATCTGCTTTGTTTTAAACCCGCAATTATAATATTAAAAGGAAAACACATTATTACACAAAGCACAAAGAATTTAATTTACCAGATATGGTTAATGTGAAACAAAAAGTGGTTTTTTTCAGTCTTGGAAGAAGATTCCCAGTTAATTTGAGCTTGATAGAGAATAAAAAGGAAATTTTTACTGAAAGAAAAAGGTCTAGCAGATTCATTTTTATCTTGGTAAAATAAACTGTAAGATTCCTAAGGAAAATGTTATTCCAGCATATTAGCAAGGTGCAGTAATTGCACTATTTTAATGTCAGCATTATTTGCATAATTAATTTGCATGTTTCAAAAAAATAATGATAAAGGTAGAGAGTTAACTAATAAAGCATAGTAATAATGACTTGCAATATTTGGGATAGAAAATAAATTTATTTCAAGTACAGGACTTTACAACGAGCAACCAATGCTACTAATGTCTGCTGTTTTTGTGCTTCTGACTCTTTCTTAGGACGACTTACAGTAAAAAAATGAAAAACCCGGAAGAACTCAGTGCACATCTGAGTTCCACATTCAGACTATCTGGGAAGTAAAAGTGTAAGTTATGCTGGTATTACTCATCACAGGGAATGGATTTCATGCAATATAAATATTTACCCATGTTTTGTTTACTGCTTATTTTCCAAAAAGAGTTGATACACCAGGAAGTGAATATGCCTCTTTTTAGATACTTTTCCCTGTTCTACAACTACCTTAAAGGGGGTTGTAGCAAAGAGAGGGTTGGCCTCTTCTTCCAGGCAACTAGCAACAGGACAAGAGGCCATAGCCTCAAGTTGCACAAGGAGAGGTTCAGGTGGGACATCAGGGGGAATTTCTTCCCAGAAGAGGTTGTTAAACACTAGAATGGGCTGTCCTGGGATATAGTGGAGTCATTGTCCCTGGCAAGAAACAACTGGATGTGGCACTTGGTGCCATGATCTAGTTGATATGATGGTGTTTGGTCATAGGTTGAACTCAACGATCTAGGAGGTCCAACCTAAATGGTTCTGTGATTCTGCTCTCAACTGCATGCTTAGCTAAATACAGTTTGAACTAATTACTAAAATGAATGTAAGAAAATTCAATTGTATGGTCTACAGCGATTTCTTACGTCCATATAAAAGCTGCTGTACGAATCTACCATAAGTAGCAGCACTGCAAACATAGTTTTCCTCTTGTAGTGCTGGGAATCATTTAGACTTCCACTGTGGTGAGGCTGGCATACATTCGTTTAGGGATGGAGAGATCCCTAATAACCTTCTGCATATGCATGTCCCAGGCAGAGAGCTTTGGGGACCTCTGAGACTACACTTAACTGAACATACTGCTGCAAAACTTCCTCTATTTTAATCAAAAAATGTAAAATAAGCAGTAAACAAAACATATAGGCAAATACTCATATTGCATGAAATTCATTCCCTGTGAAGGCTCATTTCCCTCAAGGTGAGGAAATTCTTTGCAGTGAAAAATTCCCTCACTGACAGTACTGTGTAGATATGAACATTAGATACAGGCACATGCAGACAGCATGAATATATGAGAGCATTTATATGAAAAAAACCTTGAACATATTTTCCCTCTTAGTAGAACAAGGCTGTCTCCAAAAATTGGAAATCTCAGTAAACATTTATTTTAAAGCCCCAGACATCAAAAACTCTGTCTAAAATTGTTCAAGCAACTATTGGGAGAAGACACTCAGTCATTCTGTGCAGCTGTCTTGACACAAGAACATGACATAAAACTATCCCAACTCATCCTGACTATCAAAAACCTATTTAATGCAAATAGAGGATTCTTCAGTTAGAGTTACCTTAGTTGACCAATTATAGATGGTCTGCATTGCAACAAAGATGAAACCCAAACAATTACCTGCAAAATAAACATCTGGAAATCCCTATGCCAGAGGAAATACTATCTAGTCTAGAAGTTAAAATGGAAGAGGCAGTGAGGGAAAAGCACAAAAGAAGCTCAAGATTCTAGAGCAAACCAGCTCATTTTCTGAAAACAAGTCTAAAGGGAATAACAGATTTGGGAGGATGTCCAATAAAGTATTGAGAGGACCTCAGCTCTCCCAAATGGATACTCCAAAATACTTGATTATGCTGAAACTATAAAAGAGAAAAGACTAATTTATAAATTTTAAATTTGTTCATTTCTTTAAAGAGACACACCTCAGGAGAGTCATTTATGTAAAATGGCATAGGGAAGAGAAAGGAAGGAGACATCTTCAGGACTTGGTCACTGATTTAACTGAGATCAGATCAACATTTTAAATTATTTCTGTATGAGGACTTAGTGAAAAAATGCTGTTGCCAGGTTTAGATATATTTATTCTGGTATTTTCAGAATACTTATGGAACTACAGAAGACAGTACCAAGTCTTGTAGACTTGCTTGGGCAATCCTTGCCCAAACTTTCTATTCCTTTTACAATAACAAGAGAGTGCAGACTTTATATGAACTCAAGGAACAGAAGTGTCAGAAAACAGGAGACAAATTAATTAGTACATCCACTGAGAAGCGGTGGAGTTGCCAATAAAGTATAAACTTTTGCCAACTCTACTACTCAATCCAAGAAAAAGGAGGCTTGAACCTTGTATGTGTGTGGACCTTATGTGGACCTTAGTGTGTGCAAGTGCACATACTTTTCAGTATCTTCAGGGATGTTATAGAAAAGAAAGTTTAAAACAGACAGTGTGGTATTCTCAATGAGACTGAATATTTTGGGACATAATGCTAACCAACATCTGGTAGTGAACCCATTCAACCCTCCCTGAACCCAGGGGTGAACAACGATTTGCAGAACGGAGCTGAAGAGCAAGTCCCAGATGTGGTAATTTCTCAACAATCAGATCCAAACCTCTGCAAGACAGAAACAAAATGTAGCATCAGTATATGGCCACTCAGTAGGCCTTATGGATGCTAAAATACCACTTGTGGGGAATGCTCTCCTCTGCATGTCTAAAAAGAGTTCAGATGTTGATTCCACTCAGAGATGCTTATGAAGCAGCCATCTTCTGAGATGAACCCCAATAGGAAATAATCAGTTTAATACAGGTATCTTTGCCCAAGCTTAGAGGAACATTAGAACAGTCCTTGTACACACAGACAGGTCTTATTTGAGATGGATGTGGTGACGTTCCTGTTAGCTTTGAAGCAAAGGATCAATCTGGTACCTTGGCAAGGCTAAAACTGCTTGTTTGGCTTTATCAGCCACAAGCAGCCTTCTGGCCCTCACAACCCAGCTGCTTGCAGGTAGCTTTGTCATCCTCAGAGGTGCACTGCAATTCTGTGCAAGAGTGGGGAAATTGATGTGAGAGCCTGTAGAGGAAAGCAGTGAGTGGAACACATTTTGTCCTCTTGGATGTACAGGGGACTTGAGAATGATGACTGCCAAAACAAACAAACAAACAGGAAATCCTGTCATATGTGTCCATCCACTGTCTAAAGTCCTTTTCACTGACTTGGCAAAGCTCCTAGTAACCATGATCCTGTTAAGATGTAGACTTTCCCTCTCTCTTTCTCCTAAGTGGCAGGTCAGAGGTTGAGCAGCTTAACAATGTTCCTTAGATTCTAATCTCAGATCCTTGCAAGACATCTGAGAGAGGCAGGAAAGCAATTCTCCTTCCTGCCCATTCTCTTTGCTCACCATTTGTTTTTCTGCTCCTTTTTCTCTAAATCATATACCACTGTGCGGAAGATATGTGGGAATCTAGGCATATAACATGAAGATTTTTAGCTGCACCAATTCTAGAATTTGCTTGGTTTATTATGAGATTAAAAACTGAAAAACCAAAATGACATGGAAAATCTTGCGGAAAATCTAAAACGATTTTCACATTTGAGTGCTTCATTTAGGGTGATTTCTCACTAAAGGAAATACCTGTGTTGCTTCTGATGGGATGCAAATCAAACAAAAATACTTTTCAGTTTCTGTGCTTTATATAGTAATGACATGCTGCCTCTTTGAACGATGACTTGAGATTAACAATATATTTTCAAAAGATTTCAAAATACTGGTATATTTTCTACATAACTTCAAAAGGGTTTTTTTTATTTTGTCTTTTCACTTATTCCCAAAGTAAAAACTACAAATAAGGATGAAAAGATCATTTCAGATGAGTAGGTTGGGTTTGGGTTTTTTTAAATTAAAACAGCAAAAATATTGATTTCTGAAACTACACCAGAATTTCTCTGGGCTCAAATGGAGCTTAAAACCCATTTTATTTTAAATAAAGATATTCATACTCTTCTTTTACACTTTCTCAGGTACTACAGGCTGAGGTTAACCTCCCCTTTGGTTTTGTTGGATCAGAAAATAGCTTCTTATACGATTTTTAGACAGTGGTTTTGTTGCATTTGCTTTTTCCCCCCAGAGACAGGGAGATGGAGGTATTCTTGTCATTTTGTGGTTGATGGGTGTCAGCAGACGACTTATTTTTAGGGAACTTGGAAAAGTGCCGAGGAAGCACAAGACTAAGAGAGCCCAAAGGAGAAGGAATAGTTACTCTCAGAAGAGGGACTGATTAGCAAGTGAGGAGGATGTGACCTGTATCCTCCTTCCCTACTATGCTGGTTTTGGTTGGGATAGAGTTAATTTTCTCCACAGTAGCTGATATGGGGCTGTGTTTTGGATTGTTGCTGGAAACAGAGTTGATAACACAGGGATGTTTTAGATGTTGCTGAGCAGCACTTACACAGAGCCAAGTCCTTTTCTGCTTCTCACCCTGCAAGCAAGTGGGCTGGGGGTGCAGAAGTTGTGAGGGGACACAGCCAGGACAGCTGACTCCAAGTGACCCAAGAGATATCCCATACCATGTGGTGTCATGCTCAGCATATAAAGCTGGGGGAAGGAGGAAGGGGGGGACATTCAGCATCATGGTGTCAGTCTTCCCAACTCACTGTTAAGTGGAATGATGACCCAGTTTGTCTGGGAATGGCTGAACACCCACCTGCCCACAAGAGTGAGTGGCTGTGTGGTGCTTGACTGTCAGCTGTGTTTAAACCATGACATCTATACGTTTTCTTTTCGAGATAATATGCTTTTCCTTATCTCCTTAAAACTGTTGGAGTCTGGGTAAGATGGAATTTTAAAAAGATACTTAAACTGTTTCCTTTTTACTATAACAAGACATTAAATACTTGCATCTGAGTCCTATTCCAATCTCAATAGCTACCTCAGATGTTAGAACTGGAACCATCCCTAAATTTTTGTTGTCTGTTTGTTCTCACTTGCTCTTGCAAACCACTGACATGTCAGTTCATGCTGTTAAAAACTTCTGTCTTTCACTGGAATGAAAACAGCATATCCAATTGTGGATGACGTGTCCTCTGTGCAATGTACACGTGTATGAAAACCTGAGCAAGTTGTAATGTACTTGTGCAAACAAGCATATTTTACTACTGATGCACAAAAAGGAAACAGACTTTAGCTCATTTGCCTCTGAAATTATATGGTCTGAACAGTTCTGACATAACACTGTTCAATGTCTAAAAGTTGATTTCCTAGAGTTTTGCTTATTTCATGGCATAATAAATAAAGGTGTCATGTCTAATTATGTTTCAATGTGCAGTACTAAGAAAAATCTTTAAAACTGTAGTTGGTTTTTTGACCTTATCTTCTGATGAACTCTTCTGATCAACTCTATGGCTGCCTTTTAGGAAAAGTTACAAATTTAGCCACATACAGACCAAATATCAAATTTAATCTAGCCACCCAGGCTCCAGGTAGAGTAAATGAAGAGAGACTGACATTTCTAGGTGATCCATCATACCGTTCTTGGACTTTCAGTTTAAGACAGAAAAAATCACTTTCTAGAGGTGCCTATTACTCATCAGTGATTACTGAAGGAGAACTGACAAAAAAGATATACATCCAAGGTTATAAGTGATGACTTTCACTCTTAAATCTGTAGAACCTTCAAGAGTACCTCGTATGCACTGAACTCATTCTGGTGCATTTCAGCGTCTGCTGGCTAGAATTCTTACCCTTGCTTGTGTGGGTAGAAAATGGCAAAACATCAGGAATAAGTAAAGCCACAAGCTGGATCTGTGAACTGGCAAGCTAAAGCTTCACAAACCAAGAAGACTTTAACCAAATTTTGTGAAGCTTCCTGTGATGAAACCACAGGAAAGATTTCTGTGAATAAAGATTAACATGAGACAGACACCCATTCATGTTTCCCTCTACAGTGGAGCATACAAAGTAACATCTATACAAAACAAAACGAGAGAAAAAATGTGGCAGCCAAAACCTGGATTCATAATTATCTTTATCAATCCCCTACTCCGTGTGTGATTGAATCATTATTGTCATTACTTAATACTGGCTGCAACAGCACACTCACAACATTGTCTACCTTCTATATTAAATGCTATTTGGCCTCTTTGTTTAGCCATCTTTTATTAGCCACAGACCATTATGATACAGTAGAATCTAATAACCCTTTATTACATTACAGTAACAATTTTTCTTTGAAAGTGGGCTCATTTGTATCTTGGCCACAAACCTAAATGTAAATGTAAATGCTGCTTTACTAGACAGAGACTCCAGGATATAAATACTTCTTGTAGTGACTCTGAAATACAAGACAGTGACTTCTACCATTCACACAAACTCAGTGAAGGTTTGTGAAAGTTTGTCTTGAAAACAGCTGCCTACTGAAAAACTTTCACTTGAGCAGATAACCAGAGTTCATGGAATTTAGCTGCTGTCCAAGTGACCCTCTGCATGACCAGACAGTTGCAAACACCAAATACAACATGGACAGGACATGGCTCTCATGCTGGTCAGTGGGCTATGACAGAGAACTCCTTCTATATATTGAAATGTCTAAATGTTTTGGAATAAGTGACTGCCAGAAATACGTTATTCAATTTGGAGAGGAACAGGTGCCTATAGAGGTGAATGCGGCATAATTTAAATATGAAAACAAAGAAAGAAACCTAGGGTTAACATTGGATTTTTCAAATAAACAGCTTAAACACTGCAAAACCAGAATAATTAATAAAAACCCCTGAAGAACCTTATTACATCTGCAAATAATAAAAACATTTCTTTTTTAGGATATTCAAAGAAAAATTCAGTATTTCTGAGGGCTGGGACAAAACTAATTCTCAAGTGTCAGCAAGGGCAATCCAGGCAATCATGGCACAGTTGGCCTGATATTAATTCAGGAATTGGATTAATAAAGAACCAAAGTATAATAATACAATGCCAAAAGCATAGGTTTATGAAAAGTAGATTTTATTAAAGTAACTCTATCTTTTTATGAGATTATAAATTTGGCTAACAAGGTTGAAAGTGTAGTTTTATATTTCTGCTTGGCAATTGGATTAGTATCTTACCAAACTGTAAAATGGCAACCAAAAAATCAGCATTCACAACAGAAAGATAAAAAGACAGGTTACAGCTACTTCTCAATATGGATTAAGGGAGAATCATAACCTAACTAATGTACTTGTAGTGGAGGTACAGAAACCAGTTTTTGGTCCTGTAATATTTATCCTTACTGTTAATGAGATAAAAGAAAAACAAAAACTTTATCCTATAAAGTTTATAGGCAAAACACAAATTAAGAGTGATAGAAAAGGCAGCAGAAAGGTCCTTCTATTCTGTCTGAACAGCATTTGGAAAATTAAATGCAAGCAAATAATAGACAAGATATTAATTCTAACCAATGGAGAAGCCATAGACAAGGCCACACAGACAGAATAAGGCTTTCTGTTCCTGGGAAACACTGATTATGAAAAAAGGCCTGAGACCAGGATGACTAATGTGTTGAAAACAGGCTGCTATTCTTGTGACCTGAAGAGCTATGGAGAGCCTTTTGAAGCAGCATCAACAAAAGCAAAAGCAGGAAAGCTCTACTGCTTCACTGCTGCATAGTCAGTCCTGTTCCGATGTCTGCAACCTGAGAGAAGATGCTGATGAATTAGAGGACATTCAGGAAAGGGAACAATAACTAGTGACTGCAAAAGGTGTCTTAAAGTTTAGTTTATTTAATCATGAGAAAATTAGTCATTCCCTCTAATGGCAGGAATTTGCACTTATTGCACCTACAATGGCACCTACTTGCAAAACATACTTACATGGAGCCACTCAACTCAAAATACCATTTTTAAGCAACACAGGTGCTCAGGCATTTCCAAGGTGTGATTCATTATAATAAACACATGGAAAGTAGTCCATCTGAACTGTATCCTGAAAATACATATTTCTCTTCACTGGCTATCAGGAAAGGAAGGCTTGACTATGTCAGATGTAATATAAACACTAGGAAGACCTGAAAGTTAGGTGAGATCCCTTCCATGCCCATTAAGCATGAATATCGTGAACAGAAATTTGCTAAGAGACAGCTTTTCATCCAGTAACATCCAATGTCTGGAATTTTAAACTAGACAAATGCATTAAAGAAATTAAACACAAAGGGAGGGAAATTAACCACCAGAATGCTATTAAGTCTGGTGCTGATTTTTCCATTATTGGAAATTTTAAATTACGAATTTTTTTTAAGACATGCTTTGTCTCAAACAGAAATTAATTCAGAGAAGCCATAAAGCCTGTTCTATGAGAAGCACAGATTGGATGACACAATGCTTTTTCTGGTTGTATGATTTATGACTTGTTGAATACATAAGTAGAAAACACAGCGCTGAGAACAGTCTTTCATTTATAAAATTACAAAAAGATGTTTTAAGAAGGATTCTTCTTTCTCTAATCTTGATAATATCAAGAAGCAGAAGTCTGAATGTCTATCAGTACTTGGTTTCACTTTGTACATCCAGGTAAAAATATACTCTGATCTGTGTGATCAGAATATCTTTATGGTAACATGCAATAATTTCCTGCTCTGATGGTTTCCTTATCGAACATGGTTTGCCAAAACAGAAGGTGATTGTAAGGGGTGGTTTGTAGAATATACCTCAAGAGAACATGAAAGAGAAGGCAACTTATTGGGATGATTCAGTTTTCATATTTTAAAGAAAGAGTACATGGCCAAAATAATTTATAAATATGACTTAAAAGCGATAACTGTACAAACCAGTGGTTTGCCTTAAGAAAATGCTTATACAGAAAAGTGAAGGTCTCTGAAGGTGCAGTGATGTGTAACAGGAAAATCATACTCCAGTGTCTGAGTGAGTGACAGAGGAGCACAGAAGAACTGAAATGGCATTATTCACAGAATTGCAGAATATACCGAGTTGCAAGGGAGCCACAAGGATCATCGAGTCCAACTCTTGGCCCTGTACAGAGGCATCCCCAAAAGTAACACCCATGTGCCTTAGAGTATTGTCCAAATGCTTCCTGAACTCTGCCAGGCTTGGTGCTGTGACCACTTCCTTGGAGAGCCTGTTCCAGTGCCCAACCACCCTCTGGGTCAAGAACCCTTTTTCAAATTTCAAACCTAAACCTCCCCTGACACAACTTCAGGCCTCAGGTCCTGTCACTGGTCACTACAGATAACAGATCAGTGCATGCTGCTCCTCTGCCCCTCACAAGGAAGTTGTAACTGCAATGAGGTCTCCCCTCAGTCTCCTCGTCTCCAGGCTGCCCAGACCAAGTGCCCTCAGCCACTCCTCATACAGCTTCCCCTCAAGGCTGTTCACTGTCTTTGTTGCCCTCCTTTGGACACTCTCTAATAGCTTAGTATCTTTCTTATATTGTGGTACCCAAAACTGCACACAATATTCCAGGTGAGCACAGTGGTACAATCCTCTCCCTCGACAAGCTGGCAATGCTGTGCCTGATGCCTCCAGGATATGGTTGGCCCTCCTGGCTGCCAGGGCACTGCTGACTCATACTCAACTTGTCATTGACCAGGTCCCTTTCCATGGCACTGCCTTCCAGCATCTCATTCCCAGTCTGCATGAACATCCAGGGTTGCCCCCTCCCAGGTGCAGAATCTGGCACCTCCCCTTGTTGAACTTTGTATGGTTGGTGATTGCCCAGTGCTCTGATTTGTTGAGGTCTCTCTGCAGGACCTCCCTGCCTTTGAGGGAGTCAACAGCTCCTCCCAGTTTTGTGTCATCTGCAGACTTGCTCAGTATCCCTTCCAGTCCTGCATCCAACTTATTTATGAAGGTGTTGAAGAGCACAGGGCCCAGGATGGAGCCCTGCATAATCCCACTAGTGACAGGTCACCAATTTGATGTCACCCCATTCACTATTACCCTCTGTCCTTGATCCATGAGCCAATTGCTCACCCACCACCTGATGTGTTTATCCAGCTGTGGGCTGGACATTTTGTCCAGAAGGATCCTGTGAGAGACAGTATTGAAAGCTTTCCTGAAATCCAGAAAGATTACAGCAATTGGCTTCCATTGGTCAGCTAGGTGGGTTACCTTGTCAGAGAAGGAAATCAGGTTTGCTAAGCAGGACTTTCTCCTCATGAAGCAGTGCTGGCTGTGACCAAAGCCTGTGTTGTCTTTCAACACCTCCCAGAATAATCTTCTCCATAACTTTACCAAGAACTGAAGGAAGACTGACAGGTCTGTAATTTCTGGGGTTCTCCTTCTTGCCCTTCTTGAAAATCAGAACAATGTTCACCAGCTTCCAGGCAGCTGGGACCTCTCCATATTCCCAAGACTGCTCAAAAATCATCCTGAGAGATTTTGTAATGACATCAGCAGCTTTTTGAGGATTCTGGGGTGAATCCCATCAGGCTCCATAGATTTGTAGGGATCCAGCTGGGGCAGCGGATCCCACACAGTATCAGGGTCAACTGGGAGTTGACCATTCATGGTTCTCCAACTCAGGGCACTGGGACCCCCTTGGTCCGTCATTTGTCATGAATATAATGGCAAAGACAGTGTTAAACATCTCTGCCTTGTCTCTGTCCCTGTTTGTGAGGTGACCACTCCAATCTGTAACAGGCCAATGGTATTTATATCCTGCCTGTTGCCATGAATGTATTTGAAAAAACTCTTTTTATTGTCCCCCACATTGCTGGCCAGCTTCAGCTATAGTTAAGCTTTGGCCACACACATTTTCTCCCCATAGAAGCAAGCAGAACCTCTGAATTTTTCCCATGTCACTTGACCTTGCTTCCACTGGAAGTATATTCACAGGCATACGAAGGCAGGCTGTCCTGAGAACCTGGAAAAGGCTAAAGTGCATATTACAGATCACCAACAAATGCCTGGTCATCTGCTACAGACCCAAGCTGAATAAACAAAAATATTCAAGGCTTCCTTGTATAGCAGCACAGTCTAAAATAAAATTGTGTAAGAAAACTGTACATCGTACAAGAAAGGACGTGGTAATGCTGTATGCATTACAGAATTTTGTATTCCAACTATTGCACATAATGCTTTTCATTCTTTCCTTGAGGCATCTAAGATATTCACCAAATCCAGTCAATTGTCCTGCCTCTGTCCCAACGGGAACTTTATAACACCAAGCTGAGGCTCCAAGAAGGGCAGGAGAGCTCAGAAGGAAAACACATATTTCTAGCATTAAGCAAATAGGCCAGAATTATTCTGTGAGAACCCGCTGACTAACACTGTAGAAAGAAATTAAATCAGAACAATACTGACCTAAAAATGCACAAATGGTTTTGTTAATAGGTATGGAATCAAACAGAGAATTCAAAGTGAAGAAGGCAGGCAATGTTTGCCAATGCTCTTCCATAAACTGTGATCTTACCAAAAATTGCATTAGTTACAAGCATCAGATGTTGTTATGAGACATCACTGTGCATCAAACACAATGACAAGCTATATTAGCATAATGGGTTATTATTCCCAGATCCATGTGATCAGCACTCCATGGCAACCCAACGATAATGAAACTCTTTGTCAGTAAGAAAGCATGTACAAAACTATACGAAGGATGAACCTCAAGTACCTGAAATGGTACATAAGGCTGTTAATACATTAAGAACTTAAACACTGACATTTATTTCCATATACAGACAGAAATTTTCCCCATGTTCTCAGCCAACCATCACCTTTGTGGGGACGACATTTCCAGGACACTTTCACTTAGGGCTTATCAATTGAGAAGGTGGGTGCTTAAACTCAGCCTATGGAACAGAAACCATAAAAATGACCCAAACGATCAAGTAAATCAGGCAAATCAGGCAGCAGCTCACAACAGGATCCACAACAGCCAGGCTGGGCCTGACACTGCCTTAGATACATCCCCACAGGGACCTCACATTGTTGGGTCACTTCAGATGTTCAAAGCGGAGCAGAGAAGCAGCTTCTCTCCTTTATGGCTGTAACTGCTTTTTATGTAGCAGCCTAATAGCTAAAGAACTCACCTAGAATGTGGTAATTTTGGGTTAAATCTTAATTAAGCCTCAACGTTTTGAACTCACATCTCCCACCCTCTTGGAGAGCACTCTTCTTTCCTGGCTACTGGCAAGAATGGTAAGGATTACCCATGTCCTGCTTGTTCAAGGTTAGGCAAATTTGAAGAAAGAATTCAGTGTGCTTTAAATAAGAGATGCCACTTAGGTAACCAATTAATGAGAACTACTGAAAGCAATGTGGTAGATTAAATTCTAATAAAAAGTAACATTGAACAGTAAAGGCATCTGGGCAAGGAAATGCCTACACTGCACAATTGCCTCTTGTTCTTGCCACTGTGTGTTAGATAGACTTCACAAATTTCTACAAAGCAGACTCTTCAGATATTTCTACCTGTTTTCTGCCGGAGTCTGAGTCATGCTAAGTAATTTATATCATATTTGTGCTCATGCTAGGCTTCTTTTTGAAGCTATTGTCTCACAAAGCACAGCAACAGGTAGGAAAAGGATCAGCCTCCAAAGCAAGAATTGTTCCAGATGTCCCTCTCTTGCTAGCAAAAGCCATCCCTGACTTGGCACAGAGTATTCTTGTAATAGTAAATGCCACTAAACAAAAGGTGCACAAAAACCATATAGAACTTCTAAATGCTATAGAGTCCCCAATCCAGACTAATAAGGACCAAGCTATTAAACCCAAATAAATCAGTCTTTCACATGAGATAAAAAGATGCCAGGACAATGACCAGTAATATGAATGTCCACTGAACGCTGATTTTCTTCTACTACATTCTAACCAACAGTGAATGCTGCACTTGTAACAGTAGTATTTGCTGCATGTAATTTTCTTTAAGTCTTTTAACAAGATAAATGAAAATGTGAAAGGATTACAGTTAATCAGATTATTCTGGGGACTCCAGGTTATGTTAAATATGACACTCACATATACTAGCCACGGAACCAGAACCAAGTGGATGGATGCTGTCTCCTGCAGCTAGACCCAGGCCACTGGCTTCTACTCTCTCTGTGGATGGAGGCACAGTGAGAATTTCATGCATGGACCCTCATCTACCTCAGCAGATTTTACCTGGTGGGCAGACGAGCACTTGAACATCAGATTTGACACATGACAGAAAATGAAACCCTCCTGAGGAAGTGGAAGGATAAGATGAGAAAAGTCACTGTTTAAAGAAGCACGATTACCTTGGTCATACATTTGGACCAATCTCTGGCATTTCTGTGAGCTACATAAATGGGCTCATAGTATTTGATTTATGTACTGAAATCTGTATGCCCTTGGCCACCTTAACTGCTCAGCAGACACGAGCTATTTTGAGTTATTTTGCCCTGATCAACAGAAGAGGACAGAGAGAGCCAACCAAATGAGCTATTCTGTGGCAGCTGTCTATCATAAAGGTAACACAATTAATGAAATAATTTAAACTACATCCTTAAATGTAAAGCCGGATAAGCATCCTGAAAAGTTGAAATCTATAGGGTAATCTTTTATTCAGTATTACAGAAAAGATTCTGTCACAGAAATGAGTTACAGTAGATAAAATTGCAAATATCAGGCACAAGGACTCGGAGGAAAATTGTATTATGTAGGGTTTTTTTAAAAAAACTTTACAATGTATTTTGATTTTGTGAGTCTGTAAAAAGAAATCTAAGATACTTTCTTTTTCTGAAAAAAAAAAGTATAGCCTAAAACATGTAATAACTAATACAGTAATTTTAAAATACAGCTTGTACTTTTTAAAAACCACACATAAAATCAGTCTAACTCCAATTCTACTGATGTAAACAGTTAAAATACTCTCTAGTTTTCACTGAAAAAGCCTTAGGACAATGCTTAGCTTTCTGAAAATGCTGCTCAGTACATCTTACTTAAATTATCAACACAGATATTTATCAGATTTTCAGGACACTGTGCCAGTTCTACCGTTTATGGAAAACCATAGCTATAATTTGAATCCACAATGTATGGAAAAAACTGATTGAAAAATATTGTCATTGATCACACTGATCATTTCTGTCAAAAGAAGTTTCATGTCTGAAGATCATTTTCTGTATTAATTAGAAAGACATCATTTGTTATTTATATTTACACACATGTCACAATAATGTATAGATTTGAACCTTTGGCCAAATGTTTCAAACTCTGCTTCTATAAAGTAAACACACCCAACCTAGTAAACGTAAACTATATCAACTTGAAATGTCTTTTTCTGGGTTCAGTATTATAAAAACTCAAACTTTATTAACAAAAATTCATGCCCCAAGGATACCATCATAACACAAATGTAATGTTTAAAAATGCATGATATCTCAGTCAGGCAGCTTTAGGAGAATTTACAGTAAGGTTGAATCTTGGTATGTAAATGTGGTAACTGTGCAAGAGGATCTGAGAAGTATTATACACCTCTTTGCAATTAATTGAGAAAAACGCTTGATTAAAATCAGTGGCAGCAAGTTTGAAGAAACTATCTCATTACTTTGCAGAAACAGATTCCTTTCGGTAACAAGAAAAGTAATGCAGAAGTTAATAACAGACTTTAGAGTGATCTAAATAGAATGGTATTAATATTAGGCAGAAGGCCCTTCTAAGTATCTATTAATAGCATAAGCACATGATAAATTTAAACAAATACTAACTTGCCAGCAATGTGATGCTTCCATGTTACTCCTTGAAGGACTACTGTTTGTCCTCAAATAAATGAAAACCCCTTACTTGTAAATGCCATTCTCAGAGC
>JAWWLZ010000001.1:49413468-49443802 GCA_035041345.1 Poliocrania exsul | reverse complement strand
TGTGAAATTTTTCTGCTAAAGCTCCAATCACCTAATTAAGCTCTTTATCAGCAATGCATTTCCTTGGAGGCTGGTGATACCGTCACTAGAGTGAAGCCACAATATTTACAAAACAATACTCCGATTTCTCTTCAAATCAGTGGCCTGAAGAGCAGCCCAAACTCTCCCTTCTGAGACATTACAGAGCTGAATCTCTCAGCTGGCTCTGTAATACCAGTGATCTTATATTATGCACAAACATCAGTATTGTTGGTGGTCTCTCTATATTGGTGACCTCTTTTTCATGCAGAGGAGGAGGTAAGTGGCATTCAGTAACTCAGTGAAACTACTGCTAGTCAGCTGAGAGCAAACTATGAAGCCAGTGTTTCTCAGATGTGTTGCATTCAGCTGCTTGTTTTAGCAAGCTCTGCTGTCTGCTGTGAATAGAAAAACTCTGCCATCCCTCAGTTTTGAATGTGACTATAATTAGCAAAATATAGAACATAAGTATGGAAGGAATTGCCAGGCTTCTCAGTAGTTCTTGCGAAGAAGACAGTCTGTGCTTCTAAACTCTGGACTTGAACAAGTTTTATCTTTCCCCCTTACAAGAAGTTCCAGACCAAGGGGCACTCCAGCACCCGGGAGACAGAGGCCAGAGAGACCTTGTTGGTGAAGACAGAGGCAAAAGTGTCACTCAGTACTTCAGTCCACTGTCACTACATTTCCTGCCCATTTAGCGGTGAGTCTACATTTCCCCTGTTCAGCCATTTACTACTAATGAAGCAAGAGAAACTCCTCTTGTTGACTTTGATATCCCTTGCAAATCCCATCTCCAGCTGAGCTTCAAATTTCCAAGCACTGTCCCTGCATGCCTGGGCAATGTCTATAAATTCCTCCTTTGTAGCCAACTCACACTGCTGCCTCTGATATGCTGCCTTTTTTGCGCTGGAGCCCAGCCAAGAGGTCCCTGATAAGTCTCATTCTTGTGCTTGGAAGATGTTGACCTCAAAGACCTGTCAGCTTCCTTGGGTTCCTTTGCCTTTCAGAGCTGCTCCCCACAGGACCCCACCTAATAGTTTCTGAAACCTCAAAAACTAAAACCTGCTCTCATAAAGTCCAGGGTCTATACTCTGCCACTCTCTTTCCCTACTCTTATCAGGATTTTGAGCTCCAATCAGGTCTTCCATGTTAATGGATAACAGACCCAGCTGTACTTCACCCATTCAGTCCATTGTTAATCAAGAAGTTACTTCCAACACCCCCAAGAAATCCTGACTGCTTACATCCTACTATTTTGCACTTCCAGCAGACGACAGGAAGTTCAAGTCCCCGATGTGAACCAACATTAACAATTCATGAACTTCCTCAAGTTGTTTGAAGAAGGCTTTCTACACTTCCTCACTCTGACTATGTAAGATTCCCACCATCACCTGGTAACCCTTCAAGTCCTCTCTTCTGATCCTGACCCACAAGCTCCCAAGCACACTGTCAGGCATACACCCCACAGAAAAGCTCCACACCCATAAGCAGCTCTTTCACCAAGGCAGCAACTTTCACTTATCTTCGCTGCAGGTCCTTCCTCAAGAGCTTGTATCCATCCACCACAGCATTCCAATTGTGTGAGCTGTTAACACCAAAGCTGCTGCTGCTCTGATGTTGTAACCTGTGACTGAATGCAGCGCTTGACTTCCTCCGGCATGTTTTCCAGAATGCATATATTTGTATACATATACTTAAGGTATGTATACAATGTATATAAGGGCGTTTCCTCATCTTGTTTTACACTTCCTGAACTATCTCTCACTCCCTTTGCCCTGCACCCTTTGCTTTCCACCCCTGTTCACTATCCCTTAACTGAACTATGGGTCATAATCCCCTTCCATTGTCACCCAGCTCTCAGTAGGATGATGACCCAGTCAGCAGATGTCTTGCCCTGCTTTGTCACACTATTGAACATCTTTCTATTTACATTCTTAAAAATACAAACTGTAAAAAACTTTACCTGGCTGATAGAGCTGCTGTGAAGTTTGAACACTATATTTAGCATTCCTTTTACTTAAGGCAATAGAGAAAGGATTGGATGATTCAGAAGGAAGGATATTAGAGGACAAGGGATTTTCTTTCCATAGACAATTGATTCAAATCTAGTTTAGGCAACTGCAGTGACTGAAAAATTACCAACTCACAAATAACTCAGCTATTTGCCTCTGTGAAATTATTCTGCAGTCCAAATTTATCATAGAAACAATAGCAACAACTTCACTGTTCTGAAGCAGAGAAGAGAGGGATGCAAAGTTAGACTGGCCTGGAGAAGGAACTAGTTCTGATACTTAAAAGCAGGCACAGGTACAGGAGTCACTACTAAAGCAAGTATGATTCAGTTCCACCAGTCTAATAGCAGGAATCAGCCAAAACTACCTCCCACTCTTGGTAGCGTACTCACATCCCCTTTCTCATGCTGACACCGGCATCTGCACCATTTTAGAAAGTTTAACTTTCAGGATATTAACTCTGTGGGTGATAAGGGTGGGAGAAAAGGCGTAGTAGCTTGGAGACAGGGATAAGAGGCTGGTATGAGACTGTCCCTCCCAGGCACAGCTACCACAATGCCACATGTGCCATTCATGGTTTCTACACCCACAGAAATTCAGACTCTAGGGATATCAACTCATAGCAAGTGCCAAAGCAGTTTTTGATTGCTTAGAAACTCAGGCAAGGATACAGAAATTAAAGTTGGACAAGCCTCTGCAATTGGAATTCTGTAGGTGTGGAGCCCACTTCCTACTGTCCACAAGTCAATGTACAGAAAAGAGCTTAAACCACTAATGAAATGAGTGTATCCAAAGTGGATAAACTACAAAAGGATTGCTAAGCAGCAATTTTGGCTTATATCCTCGATTTCTAAATTTTAAACATTTTTTGTATATTTTTTTACTTCTAAAGTAACATGTTCATTATGACTTTCCTTGTATTTCTATATATTCTCTTCTTAATATCCACAATTTTAATATCTATATAGACACATAAAAATAAAGATACTACAGCTTATTCAATGGTATTTTATATGCACAGACGAAACACAAGAACTGTTAGTTCTTTCCCTGATCCTTTTGAATAATAAATAGCTATATTGAAAAAAACCAAACTGGTGGTATTTTGATAAAACCAAAGATATCGCGAATTAATCACTCAAAGTGAATACTAATAGTGTATCAGAACAGTTTTGTTTTTACCACAAGTGAAATAATTAGAACCTTTATGGAATATCTACCAGTAATTATCTATGCCTGGTTTATGCTTACTTTCCAGATCATCTTATATTTTGATATTTTGAAGTTTTACCACAAAAGTTGATGTCCTGTATTGCAGTCAAAGCATTTGTAGATTTTTACAGAAGTAATTAAAACTTTTTGATGACAAGCAAACTCATTCTATAAAATCAACTGAATTTTCCAACAGAGCATTTATGATTTTCTAATCCTTTTTTCCCCCCTCCCATTATGGTAGCAACAATTCTGGAGTGTTCCAAACAGAGCAGCAAACACCCAAATAAACAAAAAATTCTTTTTCAAAGAGTTCTCAGGTTCCCTAAGTCTTAAAACTTCTACTTTCCCTTACTTTAATAAGAACCACGTCAAAATGCAAGTTCTAAAATGGGGCACCACCAGAACACAAACAGCCTAAACACTCTGGTTTACTACGTTTCCCTACAGCTCTGTGGAGAAGAGGGTCAGATCTGCACACAAATACAAAGAAAGCTCCTGGGAGACAAGAGTCATCATTGTCATCAAGTCAACTTTACTGCTGACAATCACAGACTACTTAAGAGTTGTAGAATACGCTAAGCACCCGAACTTCAGGGCTCAATGGACAGAGCAATCAATTCCCTTCACACAGTGTAACTAACAGCTTGATCTGATGGCATTCTTTGTCCCAGGCAGCCTCACATGCCAACATGAGGTACCCAGTGTGCCCGGGGCTCCCCAGAGGTGGGAGCTGTGGCATGGCCAGCTCTCGCCGCTGCCCGAGCTGCAGCGTGACCGTCAGTGCCAGGCTGCAGCCACATGGCCCTTCCCCAGCCGCTTCGGGCAAACACTGATCCTCTCCCCCCGAGGTGAGCTGGCAGCACATCAGGTTCTGGAATTGGCTCTCCATGGGTCTGCAGGAGCAGGAATGCTAGAGCAAGATAGATAGCAGGGAAGGATACGTTCCTCTCGTTGATTCACTCTGTTTGTCTAAGTGGGTACTGAGAAATCAGGAACCTCTTTCCTTGATTGCTATCTTGCTGCAATCACCAAGCCTGATAGCATGGTGTTCACATTCAGCTTAAAATAGCTCTGTGTTTGACTGCAGACAAGGCAACCCTGCAAAACAGCTGTAATCAACTTCTGCACAATAAAATCTTAATAGAATATTAAACTAGTGCACCACAGAACTTGGACATAATGCAGACTTTTACCTAAGAAAGTGTTGGTGGCCTTCCCTTTCTCTTCATCGTCAACACAGGAATATTCTCTATAAAAGGTTGAATTTTATTGTTTCATATATTATACCTATTTAATGAAGGACTAAATGTACTTCACGAATTTCTGTTCCTGACAGGGTAGAAGCACATGGTCAAGGGAAAAACCGAACATGGCCGATCACAGGGGAGCCAGGAAGCCCCCGGGCTTCATGTTGGCCACTGAGAAGTTTCTTTCACACCTGGTGCTCTCCTGACCACAGAACTGTGTTCAGCTCAGTATATGACCAGCAAGCCAGGGAGGAGCCAGACATTCTCCTGGGAGTGTTGTGGGATGCTGCTGTATTAGAGGAACACCAGTAGCAGCTAAGCTGATGTAGGTGTCTCTGTGCTCTTAGGATTAGGCTGTCTCTGATGTTACCACCACTAGCAAACAAGCAGTTGCTTTTGCCAGACACTGCTACAGGGACTGGGCACACCGGAGCGCATAGAAAGAGAACACTGTGTAGTATGAGGCCTTTGTACAGCACAAAGGTAAAGAGGATAATGACATGAGGATTTTGATGTGGATGGTGGCTATTACAGAAGAAGACAGGAAAGTATGGGCCATGGGAAAGAGACTTGAAGTCCCAATACTAAAAAGGGCCTTACTCTGAGTCTGATTTAAACACAAGTCCACAGAAAAAACCATCTTGCTATTCAAAGGTAGATAAACAAGCATTGCATAACTGTGTGGTATGAGAAGCAGCAAATAAAAATACACAGTATGCAAAATGTGCACTTTCACTTCATAATACAAAAAGACATCTCAAAAATCAGTCTCCAGTAGATCTATTTATTTGGGAGACAATGAAATGCCGTTTCTACCAGGCAACAGAAGAGCTGACTTGTGAGATCACAAGTGAGCCATCTACCTGTGCCAGTTAAATTCTTCTATAAAATCCTTACCTCCAATAAACTTAATTGCTGATCTGATCTAGAACCTGCAGTAGTTGAATATTGTAGCATTGATCAAAAATACCTGACTATCTCAGAAAACATCAGCATACAAAAGAGATTGCAAAAAAATTAGACTATTATTTTTATTTTCCAATCAGAGCATCCTGGTTCTGATCCCATCTCCAACAAGTTACAGGAATATTTTCCAGACAGCATGATGTGCACAGTATCTTATTGATACATGCAGAGTAAAGGAGTATTTTGAGGTCTCTCAGTTTGATGGGATGATTCGAAGGCCAGACTGTGACTTGGCTTTTTTTGTCCCCTAGGAAAATGAGCGCACACTCACTGAGAACACCCACTGACTGTACCATCCTGACTACAATAGTTACAACGAACCGACCCCATTGCCCATAAATTACCTGTCTCCACAGCTGGGTGATGAATATAAAAATACAGGCAGCATGCTAGGTGAACACCTGGACAATTGCTGTGGGACATTGAACTGAAATCCTGCCTGGTGTGTCAAAAATACTAGTTTGCTAAACACCCCAGATAGCAAAAGCAGAGAAAATTGTCATCTCAAGTAGAATAACTGAGTGTATTTCATGGTACAGGCAACAGATATGGGTGGCACTCTGTTAGAAAATGTTCATGTCTGTGCAAGCTAAAACATAAATTAATGGAAAGGCCTGGTTTTGGTGGGACTATAAAGCCCGGGCAGGATAAATGCTATTTACACTGCTCTTTTGAAGTGCCAGTTTGCAGAAACATACATGGACAGCACCTCTGCACTATTATCATTTGAGCAAAATATATACTGTAGGAAATAAAGTTATTTTTATTTTAAAACTGTATGACAGACTTCTTGCTGCTGTGTAAATGCCCTAGCCTAATTTATAGCCTACTTCTGCTCTGGGTATGCAGACACAGCACCTATTCTCTGAAAAACATGTTCCTGTGCCTGCATGTGCAGGCTTCCCAGCAGTTTCTCAAGCAAGGGAAGTGTTTTCTTCTGCTCCACCCATCACATAGCAGAGCTGAAGAAAGCCTTAGGTTTTTTGAAATCCCTACTGTCTTCTTATCAAACTGTCTGGTTTTCAGATAGAGAGGATATGTTTGGATTTATGAATATACCCTTCTGGACTGCAAGCAAAAATGCCCCAAGTTTAAGGCAACCTGTGATAATTTACTCAATTTCATCTTACTGTTTCTTCAAATACAGTAGAAGGTGTGTTTATCCACTAAAAGAATACCAAAAATATCAATTACTCATATATTATTTCCATTTCCCTAAAACAGAATTTAGGAAGCTCTAATTTCAGATGTGAATGATCTTTCCCATTTTCAAATACTTTCAATACACTTTGACATAGAGGAAAAAGAAAAAAAATTAAAATATTACATTTAATGCGAAAATTTTTATATTTTTAGCTTTACTTAGTCTTCAAGTTACAGTAGGCTATTACAAAAATAATGCCAGGACTGATTTGATTTCTGCACCATAAACTGACTTGTTTTTCTTCTGTCATAAACTGTGACTGGCTTGTTACAAAATACACGTTGTCACAATACACAGTTATGTTCTCAGTATTTGATTAACGTTAGTCCAAGAAGGTAACTAAATCAAAATCCTTGCACGATCACTGACTTGAATGAATACGCACTAAATATTTTGGAAGGAGGGCAGATAGGCAGTGCTGTTTAGGTAATAGCGTTATTCCCTGGTGCCTTCACACTTGTGGTAGAAAAACAGTATCACCCAAGCACTACAGTGTTACTGAGGTTACCAATAACCTGGAAAAATACAGTTTCTATGGATATAATTCAATGAAGACAAGTCTGGCATGTCACATATCTAATATAGTGTTATTTTTATTTCTTTGCAGATATAAAAGTACTCTCCTTGAATTAACAAGATTTTGCAGTATTTTTATACCACATAAGTGTAAAATACTAGTCTTTAATGTAGAAATTATAAATTATGAAAGTAGGATGATCAGAACCTTATTGCACACATAGCCAAGTTGCATTTTTCCAGACACATTGCGTTCTATCTTTTAAAAACAGTTAAATATGGAGATTTAGCACTGTTAATACAAGCTTCCACAGAAAAGGAATATAGTGTTCATATATTTTAAAATAAAAATGAAATTTCTGCCAGAGTTATCTCATGGCCTTACCTAATATGAATGTATTTGCAAGCACTAATTTTTATTCAGACATCTTCATTACATAATATTGCTAAAAAATCTGAAGAGTGATTGATTTAAACAGCAATGGAAATCAGGAACAGCAATACTGAAGAGACCAAGGAAGAGTATTGTTTACATTCTGCAAAACCCAGCCCGGATCAGATAAACAGACAGATTCTTTCTGGAGGGAAATATTGCATAAGATTCTGAAATTAAACATAGAGGGTGGGAAGTGCAGCTACAAGCAACTGATGTTTTGCTTTTCATCACATTAAAAATTACTTTCGGACCTGAAGTGGAATAATTATAATTTTGTCCTTGGTGCACAATTATCAAAAAATAACTTCTGAGCTATGCCCCACCCTTGTGATTAAACAGCATTTTCAAAAATATTTAGCTAAAGTCTGAACAAATCAAACAAACATGTAGGCAGGAAACGCTGTTCAGAATTCACTCCCTGCAATGTACTATTAGAGCCAGAAAGCAGCCTAACTTCAGAATTCAATCAAGTAAAACCTAGTATAATCTCATTACAGCCTTTGCAGTTAATGAAACCTATTTAAATCTCTGACATTTTGATTTTTAGAGCTGACGAAAGCAAAAATTATTTGGTTTATATAACACAAACACATAGAAAGAGAAGATTTTATCCTTTAGGTTATCCTAGCTGTTTACCAAGCAATGCATAATATGAAAAGATTACTCTTCTGCTACTCACTATTGCTCCAGGATTTCAGTAAATATTTGATACTGATTTCAAAGAAGCCAGAATCCTGCTGGCTAGCCATGTCCGCTGCATACAAAGAGGCTTCTATAATTCTGAGCAGCTGAAGTGGCAGGTACTATGTATGTAGATGTGACTGTCACCAGTCAGTGATGTAAACGAGGGGTCAGAGGAGGAAATGAAGTCTTCGCAGATCCACTTCTTCCGTTCATGGTAGGTAAGCTCATTTAAAAAAAAAAAAAAAGCTCAACAACAACAAAAACACACCATGAGATTTCTGTCCTTTGCTCTTCCTTCGGGGGTCGTATTTAATTATATCTGAAGAGTATTTTGCTCCCTCGCCCCCTCAGTATGTATTTTCATTTATTCCATTCCACAAATGGGCAAATTTCTCCTGGTAGGTGAAGGTATAAGCAGTACCACAGCACTTGTTCCATAAGCAGTTAGAGTATCTTCCCGAAGGGTGTCTGAGCTGTGCTTTTAATAACACGCAGTCTTGCCTGTCTGGAGCTTTTTTCCCATCAGAAGCTGTCAGCCCGAGCGTAGGCACCTCCTCTTGCCAACCGAGCAGCAACTTGCAGCCCCACTGACACCGTCTCTTCTGCAGCTGGAGGAATCTCACACGTACTGTTTAGCTTTAGGGAAGAAAAAGCACCCTCTAATGAATATCCTCTGCATGCTCTGGTCAGCTGCTCTCCTTCCGCCTGTTCCCAAGAAGAGCACGCTGAACTAGACACAACTGCATCATGCTGCGGTAAAGCAGAGCTGCACCCATAGATCTGATTGCAGTGACGTTGGGGGGAAAAAAAAGGCTCTCCCTCAGCCCAGTTGCACAAGACAAGCACTTCCAGAGTACTAAAACCCACGGCATTCAGACTGGCTGCTTCTGCTTTTCTTTCACTGCTACAGAAAAATGTGTTGTCATTTTTTTCCTGGTACTTTTTTTTTTCCCTCCTCCCCTTAACAAAGATGAGAGACAGCAGGCTGAATTCATAACAGCAAATGAACCAGGGAAGCTCACTGCTTGGTATTCACCTCTGAAAGAGCCACAGAAAATTCTCAGTTTGATATCATTTTTATCTGGAATAATGGTTTCTAAAAAGGAACTGAAGTCACGGAAGAAAACGAGGCAAAAGCAATTCACTGGTTGTTAATGTCTCTGTATTTTCTACAAAATACTTAATTGCTAGGTATAATTTCCATATTCCTAAGATTTTATTTCACATAATCACACTACATCACTCCGCATATTTTAATGGTAATGAAGAAAAATAAGGAGAATCAGTTTCCAAAATATTTTTTGTTTCATATAGTCTTCATATCATCCTTACAGATATTACTTCCTGGGAATAACAGTACTCTTTTCTCACTCAGTGGAATAAATTTCCTGCAGCATTTCATAATTACAGTATCTGAGCCAAAACAGAGCTTGTCTGCTGCTGATTCTTCTAAAAACTTTGTCAGCAATTATATTAGCATATTATTTTTAGTTTCAGTATGTGGAATGTTTGATGTTTGGATTGGAAACTGAGGAACACAAGGGTCATTGAGATCAAGCTCCCGCGGTTCTGGCTGAAAATATGCTAAATGTCTTCTGTAAACATACCTCATCTAGAGATAAGGTTTAGTGACCTCACTAATGGAAGGCTGTTGTAGAAACTCACTTTATAAACCTTCTTTCAGTTCCTAAATGAACTTGACTCAAAACCTGTTTACACCCTTTCATGAACATGGACTACCTGACATGTTCATAGCATCCCAGGTTTGATCTCACCAGCTGTACCAATGAGAGCTGCTCAGCTCTTCCTATACTGTTAATTATCATCCCATTGCTATCAGTCTGGGCCCTCAGTTCACATTCTGAGACCCCACTGTGCCAATCTGTTCCCCCTTACTGCTCCACTGACAATGCCTCCTCATCATACTAAGCTGATTTAACCAGCACACTCCAGCTTTTTACAATTAAAGTTAAATATAATACCAACTAAGGCAAGTCCCAAGGTCTAGGACTAATGACTTCCTACCATCCCACTAATCAGTTGTTCAGCAGGGACAATGCCAGGTAGGTTTGGAAGTCCTTATTCACCCTCACAAATGTAGCATTAATTCCTGTGTTCCAGGATTTAAGTGATAATTTCCCCAGTGTTGTTACATCAAATGCTTTTATGAAGATGACTAATATATTAATTTTATCATATTTCTCTTGTTGAAAATAAAAATATAAGGTTAATTTTCAAACAGCTGCATTTCCTAAATCTACATTGGATTTTATCCAATTTTTTGATAAATCCACACTTTTAAATAAAATCTCCCACCAAATTTTGTTTCAATGTCTTGAGTGTCAAGCAGCCTCTCGGTTGGTACAAATCATTTTGCCCCCTATAAATTCCTACTCCCTCTCTCATCCTCAGGGGATACTGGACTCTTTAAAATCAATGTTCTTGTTTCAAATGTGTAAAGGAATAAGGATATTTAATACCATTTGCTTTTAATTTCTTCACATATTCTTACTCAGCTGAACTTTTGATAGTGCTCACTTTAAATTGATACCCTCTAACCTTCAAGCCACAGTTGCATTAACAATGCAGTGGAGACTCTTCCAATAACTCTTCAGTCTTTTTCCAAAAGAATGCTGAAGCAGCCACTGAAATGGCTGGGATATCAGTTTAAAGTAAAAGGAAGTGTTCCTTTCTTCAGAAGATTGTGAGCTTCTGGAACTTGTTGCTGCTGGAGATCGTGGAGGTAGACAGCATTAGCAGCTTAAAAATGGTGATAATAAACACAAACTGAGATCTATAAAGGACGCTAAAAGGACTCCCCTCTAGCATCCCTAGTATTGCAATGCAGATGCTGGGGCATATGAGAGGGGTGGGCTGCAGAAAGCAGTGTGTGCTCTTCCCAAACAGTGCCTTCTACTGCTGCTATCAGGAGAATACCAGGTCAGATGGGTGACCCCTCCATGGGATACTCCTGAGGGTCTCACATCTCCCTCACAGGCAGAATGAAAAGTTCAAGGTTTTGTTGGTTGGTTGTGGTGCTTTCAAGTTAAAGAAATTTCAGACATCCCTCACAGCCAAGTACCTGTTTTCTTAACTGTCATTAACCAGTTAGTTTTATTTCTCAAGTTTGTGTTTTCAAAACTGCAGATCTATCCTTGCTTATCCTGAATCAGCTGGTATGAACATGATCCTGCTGCTTGTCCTTGGTCTTCACCAGTTGTCAAGTCTAACCAGCACAATATTTTCTTGTCTTTGTGATCATTTGGTGAAGAAATAAATGGGCTATCACATCCAAGGATATCTGGATTTGACTACCATAAATTGAGTTTGTGTCTGGGATGTTGAAGTATTACCTAATGCCCACATGCACTTCCCTGAAGAGTAACATTAAAAAGGCTATACAGCTACATTTAGCCATCTGTCCAGGAGTGGCAGATCCCCTTGAACCTTTTTCACTGACTTTCTCCAAAGGGATTTGGAGGCAAAATTTCATGTGGAGTAGGTATTTTTTAAACATTGCATCACAACATTAATATATATACAAAATATATATAAAAATATATATAAACAACAGAATCTCACTGCTTTCACCTTTCAGTATTCTTTCCTATTGTGCATTTCCACTAACAATACGCTGTTGTGCTATAATACTGAAAAGTTTAATGGCTGCCCCTAGATAAAGAATATTAAAGAAAAATGCCACTACTTTTATACTGTATATTTTTGGCATCACATGAATGAGTTCATACAGAATAAAATTTTTACACTATGCTTCCTGATCTCATGATTGTACTGAGGGAGAGGTACAGATTAAGGTACTGCTTTCAGTCCACAGAGAAGTCCAATGAGCTACAAGAGGAAAGACTGACCCATTTCTGTAATAAAGGTGTTCGCAGCATAGTATCCAATGACATTGTTAAAATTTACTTCAGGGTTAATATTCCTCCTTTATCAGTTCTGCTTTTGAAAGTACCACTCACCATAAATGCTTCAGAATTTAACTTTTGCTCTAACAGTTTCTTTAAAAGTATAACCAATTAAAATCTTACTATTTGTAAAAAAATTAAATTCTAAAAAATTTAAATATTTGCCAGTCTAAAGATGCTCAAATAAAACATTCTCCAGACATCATGGTTTTACTCACATTTTGGAAACACTCCCAAAACAGGAATAACACACTGAAATAGCAGAAACAGCAGCATTTTAATCTAGTGTTCTGAATTTATTTTTGGGAGGCTCACAAGGCTAAGAAGGTTTTAAGTTATACTGCTTCCACTTTCATTCTTTTTGACTTTATAATATTTACGATGTAATTACATATTCCAGGCTGTGAAAGACAGACAGGCATAAGAATACAAAATCTGTCAGTGAAAGTAAGATGCTCAATATTGCAGAGTTCCTTACAAATACAGTGGGCTTCTTTTTTATGATATTACTACATGGGTGTTGACCAAAAGAAAAAGTAACTTTTTTTTCACTGTAAGAAATCATTGATCCCAAACCCGAAGGCTTTTCATAGGTCTACCATGATGAAGCACCTGCTGATTACCATGATAATATAAGCATAAATTGTAAACATTTGTGTGTAACTCACACTCCACATTTGTGCCATGTAGTGCACCTTCTTTGTCTCACCTGCCTTCTGAGAACAGAGGTATCCTGGTAGATATGTATCCAGGAGCCTTGGGTACCTGGTTTATACTCTTTATCTGAGCAAAGTCTGGAGCTGTGCAGTTGCCATATCCCAACTTTGGAAAAAAGAAGTTGGGAAATCCTGTTCATCAGCACAATCAGAAGTGGGGTTTTGAGCAGAATGCTTCATGAACAGCTATTTTCACTGCAAAACATCTGAAAAACAGACTTCCAAAACTTCCACTCAGTAAAGGGAAAAGAATAACAAAAACACATTCTGCTGGAGGTATTCACAACATCTTTCTTGAGGCATCCAGCTCAGATGCCTACACTGGGAGGTGAGTGCCTTCAGCATGACACAATAGTTCCAAAGAGTTCCAGTACAGAGCACAATTATTTGTCCAAAGCAGCTTGTTTCTCTTTACTCTATACATAGGATCCTTAGGGTAACTACTTTTGCAAACTGAGTTTTTAGAGTCTTACTATTTAGTAGCATAGGTAGCAATTTTGTTTACAGTTTTAATGACTATGATTTGCAGTAGTCAAACAGGCAGTTTCGTCCTCTGCATTGCAAGCAATGCTTGGAGGAATCCTTAAAAAAGCACATAGAGATTTGAATATAGCAGAGTCTTGCACAATCTTCCAGGGCTCATTTTAGCTTGGTATGAGAGGACCTATTTGGATTTTGCAATCTTAACTCTTCAGAATCTGAGGCTAAATGCAGAGAGTAGCTGAAAGCCTCTAAGGGATGACAACAGTAAAAAAGCAAGTATAAACTTCGGATTCAAATTTTGTCTTCCAAGTCGAGATGTGGATACAGATCCCAAAGCCAAAGTCACTCTGCTGAACTACTGAAAGTTTAACGTTGTTTTTTTTATTTATTATTTCTAGTTTTTTCTATGCCTTCATACAGCTTTTCCTCCTTAACCTGGGTCAAATACTATGTCCTTTTAGCCAAATAATGCTGTATGTCAAATTATTCCCATGTGTCTGATTTCCATGGAATCAGCTTGGATTTACAAAGTATTAAGTATTAACAAAGCAGCTTGTACACATGCTTTACTAATGTCCTCTGTTAAAATGAAGATCAAAATTGTTATCTAAATCAATTCAATTCTATGTACTATAATGTTTCATGATTTAACAAGGTAAAATAAACACCTTGCTAGGGTCCAAATTAAAAGTACAGAGTGACAGAAAGCACTGCAGAAAATAAGATTTCATTAAACAAACCTCATTTAATGTGATAAACTCTAAGCAACAGAAATCCTTCTTAGTTTATGTCTCACTAGTTTTGCTGCACCATTTTGTTTTGCCTCCTGTTTGTAAGTTACTGTTCAGCTATTGCCACCTAGTGATGAGAAGCAAAACAGGCAGAAGCAGGAGAACAGTAAATAGTGTATAGGGAATGGGTATTTACGTTGTAAACTGTGTCAAAATGGAAGACAGCAGTATAGAAATGAAGGACATTTCTGTATTTCTGGAGCAAGGATATCAGGCAATTTGGGTACAGCTATATAAAATATTAAACAGAAGCCTATTAAATGCAATTTAATAGAGTAAAAATTAATGTGTTTTCATAGATACATGATAGATTCATGTATCACTCAGCTCTCATCATCAGCTTGTTCAGTGAATTCATTACAGTAATTAAATAGGGTGTAAAGGGTTTGTGCCTTATCTATAAATAACAAATGGTAACTACACATCTCACAGAGGATTAATTGGTTAATGTTGGAGTTATGCCTTCAAGATTCACAATACTGTTATCCTTCCCTTGACTTTGCTTTGGAGCTGTCAAATTGATGTGTCCCCTTAGGACTCTGATGTTCACCTCTGAGTTTCTCCCTAGCTGAACAGTGTCTGGAAGCATCAGTCAGCCAGAAACAAATGTACCATCCTATAACCCTATATGAAACCTGCACCACTACCACCGGGACAAAGACTCGGGCAGCAGTGACGCAAGAAACGCTGCTGTGCAAGTCAAAATGCAGCCAGTGTCCCACAAGCACAGCCCACAGGCAGGCATGAAGAATAACTTGAGCAGTATTTTCTTCCTGCTCTTCACCTTAGTTTTCAGGGACCACCCCTAAAACAAGCTGTTTTCCATTACTGGAATCCTAAAAACTTATTTCCTTCTCAGTTTTGCAACAAACCCTTATCTGTATTTTAGAGACAAAGTTACATAGCATACTTTCCAAACATCTAAGCATGATGTGTCAGAATTTCCTTATAGCAGGAAATTTCCAAACAGCCCCTGATGGTGACTCTAATTCTGTTTCCTTTTTCAGACACAAGGTGTAGTAACTGAAACCCACCCACCCACCCAAAGTATAATTTGTATTTGCTAATTTATGCCTAAGATTGGTACCAGGTCACACAGAGCCTGGGACAGAGGGAACACAGATTTTGTGGCTGTCCCTCTTTTCCTCAAGATATTACATATATTTTCTCATTATACAATGCACAGATGAATCCCTAAATACTCAAAATTTAGGGCTGTATTTATGCCGTAAACCCCCTCTTCCACTTTCCTTCTGTAATGTAGTTGTATCTCTCTTACCCTCTTGATAGGAAACTCTACAGAAGGACAGCAAAATGGAAGCCAGAGAGGGGAAGGGCTGGATCATGCCCATCACTAGATATTCACAGAGTCATAGAATGGTTTGGGTTGAAAGAGATTTTTGAAGATCGATTAGTCCGAACCCCAGCCATGGAGCGGAACACCTTTCATTACGTTAGGTTGTTCAAAGCAACCTGTTTGCTTCTACAGGGTCTCTAGGGGTGGCTAAAAATTACTGCATGTTACTACAGCTGAGATCATAAGAGTTCTCAGCTTTTCTTCTCCTCGTTCTTGTGCTCGCCATTAGCAAGCACACCCTGAGATCCAGGCAGCTTTCCCCGTCTTCTACCAGGGCATGGAGCTCAGGCAAACTCGCCTCTCCCTTCCCTCCCCAGGCATGTGGCAGCCAGCCAGCTGGAAACCTGCCTTGGGAAAGGAAAAGCTCTTGACGCTTCAGAGATGTGCCTGAGATGTGACAGAAAGCAGAGCAAAAGACAGACAAGGATGGGGATGTACCCACTTGGAGTGGTGAGTTGATGCCAAAACCAAGGCATCCCTGACCCAAAAATAAACCACATCACACACCTTAAGTTTTCCTGATTTTGTCTCCGTTGTAGAATGACATGTTAAAAATACTAATTTTCCACAGGACACCACCCTGTAACATGCTGCAAGTGTGCTGCATTTTCACTGATTACCTAATTAGGACATAGAATTTTCAGTATAACAGCTCAAATTTGCTCTCTAATACTAGTACATCCCTCAGAGACAGATCTTATCTCAATGTAGGCACTTGTTGCAGTGTGATATTAAGCACAAATGTTTTCCTGAAAATACATTTACAGATATATATTCTTTCTCTTAATTCTGCCACAGCAGTTCTTAAAGCTTTCCCTGACTTTAAATAAGATGCTCCTGTGACAAGCTATTTGCTTACTTGTTCTTTTTTTAACTTTCCATTCTCTAGTTTTGTCTTTAATTATTAACACTTCTTCCTTTCTGGCTGACCTATTTGGATACTCACATCTCAGTGTTTTCATTATTCTGTAGAAAGGTATCCTTCTGCTTATGTCCCTTTGCTTCACTAGAAATATCTACCTTAGAAGGTAAGTCGAGTTTTTACTTCTCTCATAAAATGAGAACGAACATGTTGGAAGGGTTTCAACCAACTTCTATCTACTATAGATCAAGATGAGATAGATGGACATGGAATTAGACTGCACATTTGCTGCCTTACACCTTCCTATCAGGTATCATGCTCTGCCAGCTATTAGAGAGATATCAGAGAGGCCATCAGACCAGTCAGGCACATGGGCCAGTGTAACACCTCCCCAGTTCCCTTGGATGGGTCTTTATGCATACAGCGTTCACTCTGAGTGAGTCCAAAAACTGCTACCTCTTGCAACACCTGTGTAAGAATTACCTGGCTGAAACAGGGAAACTAAGCACCACCAGAATTAGCTGACCATAGGTAACAACAGTTAGTTATCTACCAGTTTTTCAAATGACAGAAGATCATATTGTATGTATCACTGCATCGATTTTCCACCTTCCCTGACAGGTACTGCCACAAACAAGACTGTACATCCTTCAGAGCAGGACTCAGGCATAGCTGGATCCTGGCTCATTAAAGGATAAGAGCTTTTATTCAAAAGTGCTAACAGAAGTTCAGGTTCAGGTAGCTCAGACCACTGCTATCTCCAGTTAGACCAGGGACCTAATGACTCAGCTGGATAACATCTACAATTTTAAAACTTCTTTTTTGTTTCCAAGTGGGAAGAAGTAACGCTCCAAAAGTCAGGATTACCAAAGAAGTCATGCCAGGTGGTAGACCAAAAATATATTTTTCTTTCCCTCATTACAGTTTATAAACAGGACATGCACATTAACATACAATTCTTAGCTCATTTGATACTTCTCATAGCTAGGCTGTCAATCACCATGCCCTTCATCCCTTTGAAAATATTTCTAAATACCCAAAGTAAACATAAATAGCTGTCAGCAAAAATCTTCATGAATCAGGCCACTGGCTACTTTGCAGCAACTTTATATAAATGACTGCTGCGAGGCAGTGTCAGGAAAAATCAGGCCATATGATTTTACAAAGAAATTTCTGTTTCTCATGGTTGCTTTTCCCTCACACTCCTCATTACATGCAGATGACCCTCCAGTTACAGCTCCTGCCTTAGTGCTCTGCTGTTACCACTCAAAATTATTTTCTCCATTCTTTGAAGAATTGATGTCAGTAAAGCATCTCAATCCTAATCAGTTGTTGAAGGGAATATGTCTTGTTTTATGCAGTTTTGAATTCACTTTCTATATAACCCTCCTATGCAAGCACTGGTGAGACACAGCATATGGCGTTTGTGTTTAGATGCTGGCTAGATAGGAGACAACAATTCAGTTAAAAAACCTCTCACTAATCTTAGAACACTTGATGTGACTTGCAAAATCTTCTATAAAACATTTTTTAAGCATTAGGAAGCAAAACTTTTTTTTAAATTAAAACATTATCATAAATATGTACTGTTTCACCTTTTGATGTAACCTGGGGCAGGTGAAATCTCAGTTTCAGAGACAGTCTTTCTTTGCTGCTTCCCCCCCTTCTCTGCATAGCACTTTTTAACCAATGAGCACTCGTTTTGAGGGCTCTCCCTTGCTGTGGGGAAGGTTCTGCAACAGTAGTTCTTCAATCCAGGCACAGACAATAGATAGAGCTCCAGCATCCTTTGACTTGCTGCTTTCCTACAAAAGCAAGTGTTCTCACATAGGCCAAGTTAAATATATGTGCAGTCTTTGTAACTGAGTCTTTTATATCCTTCAGAGTCCATCCCTTCCTGCCAAACAAAAAAATGTCTTGGTTCTCTGAGACCTACAAGGTCCAATATAGCTGCCTGCTTATGGTGGAAAAAGGTAAATGACCTTCTCCCTGTTTAAAGAGGGTTATGTTACTCAAGGCTTCTCTCATGCTACATTTGAATGGAAACTGCAGTTTAGTGAGAAAACGTACAATCTACAATCTGCTTTTTATTAAGTAAAAGAAAAAATATTTTAGGCTTAGTACACAACGAAGAAAGCACAGAAAGATAAGTCCCATTTTAAAACTGAATGATTTCCTAGTAAAGGCAGTAATTATAGTTGCTTTAACAACACTTAAAATGATTAATGATTTTGAGTCACCACAGCCTAGATTTTCAAAGGCGTTTACCTCCTGAAACATCTAACAGTTGCTTTGTAGATTATTAAGTGCCTAATCTGGTTAAGTATCAAACTCACACGTACTTGTTTGTCCACTGCATCATTAAACGCTTTAAAAATCTAAACTAATTTTTTTTAAAACTTATTAAAATTAGCAGATCCCTCCTACATTTTTCATTTCACCAGATCAGAAAAGTTTTTTCTTTTTCATCTCTGGATTGGCTTCTCAACTGTGAAGCGAGATGTAAAATGCAGGGTATATAACTGAAAACAATCCACTGAGACAGATGATGCTTAGAGCTAGAGAAAATCCAGTTGACTTTTATAGAAACCTTATTCAAAAGGGATGGATGATCATAAAAATAACAACTGGGATTCACCTGCTTTGAAATCTTTCAGTGGAGCTGTAGGTGGTGTTGAGTGTGGAACTTGAGCTCAGGCTCAGAGGGTTCTGGTGCTCAGTGACACTGTATCCTCCTGACTCACACAGGGCTCTAACGCACGAACCTTACCTGAACTCTGCCACAGAGTCAGGGAGGTCATTGCTAGCTACTGACTAATTCAGTGAACTAAAAACAGCATCAGCACAAGGAGAATCCTTTATAAAATGGAAACTTCTCCAAGAATATAAGGATGCTCCTACCCCATCTGATGATACAACAGATTCGACCCAGAGTGTGTTTTCTTGTTTGACTTAAACTAATCTAAGATTGTGCTACTGTTGGAAAAGCTGTAAGTTCTTTAGTCCTCTCCCATTCCTTCACGTTTTCCATCAGGTCTCCTTGAAGAGGCACAAGTTAGGAGCAAAATTTGAATTGGATAGTGTTCCTCTCTTAGGGCTACAGTGTTACCTTCATTAGCTTCAGTTGTGAATGAGGTTATGAGTATCCCCACAGAGGCACATGGTCCCCGTGGCCAGCACAAGGGAGGGAGGCTGACGGTTCAGGTGGAGAAAAACAAAGGAAAATACCATCTCTAAATTGAAAAAAACCCAAACCTGTTAAAAAAAAAAAAAAGACATGCTTTTCACAGGTATTACACGTTTAAATAGCTTTCTCAACTGCTCATATGCATCTACAAACATCCATAACAGGCACTACATTTTATAGTAAGAACATTCGTCAAAGCCATTTTTCTGGCTGAGCCCTTATTAATCTGTGGCTGTTGCAGAACATTTTAGGTCTAATTGCAAGAAGCAGGGCCAGAAAATGAGCTTGAAGATTTAAAAAGCCAGTGCGTAAGCCAGGTCAGAGAATGTCCTTTTTTCTGGTCCATGTACATTAATTCAGAGTAGCCAGAAAAAACCCAGAGAAACCTTCTTCCAGAGCTATTATATGTAATGCTAGATCCAGGCTCATCTGAAAATGCTAAAACACGTACTTATGGAGTCAGCTCTAGTCTACGAGACACAAATGAAACATTTCACATAACATATGCAACAGTAGATAGCCATCTATGTGGACAACAGCCTGCACGCTGTTATTATCATGCAACTAATGCTACTCACATTTGTTTCTGTGAGGTTTCATCAGCAGATTACAATATTAAGCTGGTATAGAACCTTAACTTGCATACTTCATATATGACACAAAGAAAGCCAAATGGAAAATGTCTTAAAAAGAACAATAAAGACATTTTATTCACAAAATTCATAGAAAATCAATAATACTTCATTGAAAATAAAGTGTTCGTGAATATGGACAAATATTGTAACTAAAAATTATTTTAAAAAAAGGCAACAGTACTTTATGACTGATAAGCACACAAACCCCATACTTTACTATTTTAAAACCTGATGTTTCAGAAACAATCATGTCATAATTTTGAGAGCTTGGTTTTTGAATCCCCAATGTGGGAGCAAGCAACATTGTTTGCACAGAAGAAATAGTGAGATAGATATATATATATAAATATATATAAAAATATATATAAATATATATAAATATATATATATGTAATATATATATAATATATAGTGATATAAATCTGTGAAAGAATGGAAGCAATGAAGAACTCAATCCTTCATACTCTTTCTGTCTGTCTATCTGTATGTGGTCTCTTGCTTTGCTAGAAGGGAGAAGCTAAAAGGTAGACTACAGAGGTGGGACTTACTCAATTTAATGCAGGTGTTCCCATTTCAGCTTCTCAGACTTGATGTCTTATAGTCAATGTAAAAGAGCTGGTTCATACCATTTTAATACTGACATCTACAACAGATCACATGGCATGAACTTTTATAATACTTGTTTTTCTCCAGTGACTCTAAAGGGAACTTGATGTGACTAGTGTATTCAGCAAATGTCTGAGTTTGGAAAGATGACATCCCAGTTATCCAGATAAGAAAACACTCTTAGTGAAAACCCCCAAAATAGAGATGCTGACTTTGTCCACAGGCTGTTTTTCTCCATAATTATCTTTTAAGATTAGCAAGCTTTGTAAGATGCAAAACCACTAGGAGAACCCAAAGCCATTTCTTACCACCTCCACCTTGAAGGACAATCTATTTATTTCTATGTATGAATATAGACAATTTATTTCCCTAAAAATTGTTTTAAATACTAAACTTAGCCACATATACCTAAAAACAGCATCAAAGTGAAAATCTGAAAACACCTTATAAATAGGATGATAAATCTGTTAAAGTTACTGTACCTGTTCCTTCTAGTGTGAGAAAGGAGCAATGTAATGCTCATGGAAGTTTCTTTTGCTATTTCTCCTGCAAGTATCAGGGAATGAGGAAAGCAACGGAGATTAGAAAAGAAAGGTATCTGCAACTCCTGCAACAGTGGACATTGCTTATGGACAACACATAATGAAGTAGGTCTACAGGATTGCTTGACTGTATTACCATTTATCTGTTACAAAATGGAAAGAAAAAGTGGATTCTATTTTCTGGTAATATTTCATGGGGAAGGTTGTCAATAAAAACAATAACCAGGAAATGCCTAAACAATTATAATAATCTTGGAAAGCACAGTAGGAGAATTGCTGAGATTTTCAGTAATACAGAGTGGATTATGAACCAAAGTACTTGTAGAAGTACTTGTAGTAGTAGGGGAAATATTGAACAACACTGTGTTAAAATTGTATTAACTTGACCTTTCCTTTTATTGAGCTTCATGAGATTGCAGTTAAACAGTACTGGCCCCAGTGTCAGCCCCGGGGCTACACTGTTGGTGACCAACCTCCAGTGAGTCTTTATGCTGCTAATCACAACTTACTCAGCCTAGCAGCTCAGTTTTCAACCCACCTCACTGTTCATTAATCTCATTTGTGTTTCATCATTTTTTCTATGATGATATTGCAGGAGATATTGTCAAAAGCCTTTCTAAAGTTTAAATAAATTTCATCCTTTGATCTCCCATCATCCACCTTGACAGTTATCTTGTTTCTGAAGGCTATTGAGTTGGTAAAGCATGATTTGCCCTTCAAACAAACCTGCTGACTGACTGCTCCCTGACATCTACTTTTCTTATGTTTGGAAATGGATTATAGGATTATTTGCCCCATCGCTTTCCCAGGGATTATGGAGACAATTACTGGCCAGTAGTTCCCAGATCCTCTTTCTTGCCCTGCATGAAGAAAGAAGTGACATTTTCTCCCTTCCAGTCCTCAGGAACCTCTGCCAGTTGCCATGAGCTCTCCAAAGACCATCAGGACTGGTCAGATGGCAATGCCAGCCAGCTTCCTCAGCTTGTGGTTGATCCTGTCAGGTCCCATGAACCCATGTATGCCCAGTTTGTTTCAAATGTTCCCCAACCTGTTATCCCTGTACCAAGGGTAAGGCCACGGTTCAGGCCTTCCCAGCTGGTCTCTGTGACTCAGGATCCCTGCAAGTAAAGATGGAGGCAAAGGCAGCATTGACTACCTGGGTCTTTTTCCATCTCCATCATCATCATTCCCTCTGCTGCTGAGTGAGGTTTACACATTCATTGAGACCTCTTTCAGGACAGGCTTTCAAGTTGGAGGAATAAAAATATTACAATAGATTATGCAAAAGCATTCTCAACCCTGAAAACAGATAAAGGACAAACTGTAACACTACTCTTACTTAAGAGTCCCACAACATTTAGTATGACAAATCTAAACTTAAATTACATTATTACCAGCTTCTAAAGAGAGAACTGCTGATTTTCTAGTTCCAGAATGGATTTAAAATTGGTCTTGTACACATAAGTTTTGTTTATCCTCAATTCGCTGGGCAGAATATTACATTTCAGACCCTGAAATTCCATCTTTTGTGCTTAATTTAGTTTCTGGTATTCTGATTTTCTTGTCATCCTTCTTTCACTCTGGCATCTTTGTGTGATAGTAGCTCTGCTGCAGATTAGACATTTTACTTTTGAACAGAGCCTCTGCAACTAGTAGAAATTTAATGCTCAAATGATTCTCCATAGAGGAGTCAGCAACTGTCAATGATAAATCTAAACAAGTCTTACCAGAAGTACTTTAATGTGACTCATTGAACAAACGAGGACTGAGTTTTAATGACCTTTATGGTAATTAAAGTTATGTCTTGCTGGACAGACTGGTGATGCAATTACACTGGACCATGAATGCCAAGCCTACATTAACACCTGGGGCTGTTCCCTGGCCATGAGGCCAGACAGATGCCACAAAACAGGCTACAAAAGTACAGTAAAACATCATCTAAAAGTTGGTGCTGACATCCAGTTCTCTCCTGATTCCTCAGCTCTTGCCAACTTCTGAACTGTGTCTGAGAACTCCTAGGGGAGGGGGGGGACGGTATCCAGGCAGAATGAGTATGAAATGGAGCAGCCTTGCTAGAGAGGGATTTCTCTGACTCACATACAAGGAACAGGAGAGAACAGACAGGCCAGCAAGAGACTGACTGGTTTAAAGATCCTAAACAAATTAGGAAATACAGGACAAATGAGATTACATTTAGAAAGATGACACTTGATAATTCTCCCTCTCCTTACCGATACACAGACTAAACCTTATGCTTAAAAATTATTTTGCCAACACTTTATTGTTTGCAGCACAAATTACCCCAGAAAAGGTTTACTCAGAAGAGCAGATCATTCACAACATACTTAGTGTAGAGATGCTCAATCTCCAACATATTCTGCAACTAAAGCGTGTTGCCATTACATCCAAAATGAAAACAGTAACTCCAAAGACACAAACAAAACCCCATAGAAAGTCACAGCAATTCCCTCAGGCAGTTTTAAAACAAACAAAAACCCCACTATACAGCAGGCCCTTGTAAGGGGAGCCAATAGATTGTATCACACACAATATACATTTCTTAACTATGGGTATTTTTTCTGGCAATATTAATGTCTGCCAGTAGTAGATGGGAAGGATTTCCTATTTTAGTAAATTTTAAATTTAAGTGCAACTTCAGTATAGGACTAAAAAGCAGACTTGTATCTGAATATAATATTGCATCTTGTGTAGCAGCTATACATTACTATATCCTGTGCAAGGAAGAATTTAAATTGATTTCACATTGTGAAGTACTATGTAATTTCAATTTCCCAGAAACCCCAATAAAGAATGCTCTGAGCTACTCCAATCAGGCTCCTAATTTGAGATCCAATCCCTAAAATGCATAAAAACCACATTCCAAATTAACCACTCTCAATTAGTAACAATAAAGAAAACTAATGAGAAGTAGAGTTGATTAATTTTTTCTTTATGAAAATCTAAATATATTAATTCAGTATCTATCTGCTTACAGCTGGTTTACCACAAGTGCCATAAGGATTTAATTCAAGAGGGTATGTTTTATCATGAGAAGCTGTAAAAAAAAAAATCTTCCATATGACTCTAGTTCTGTATAAAGAAATTTCATTAGATAGTCTTTCGTAGTTAAGATGAATTCTACTATCTACACCCATCTTCAGGCAAACAGTCTCTGAAACTAAACAGATTAATAAAATACTGATTTTTAAAAATTCTTCTTGAAATTAAGCAAGTATTTTCAGGAACTCCTTAACCTGTTGTTGTTTAACTTCATGCACAATAAGACAGCAAAGAAATGTTAATTAAGAAAACATGGAGATTTTTTTATTTCAGAGTGTCCAAGATTGTCAGGTGATTTGGATACAGTATGCTCCAATTAAATATGTAAGGCTAAGTAAAGTATAAATAGCTGGAAGTTAGTTACCTACCAAATGCATCCAGCAAGTGTACAAAAGTACCTGAAAGTAAACAAGCACTACAGAAGAAATATATTTTGAGTGATTTACATGCAGAGCATAGGCCCATCTGACTGCCAAGAGAACATACTTCAATGTCATTACCTACATTAGCTTATGTGATGATTGCTCTTCATAAGAGGAACAAAATATACATCAGCAAGAAGGTTAAATCAAAGCCATTAAGATAACCTTTAAGACTAAATCTTTTAAAACACTGTACTTGGCTGATAAGCTTTTGATTACAGCAGATACACTACTGCAAGACTTTAAAAATAATGTCTGTCTTTCATGTAATAAAATGACACGTATTTCACAACTCTGAAAAAAACTAGTGCCTGCAATCTGCTCAATCCATTAGCACAAAAGTGTATCTTTATAGGCCAAAGATGGGCATATTTTCACACTGATTCCACCATTCAAGGTGCATCTTAAATCATATAAAGACAATAAAAAATTCTATTGTGTCTTGATGTCCAAAGAATTATTTACTTAGGAATGATGTCAACAAAGCATCAGGGATGTACTGCACATGAAATGTAGTTACAACTAATACCATTTGTTGTAAAGAGTGATTGGCTTGTTCTTAAATATTTTAAAACTTTTTTTATGTTTTCTATTTTGCTAACATTTCTTAGGACTCTGATTATCTGTTTATAAAATTTGATACAGTTTATATTGACATACTTTTTTGAAGATACAACCAGTGTTGAATATGACTTCAATCCTTCTTGAGAATTATACAAACACACAAAGAAACCCCTGTTATGTTACCTAGAAGATGAGCACTCAGTTCAAGTTTTAAGATTTCACTACACTTTAGTCATTATCCTCTAGAAAGGACATAGCAGAGAGCCAAAGGGCCAAACTGGCAAACCATATTACTAAACCTTATTCTTTTTTCACATGCTGTTTATAAGGCAGTGCACAGGGAAACTTGTGTTGAAATCAGGATGCAAGTTCTGTAATTGCTTCACAAGGTCTTTCAGCACAATGAAGTCTACAAACCCTTAGACATTCTACGGTTTGAGGTATATTGCTGTGTGTACAACAGGTTTTGTTCACTTCAACACTGGAGTCTTTGCTTTAAATAGGAATCTTAACATCTATAACAACTGATGGTGGCAATCCAAATCTATGAGACAACCAAACAGTTTTTAAAACAAAGCAACAACAAATCAGAAAACAAAAAGCCAAGCCACACTAGCAGAAGGAGCCTTTCCTATCTTAACTTCCCCTTCCTCCCTATCTTCCCCTTCATTTTCATGTTCAAGCTACTCTCCAAAGGACATAGAGACCTTCCTTTATGTCCCAAATAGAACTTAAAGATAAAGCAGCATCTTCATCAATTGCTTACAAGAACATTTGGTAATCATTTTTCCCAGTCCATAAAATACCAGAGAACTCAAGAAGAAAACAGGTCTGACAACATGCATCTATTCCATCCAAATGTAGAATCCAGAGCTTTTCTATTAATCATCAACCCATCCTTCCTGAAGAAAATGACACTTTCATAGAAACATTCAAGAACTAAAATTCTGAACAATATGTTAAGTAATATATGTAGAAATATGTAAGAGTGCATAAAAATACAGAAGGCCAGAACAAAGCAAAATATTATCACCTCTCTAATTTCTATTAATAAAGCAGTGGTCACTCAGCCACATCAGTGGGTGAACACACACTCAATCAGCAATGTACCAATGATTTATCTTAACAGAAGGCTCAATAAAAACCAGTAACATACAGAACTAACACCAGCTTGCAAAGTGAACAGCAAATAAAAAAAATCCTACACCTCCCTCCCCCTGCATTTTCAATCACCAGAAGGTCTTGGTAACAGGATTAAAAGAAAACCAAGCCAATTTTTTCAAAGCAGGAAGGGAAGAGAAGAACTTTGGGATAAGCCAGTCTTGCCTTCCCTTCTGCTGGATCACACTTGTACAATGCAGCACCAGCACAGGCCAATCTCCCAAACATCACTGCACAGGGTGCATAAGTGAACAGCAATTATCAGACATGCAGATTACAAGTATACATTATTACCATGCAGTACAATTTATTCAGAGAGTAGGTAGAATATTCAAATCTTCACGAAATTAAAATACTGAACGCAGATCATTATAACTCATTTGAATCAAGACACATATTGTACCCATGATTTTAAGCATCCTTATTAAAAGTAATTAGATTTTGGCAAGTCTTTCCCAATTAACATAGCCAGTGAAAAGAAAAAAATAAGTCAGACATATTGGCTGTATTACCTCCATGACTCATGAAAAATTAAGTAATTTATTCATATCACTGCTGAACAACTTTTGAGTATTTTTCTTGTATATATAAACCCCTTATGTTCATCATTATAATTTACATGCAAGTACAGTGTCAAACCAACTTACTTATTTTAGAAAGTGACTTTGCTAGACTGTATGCAGGTCTGAACTCCAGAAATGCTTTGAGAGAGTACCTCAAGACTTCTAACTGCGACAATATTTTCACTGAAAAAAAAAAAAGCAGTGAATTTGTTACAGAATACTTGCTATTCTGCTGTAAAATCAGACTAGGAACCTACATCCTTACTTTAAGTAGCTGTGTAAAGTACTGTTAACCACGGACCTTCGTTACACTAATTCACAGAACACCACATTGTTTTTACAAAAGCAGAGATAACACGTCTCGCAGAACATGTAGAGCTTGTTTTGGCTGAGAAGACAACACCTGAGGCACAGGCATATGGTGGTGAAATGGAGGTATGCCTGGTCCTGGGAGAGGCAGAAAAACACAAAGTATTTTTCTTACCTTCTGTTGTTAAAAATTGACACATCAGTGAACAAGCATTATTCAATATACAGACTACCTGCATATGAAAATCATGCAGGGCAAGGAAAAAAGTCTACAAGATATTAATAACAGTACTAGAAATAGATTTTCAATCATACTTACTTAAACAAACATCCCCAACTCACAGTATGAATGGCTTCCAAGTAAAACTTAAACATTGTATTTTTTGGCATTTTGATCTTTGCAATTTCTGTATTATTTATTCTATTTTCTATAGAAAATTAACATTCCCAGACAAAATCTCCCGTCTTTGCTATATATAAAGAGAAAACCCAAACAACAACATCAGCAGCCTTCCAAAAATAAACATGAGGAAAAACTCACCCTATACTTCCCTAGCTTAAAATGAATAAACACAGACTAATTTTCTTTGGGCTGTTGTGCTTTTGAACGTAAGTCAACAGAGACATTTAATGACGTTTAGCTAATCCATGTTAATTTTATGCCCCTTCAGTTAGTTCAATTTACCTTTTATAGGTAGCTCTGGCAAGACATGGTCTCCTAAGGTGCCTTCACTGCCCACTCTGTCTTTATACAATTCTTTCTTTTCGCATTAACAAGTAGGGGATTTGTCATGGAGGTTCTTCAGGTTAAGAAACGACACCATTCATTTTTGCGTGGTCTTGACAGGATAAAGTTCCGTCATGGCTATGGATAGTATGCTGAGCTGTGGCCATGTCAGTAGATATGTACAAACTCCACTAATTAAGGTAATGAAGCTCTCTACTGACAATAAATCACCGTATAACACTGATTTCTTCATTGTGCCTGTGTTGATTCTTTTTTAAAGATAACCACAAAACAGTAAAAACTAAGATCTAGATATTGGCAGTTGATATCAACCAAGCCCTGAAGCATTCGACAGCTCTAAACTTTTCAAATTTAAAGAACAAAAAGAAATTAAATGCTTCATGAAAGAATAAAAAGGTGTATCTGTGCAGAGTATTCCTTTGACAATGGCATGGTTTCTCAACAGTCATAGTTCCTGTCCTCCCCTCGACATGTGGGAGTGAACACAATAATCCAGCGATACCATTGTTTGGATGGATAGTCCTGCCCAGGCATAAGTGAATTACTAACTTCATGATGGCAGGACACAGACCTATCGTGTTTCTCAGGTTTCAGCTTTCATTTTTAAAGAGTGAGCTTCTAGCTTCTACAGTTAAGAAAAAATTGTAAAACAAGCCTATCGTACTCAAGACACATTCCCAAGTCTGCACCAAGTCTGAACCAAGAGTCCCAAGGTAAGAACTGACATATATCCTTGCACCTAGAGGCTTGATGTGTCATATTCCCTATTTTAATAGTTAAGCTATTTATGATGGAACAAAAGGAAAGAAAACAAATCCATGACTTCAGTCTAAATTGGCAACAGTGTCCTAAACATGAGACAGGTTAAAGGTCATATGAAAGACTTAGCAGAGATATGTGGATTACAAGAATGTGGAAAAGTCAAAATTATAAAGATTTAAAATATTTATATTAATAAATGACTAGGCTGAAACAAGGAATTAGGAATTACCACATTCTTCAGAGAGTTTCAGCAGTGATCCCAAAGACTGCAGACAAAGTCTATCTATTTATACTTATATTCAATCTCTCTCTCTACCTGTTTATCAAGTGGTCAAGTCAGGTTGGACAGGGCTTTGAGCAACCTAACACAGTGGAACATGTCTTTGCCCACAGTAGGGTGGTTGGACAATATAGATTTTAGAGGTCATTTCCAACTCACACCCTGATTCTATGACACAGCTGTTTTCACTCTAACCTAGATTTGCAGAATGAAAGACAATTGTCTAGAGGACTTCAAGCTTACTTTGTTAACCTGTTTTCAAAAGCAAATCAAGTAAAGCTTCTCCAGTGCTGACCTACCAAATGAAAGGCTACACCCATCTTTCCATCGTGCTCCATCAATTGCTTATAGGAAGCAATTTGCATTACCTTTGAGTTAAGGGCCCTTGAGTGTACAGTAACACATCTGCAGTGGGTTTTGTAAGCATAATGGCTGTGTTCCAGGCACACAAACTACATTAAGGTGCTCATACCTGACACAGCACAAACAATGGGGTATTACTGCTAATATGGTAATTTGGGAGGGTGGAAAGAGACCAGAAAGAACTGCATTAAAAAAAAAAAAAAAAAGAAAGAAAGAAAGAAAGGAAGATCACAGAATAAAGGAGACATCTGGGTGGGCACAAGAGAGTATGAGTGTTGGAGAACAAACACTACACTAATGTTTAATATGTTTTTCCTAACAAAAATATTGATGTACAGGAAAAAAGCAAAAAAACACAGGAGGGAAAAACTAAAACCAAACACAGAAGTAATTAAGGAGCAGAAAAGGTAGCTAAAAGATAAAAAGCAGCAACTGACATACAGGTAAGATACAGATGCAGGTAAGATATAGAGGGTCTATCCTGTCTAAAATAACGTGCTTTGACAATCACCAACAGACCACATCACCTTAGGAGGAGCCTGCCCAGGCACTGGGAAGCCCAGGAGCCTTGGCCATGTCTAAGTCACCCGACATGACATCTGCTAAGGCTCTTTGCATTTTTAAGTTGGGAAGTAGAATAGGAAAGAGGAAAAAAGCTTTATTTCCTAAGGTGTTGCAATATTTCAACTACCTTAACAA
>JAWWLZ010000001.1:49396343-49413368 GCA_035041345.1 Poliocrania exsul | reverse complement strand
TAACACTTTTTTAATATAATTCACAGCTCTTCAAATATCTGTATGATTGTAGTATTTCCCCCTGGAAATGTGAATATCCTAATTTTCATCTGGAAAGCAAGATAACTAAATTTAAAATTTTTGTTTCTAAAAGGATTTAATTTCCTCTGATCACCTCATAGAAATACATCTTCAGTTTCAGTAGGGATGAGCTGTTATTGATTTTTCCCACTCTAGAACCTTTTAAGTCCTCCCAGTAAAGATGATCTGCTTGTTTTCCAACAAATCCTTTGTCCTCGTGCTAATCTGTTGCCTATTTTTAGGCCTATTTCAAATAACAAAAACCCCAACACAATGAAATATTCCAGACTCGCCATTAGCCTCACTGAAATCAACTCTTACACCTTGTTCCTACTTCTTAACAGTTATAGAGTTAAACCAAATTACTGACATTACAGGCTCCAGTGCAAACCAGGAATTCAAAGCATGCATTTGACTATTTAGTGATGTTAATTTCTGGCTACACACACACACACACACAAAAAAATCAGCTATACTGAAGAAGTCTGTGTGTCTCCAAACCACTCTCCTCTTATACTGCTTTTAAGTGGCAGTAAAGAAAAATGCAGTTTAAAGCTCTAGAGAAACAACTGGCTTTCTTTAAATGCAAAGTGTTAAAAAAACTCCCCAACTCTCATGCAAGCAACATGAAATAAAAAAAATAAAGTATCCCTTTTTGGTTCCAACACTTTAAAGGCTGATATAATTTAACATAAATGGCACTTGATTAAATCTATCTATGACAACAGTCTAAGGTTTTAAACCAGATTAAGTCCTCACTGGAATCAATTACCAAAAAGGTTAAAAGACATTGCACTAATAGACTATTACAACAGCATTTCCTACCTGAAAATATAGAAGGTCTTTTCTTAGGGCGCCTTGGATGTATAGGGTCTATATTCCTAATATTTCTTTGAAACTTCCCTTTAAAATCATTTTCTAGCACGAGGTCTGGTGGTAGGCTTCTCCGTCTCGTGGATTTGTAACAAGTCTGACAGGAGTTCAGTTTACTCTTAGTCCTGGAGTACAAGCTGCTGTCATCGACTGCCATCATAGGGCACTAACTCTCAGAGCCACCCCAGCAAAGCCAAGCCAGCCCTGACATCCAGAGGTATTCGGGCTGGTGGTTACAGAGCCGAGCAATCTCGGATGTTCTCATGCTCAACTCGCTGGCTTGGGAAGTTGAGCAGGTTGATAGGCGTGTGCTGGGACAGGTGTAGAGTTACTGCATCGCCCCCTCCTTGCATCACTGAAACAGCACAGGGAGGAGACAGCCCGAAATGATTCATTTGAAAGTTTTGAGGTAATTAGGAAGTTCAACAAACCTAAGCTCAGCAGCACAATCTCTGAAAAGGCACAAATACATTTTAATATGAGGCATGTGTAGGTTTATATTATACCCACAGCACTTCTCAGTCAGTTCATTAATAGTTCATTAACTTGGCAAGCTACACAGGTGCTGCTAAACCTTGTGAAAATAGTGTGAGAGAGAAACAAACCAACCAAAACTCAAAAACCCCATGAACCAACAAAAATAACACACACAAAACAAACCAACCAACCAATGACAAAACAACAACCAACCAAACCCCAGGTGCCAGGCTAGGGACCTGTCTGGGGAAAGGTACAACCCAAACAGTATGTTTGGGTTTTTAGTCCTGTCCTGTCCTAATATTACATTCCACTGGACTCCAGAAGCACCTAGGTGGTGGGGACCTAGGTCCTAAACAAAGGGATTGTATGTCTAAATTGCTCAGTTACATTTTAAACATTCCTTTAGACACTGGTCTTCATCACTAGAGACCAAAATACTTTACTCATGTCCTTCACATCTATAACATCTGTGGATCTCATCCTGTGTTTTCCCCAGTTAATAAAACTCCTCCCAAAAAACAGGTCCAAGAAGTTTTTCTTGCTTCCCCTTCTCTTCCAACTCCTTTTACTTTTTCAGCTTTGACTGAAGCAAAGTAAATTAATCAAAAGCTTTATAAACCACAGAAAATGCTTAAATCTGAACAAATAAGTATATCTAAACCATTTGTGAAGACCGAGAAATAAGAAATACCAAATGCAAGAATTGTTATTTGAGGAGCTTTAAACTGAAATTTGACAGAAGCTTTACACAAAATTTCAGTATTTTCAGTAAGTGACCTAAGCACCAGGCTACAGGATATTCTGGAGATAGCTCTTAACTTTTCCTGCTGACAGTACTCCAACACATACAAATAATTAAATATTCATTACAAGAGTGACTTGAAAGTGACTGTCCCATATTGTAGCTGAGTGATACAATTGCTGCACTATACAATCTTACCTTTTCCAGCCCAATGAATATTCATGCCAAGTGGAACATTTCCAAGAGGAGAAATGGCTGCTGGGACACTCAAATGTGTGACAGTGGTCACACTATATTGGATGGGAAAAATTTGTCAAGAGCACAAACCCCTGATCCAGCAACAAAACATAGGACTTTAAGAACAGTTTACCCCTGAGTGGCCTTCAGGTGGAAGTCCAGAAGACAGATGAAAACCTCAAACATCTTATCACTGAAGTGTCTTTTATAGGATCTGCTCTAGAACATGTACTTTGAAAATTCATTCATAACTGAAAATCAAGACAGGCAAATACTTGTTCTGAAAACTGAAAATCCTAGGCAGATAAAGCAAAGGAATATGCAGTGGTAAAACAGAAACTGAGGGTGCTGCTGCTGTCAAAGTCATTGGGAATAAGGTGCCTAAGTGTCATTTTAGTAGACTATTATTTATCCCAGCAAAGGTTTACACAAGATCCTTCAGAAGTGATTACTACAAGAAAGTAATCTTGCTACATTCAGAACTGAATCATCAAAGTGCTCAAATTATGAAAAACAAAGCACACGAATCATAATTTGGCTACATTTTAAGGCTCGCAAAGGTTCACAAGGCTTCAGGCTTCTCTGGTAGGTTCTGTGCAGTTCAGTGCTTCCTTACAGTATTAAAGGGGGAGTATAATAATCATTGGGTTTATCCATTACAGTCAAAAGCTAAATCAGAATATGATACCCCTTGGCTCCAGAAGACAACACATTTGTAGTGTCTGCAGTTTCTATTACTAATTCTTTCAATCAAAGTTTGGTAAACAAATGCTAAAAGTAACTGATGTTTGATAACTGATTTGTGTTTGGATTTCTGTACTGCAGAAACACAGATTTGAGATTACAAAATTAGCCTGGCCCAGGACAAATAAAAGACAGATTTCTCACAGGGGAAATTATCATTAGCTTTTTGTTTAATAATACAGCGGCAAATCTTGTTATATTTCATGTGCAGCAAGCCAAGTGTTATTATGACTGCATTAACAATGTCATTCTCATTTTCAGCTGAGGAAATAATCATGCTCATCAACAGCAGAAACAAAAAAAGGTTTCCTAAAAAGTGTTCTCAATGTCACCTTGTGCAGGCTGGCTCAGAAAATCTGTATTATGGAAGAAGAAAACCAACATCACAATGAGTTCTGGTCTGATTTGGTAAAGTAACCTCCATATCACTGTATATGGATTCACAGCCTTTCCCACCATACTATAAATACCAGAGTAGAATGGTATGTATATACCTACAACAGAGGATGAGGCCCCCCTTGTAAGTTGGAGGAACTGCAATGGCAGGAGAGGAAAGTTTAAGCTTTACTAACATTTTAAGTCAGCACAATTGAATAAATCATAACCTCATCCTTCTTGCCTGTGGCCCATGGAGCTTCCCTCCTTGTGTCATCAGCACCCACTTTGTGGGGCTGCAAAGCAACCTATGGCACGCACCTCGGTTACCTTTTGTTTATTCATTCATTTTTAGCCATGGTGCCACAAAGGACAAAAAGACAAGAGTAAGCATCCAGGACAGGGATATATGAATTGCTTCTTTTAGTGACTGTGTCAGGTTGCCCCTAGTTAAAATATTTGTAAAACTAAGGTTACCAATGCAATGTTCAGGCTACTTAATTTATTTGTGTGAGTTTTACAGGTTTCAGATGTACTTAAAGAAATCAAGTTGTTACCAATGAAGTTGAATATTCCTGGGTACCTGCTTGCCCAGGGGACTGTTGAACAGTACATACCAATTTAGAAAAACAATTCTGTTGTTTTGTTCTCTTGTAAGCACTTATTACCCAGTTCTCACCGCCAATACATAGCAGAACAGTCACAGATCTGCAGTTATCTATGCCATGAAGTCTCTAACTTCTTTTGCTTTGCATTTCAAATACAAAAGCTAAACAACTCGAGAAGAGAAAACTATGTATCAAATAGTGAGGAAAATATACAGCTGTTCGAATCCTCCAACTGTTACTCAAAAATTTATTTGTTTAATTTTCTGGAATAACGTGGTTGTCTTAATCCATAGGATGTGAACATCTGACGCATTCTATGCTTGAATTAACCCATTTCTTCCAATCTAATACTGTTATAAGCAGAGTCTGGATTAGGTACATCCTTAGTGTCCAAAAAAACCTCTCTTTAGGCAAGCAACATTTTTCTAAGAGTGAGTATAAGAGGAAAAGGTCAACAAATAACCAGTCATGGTCATACTCTTAAAAGATAGCAAGGAGATTCTACTAGGTTCTGATGCCGAAGGGGTTTCTGATTTTTCATTTTTATAGATTTTAGACGTATGTGTAGCTGTAGCAAAGTAGATTTAATGTGCTAGTATTCTAGCAGCTTAAGTTCATTGTTTATGTATCCTAACCCCTACCACAGAGTAGTAGCTCAAATTCTTTTAGCTGTTTAGGCTCTCTTCAAGGCAGAAGAGCTGAGGACTATCAGAAAGGCCTGCAGAACAAGACCAAACATCAGCCAACAACCTTGAAGTCTAAGAACACTGGAAGAACTCCAAAGCCTGAGGAAGAGGGAAATGAAGAACAGAGGGTCCCACGACCCCAGCCCCAAATCCTGGGGGATGGCACAGGGGTGGGACTGGGGCTGGACTGAGAAATGTGTAAAGTAATGATTGGGTGGGCAATATTACAAAAACCACGGAAATCACTGTTCTAGGGGGGGTGCACAAAGATGTCATCATGTATTCCTAAAAGTTCTAAGCCTGGACAATAAAGAATGTACCTTTAATCTTATCTCACATTAACTTGGCTCTGAGTCCTGTTTTTGGGGGCACTCACGGTATCAGTTCACATTAATTTCTACCCTGTACCAAACACTTGGCTCACACAATTGTGCAGTCATGGCTTAGTTTTAGGCTACAACTGACCTTCGAGAAACTAAGTAAGAGTAGTAGATGTTAGTCATATCATGCACTACATTTACAGTTGTAATTTGTGATAGATAACATTGAATTACAGTCACAGAAAAGAGAAATAGGCTTTCAGCCCAGACAATTCTTCACCTCCCTCAAACAATAACAGAAAAGGGATCAACAAAAGAATAGAGCTTTTACAGAGTTGCTTTCTATGTTGGTATGTTGATTTTAACAGATTAATATTGACAAGAGATTTAGCCAAGTGTTTCAACTGCATTGTCCTTTAGCTGAAAGAAGATAAGCACCTTTAATCTGAAATCATATTCTTCCTTGCTAACAACAAACAAAGTATATGGTTAAAGCTGTAATCTGATTTTGAGATACTATTAGTCCCTTACTGTTTGATCCATATTGTGCATTTCCCATATTAAGCAGGAAAGCTGACTTACATCACAGCATTTCATAAGCAGAAAAATACATATGCTAATGCCCATGGGTAGTAATTTCATTTCACACTGATGTTCCTGTTACATGATAGTTGTTGCAGTCTTATTTTCATGAGGACTCATAAGCTGATCCTTCTCCTACAGAAAAGCAGCACAAACCCTGGGAACAGGCATTTCCTGGCAAGGCAGAGTTTAGAGGCACAGCCAGGAACCCAGCCTGCTGAAGGGGCTCCTCACAGATGGCCTCAGAACTGGGGCACCCCAGTGGCAGCCCAGTGGTTGGGCATCTTCCAAAGATCAGAGGCTGAGGGTGGAACTTGCCAGAATCTGCACAATGGTAACACTTGCTTGATATTATTCCACTGCAATGTGAGACAGCAAGCCTATGCTCTGGGTACAGTGCTAAGAGAAAGACCTGAGGCTATGCAGCAATTTTACTTAGTAAGTGGTAGTATTAGTCCTGAATAAACATGGCAGATGTTCCTGTTTTTCCTACTGCATTCTGTGTAGAATGAGAATATTATGAGCAAAGTACAAACACGAAAGTTACAGATTTCAGAGACAATTTTCTATTTCCAACCAGTGTTTTATGTAAATTAAATTTTGTTAGCACATATGTGTGAGATAATAACAGCATGTCACCTTCTATTAAAAAAAAAGTGTTATAGATATTGAGGAAAAAAATTCAACATATTTGAAAGCATTTCTTAGAGAGGATTCAATTCCAAAGAGTTTATTCTACACTTAAATGTTTAGCGAGGCCACTGCCCAAGGTGATCACATCGGTATATGAAATCCAGTCTTCTTCCTTTCCTTGCTATGAAAACTAAGGAATAATGAAAATTCTGCTTTTCGTGGATGACCAAATACATACGTGGCCTATTAATAACATTGACTTTTAAAAATTCCAGTGTATCAAAGTTGCATTGATTCAGTGTTGAATGAGATATAAAATAAATAGAACAGGCACAAGTCTCTGAATTGATTGTGTTACATGAATTTTGTTTACTAAGAGGAAAGAAGAAAGGCAGATAAAATTCATCTCACCCTTTAGTACATCTGTCCTTTGCAATTTAATGGGACAGATCTAAATTAGTTTCTATATGTCTTTCATATATTGCAAGACAAAAAAAAACCCAAAAATCAGAACATGGAACAGTGTATTAGATCACACTGAAATGAATACCACACCCACAAGAAGTGAGGAAATTCAGCTTTGTAGTTCTCTTGGATTCTTGTGAAGATTTAATTTTGTATCTTTTCTCATCCTTCACATCTTCCTAAAAAGTCACACTCTAATGCAGTTATTTCTGTCACATCCTCCTTGAATATCCATGCCTTTAGTCTTAAGAGGTTGTGTGTTACAACCTGAGGCAAGGATGTGATCCTAAACCCCTGGGCTAGTACCTGCTGAGTGTTATGCAATCATCCATACAAACAAAGAGAAGGTGTCAACTGACTCCAGCCTTTGAAAACAGTAACAGCATTTAACCCTTTAATAGGTGTTCCCTGTTCTCAATCAAGATACTACCTCTACATCCACATAATGAAACGTACTTTGTATCATCTATTGCTAATTAAAAGTGAGATTCAGATCATTCAATGTTGACTTCAGTTCAGATCTGAATGACATCTATGTGCCCAAACCTTAGGGATAGACTGCCTTCTCACCAGCACCATTGAATTTCTGAGTAAAGACTGTCAAGATCTCACATGTCATGCAACTCAGGAGCTCTAAATTGCTTGTGGTTTTGGGATTAATAATAATAATTTGAACCTCTGAAGAATATAACCCTCCTTTCTCAGGTGGGGGAGAACCCATTTTGTGCTGTCTCTATTGGGTTTCAGAACAGCAGAAAGCCCTCATACCCAGGCTCCTACTGGTATAAGCTTCACCTGCACCCGCATGTTGGGGCAAAAGGTTTCCTAGATCCTCAACAGTGACATCTGCTCATTTCAGAAGTGTAGTAGTCTGAACATCCAGGTATAGCTTATAGCTTGTATCTTAGTTTTTTAGTGAAGACAGATTAGCCTGGAGAAAAGGATGCTCATGGGAGACCTATCAATCTGTAAAACTACCTGAAAGGAGCTTGCAGCAAGGTGGGGGGGGCAGGCTCATTTCCCAGGTAACAACTGATGGGATAAGAGGAAACACTCTCAAGTTACACCAGGGGAGGTTTAGGTTGGGTATTAGAAAGAATTTCTTCACTAAAAGGGTGGTAAGGCATTCAAACAGGCTGCCCAGGGAAGTGATGGAGTCACCATCCCTGAAGGTATCTAAAAGACATGTAGATGTTGCACTGAGGGACATGTTTTAGTGGTGGACTTGGCAGGGCTGGGTTAAAACAGTTGGATTCAATGACCTTAGAGGTCTTTTCCAACCTAAATGATTTTATGATTCCATGTAAAGTACCTGTATTTTGCCTGACTCCCAGATAGATGGATCTCATACATGTACTCAGGTCACACCTAAACCATTCTGTTCTCAGAAAAAAAAAGTGTACTCATAACTACGACTAAAGGAATTGGAGCATAGAAATGTTTATTGTTTTTATTTTTCAGTATCAGCACAGAATAGGCTTGATTATATGCTGAGCCTGTAGCTTTCCAGCTTGTTCATATTCTCCCCAAAAACCCACTTCATTTTCACACAAGGCACATTGAACTGAATAGAAAAGCCACATTTAGCTATCATAATTCTGGAGTTTTAGTAACAATGCAATAAATGTAGGTTGATTTCATACAGTGACAGAAATACAACCTAGTTTTATTCAACTGATTCTCTAATTTAGTGCTCTCAGTTTCATCTAGTGATCATAAAGGTATCTATTAAAGCAATAGTATTAGTCAAAGGAGAACACAAACTGCAAGGTGTGAGTCTATCCATCAATTTTCTCCAGAGACAAACTGGTCTTTACAAAAACATCTTAAATTTTTGTCTAAGGTGGCAAATGCATTCCATCTCCCCTCAATCAGCAAAACATCCTTCTTTCCAGCTGTCACATTCCCAGGGGAGTCAGAACCACATGCATATATTCTTGATGTTTGGCAGACAGAAATAGGTTTAAAGTGATTTATCTGGCATGCTTTCAGCATGCTCCCCTTTCATGGGAAGTGTGACATACAGATTTGACTTAATCTTTTTCTCTCTCTACTATCACTGAAATATTTAATTCATTCTCTATGTCATTGGCTGTGTTTCAGCTTCCTTAGAACTACTTATAAAACTGTCCCAAGTGCAACAGCAAACAATATGAAAATGAAGATATTTCACCTAAGGACAGAGCTCTAGGAACAGTGGAACACATCCTTACCAGCTACTCTAAATGCTTGATTGATGCACAACCCCAATGACATGAGTTCCAGCTTCTGCTACAGGAGTCAGTGGTATACAAGAACCACTGTGACACTGGTACACCATCATAAAGCATCTTTAAAACCTCTAGTCACAAACAAAATCTCCACAGCTGATTTGCCCAAGTTTAACTGTACAACATCAAACTTCTGTACTTGTACAAAAGTACTTATTTTGTACTTGAACAATATTAGTAAGGCCCACTTACTGCATCTAACACTGCAATACAGTATGATACTTCTTTCACAACATAAGCATTTTTCTGTGTACAGACTTACTCCCTCTCTCTGTTGCCTCTCTTCTCCCTCTCCCTCTGCAGTAAGGAAAGCATTGCCTGGGCAAAATGAGAATGGCTCAGGGAAAGTTTCTCTACACAAGTTCATGAATGTGGACTTAGAAGCAGACTGGAACTCTTCTTATAGTGTCATGGAAAGAAAGAGAGAGAGCAAGAAACAGCTACCTGAATATTACACAAAAATTTCCCCCCCTTCTCCTCCTGCCATACTCAGAGATAAAAGATGACAACCCATACACATGTGAAAAAAATCGGGAGACAGGATATGAGGAAACTCAGGGTCTCCAAACCACAGGAAGTGGTGGCCAACGGCAAGCAACAGACACACGGTGCTGTCTGGAGCAACAGCAAGCACTGCTTGGCAAGGACCAGCAGGAGCTGACCCTAAAGGGAGTTTTAAGGTAAGTGAAAAATTCCAAGTGCTTAAAGACTGAAAAAGTGGAAAAAACAAAATATGAAAGGAAGAGTAAGAGACACGGTACAGACTTGCGTGAAATCAGAGGTATTTTAAGGTACTCTTTTGTCTCCCTTGTTTCCTGAAGTGGTATGAGAACCTAACTAGTGAAAAAGCATCATCTTTTTAAACAATGACATTAAAAGCTCCCAATTTTACTGATTATTTTCCTCCAACTTCTTAAAACATCAGCTGTATGACAAGACAGCTTCCAAACCATGCCTGAAACATTGTTCCTGGAAAGCACTGGAAAAACATGTTTTATTACACTGTTATAAATATGATACAATTTGTGTAGCCTGCATAACAATGTTTAGATTCAAGGGAATATGCCTGTGCATTTATATAGATACACAGATATAGATATCTAATATGGTTAATAAAACTGCACGTATGTATTCTGATTATTCAACTTTGCATTAATACTCAGATTAAGACCCTCGGGGACACAGCTACTACTAATACAAGCAGAGCAAGAACGATTAGAAAAACATTTAAAAATTTGGATGAGATTATTTGTGCCTATGCACTGGCTTGACTTAACTACAAGTTAGACTAATTTGACAAGTAATTTGCAAGAACGACAGTAAATGCATTCAAAACAGTATTAGCAGAACAGAGTAGTTGTGCCTCCTTTGCCAGCCCCCTAATACAGGCATAAACAAAAGAGATCATGTGCTTAACAGATGCTCCCTTTAAGGGTTGTGTTGTTGCTGAAGGGGCTCAGTGGCCCAAGACTCTCCAGATATACATCAAATACATATATATATACACACACACACACACACACACACATATATACAAACACACAGATACATATACATATATACACACACACACACACACACACACACTATTGTACAAAATGCAAGTAAGAAATAAAGATCACTTGCAACAACCAAATAGAAAAGGAGAGTTACTTTGTGGAGTGTCAGCAGTGCCACTGGTGAATTTTAAACTAAGACAATACAACCTTATTCTGAGTAGCAACACATATGAAAACAACTGAGAAACACAATGTTAGTATAAATGAAGCAGTGCAATAACCTAATTTAAGTCAGACTTTCATTGTAGCAAGTATAAATTTTGAGACAACTGTTTGCCCACTGACTATGAACATCAATCAACACATGTTTCAGCTCTCAAAAAAGGAAACACCCTTCCATCCCTTACTGTCTTCTATTGTTGTCTCCATACAGGGCTTCAGAACCAGAGAATTTATTTCACACAAAGTCAATTAAGAGCTTAGAGAGAAAAAAAGCTTGCCAAGGGAGATAAATCCTGCAACGCTCCCAAAACTTAGTGAGACTCCCACTGAACTCTTGCAGTAATTCATTCCACAGTCAAGGGAAATACATGAAATACCATCCTCTTCATGGTTCTTCCAAGTTCAGCTCCAGACCTTTTAACCCCAAAATTAAGATGAGTGGCAAAATACCAAGGAGCAATACATTTTCCAGCTGGGCTGTGGGCTAATTGGGGCTGTTAAGACTCAGTATGATAATCCTGCAATTAATCCAGATTCAAAGATACTCAAAGACTGTGCAGCCCTGTTGCAGTATCCTCACATCGCCTGGATAAACCATATACTCCTGATATTTCAGATTAGTTTCAAGAGGAATTTAAAGAATTAATGCCTGTGATAACATAGAATACTATGATTTGGCTTATCTCTGGAAGTCAAGTCGTTACCAGTCTACAGAACATTCTTCAACGCTTCCGCAATTACACATTTATCCAAGAGAAGGTGGTAATACTATAGAAACTAGTTATTTTCAGGAAGACATGTATCAGTGAGGTAAGTCCTTCAATCAGTTTGTGTTAGGAATAATTACCCTTACATGTTCTGCAGTTAAGCCCTACTGTCACATTAGCACTGTAAATTTAGCTGATAAAGTGACTCTGCATCTGAGAACAAGTTACAGCTGTGGAAGTGAAAAAGTACCAGAGCAAGGATCAAACTTACTCATGGTACTTGATAATGCTGGTCATAAAATTTCTGTCTTTCTTAGGTGGAAAAAATTATTTGGGGACTATCCTTTCAAGTCTTGACTCCAAACATGAGAGTATTAAGAAAAGAGCTCTTTTGGCATAGTGTGCAAATATAAGAAATAATTTTGGGGAGGGTGAAAGCTAATAAGGAATATCAAGGGAACTTAAGTAACCTGAAATTCCCTTGGTTCCTACACAGACTGGAAGCATATGGAGAAACAGATGAGGTTCAGATCACACTTCAACAGAAGTGAGATTTCCAGATATGTTTCTCAAGTCTAACAAGCAGGACACACCTTGCATGGAAAAGAATACAGCACAGGCACATAAAACCCAAGAGACTGGTGTAAGGGCAGGTCATCTCTGACCAACTGTGCACAGAAGGCTGCAGAGTTTTTCCTGCTAGCCATGGACAGGCTTTTGGAAAGTACTGAGGACTCACAGAAATTAAATAACAAAGCCTAATTTCAGCCTGGCAGTCTAGTCTCCTGTACCTCTTTTACAGCCCATGGAGAAAGCCATTAAATCGAGGCTGAGAATAACCTCTTCCTCTCCACTAACTATACTGAACAGGGTCAAGGACAAAGTTAGTTTTTGGGATAGGAATATACCAATGATCAGAATATATCTCCTTCTTTGGTGGAATGTGCTGCAAGTCATCTATCTCCATGCTAATATTTCCTTCTTGTGAGAAAATTTGGGTTTGGATGGAGTTAGTTCAGCTTCAACGTTCAGTTGCCTTTATTGATAAAGCTGAGAAATTCCTTGCTTTGCGATGGCTTTTTGAAATACAAGAATTTGCAGATGATGATCACCTCATCTTGCAAAATTCTGTTTTATAAATTTACACAACAGAACTCTTGAGGCCTCACAGTATAAAAGTTTTGTTCTTTCTTTTTCCCCTCCAGACCTTGGCAAATTCCACAGGCCTCTTTTTTGAACTCTGCCTTATTCATAACTCTTTGGTAAGTGGGAGTATCAAGGCACTGGATACAGTATTTTAGTACCACAGGAGGGGAAACTTGTCTTTTCCCCTGAACTGCAGACTTTTAATGACACTTACAGATGCTTACACTTTGAATGCTCATACAGGTTAGATGAGAGGATCTTCTGCACTACAGTAATTGTGAGTGAAGCACAATAAAGTAAAAAGGATTTTCTTCCACCACCAGAGCTGCTCTGCTGGGGAGAGCTCAGATGTGAGCACAGGGTTGCCAAGATTGATAATTTTTTTCTAAGCAGAGGGCAGGAGCAGGGCTTCATCTTTCATTATTTGTTTGCTCCTAATTTGTTCACAGAATTCCCATGCTCTGTGTATCATTATTTTAATTGGGAATGGCAAACTAATGGGCTGAACTTTCTTTGATGGTCAGAGTGCTGTATGAAGAGATGCACAGAGTTGAAGTGAAAGATTCAAAGGGGTTCTACCTTCCAGTGTCTAAGACAATGCTGAAGAAACTGGAAAAAACATCATAATGAGATTCTTACAGCAATTTTGCATGATTCTACTTAGGTATCAAATTCACGCAAAATTGAGAACTGAAAATTTTCTACCTTATGATGTAACTCTAAATAATAGTACCACTAGATTGGAATTATCTTACTGTGAAATCCTCTAAGGGAAGGTGTCTAGCAGCAGATTTCAATCTTAATTTGGCAATCTTAATTTGCTATTGTACATCAATCTCCACATTAGCCAATGTGTTTGTTTGTGTGTGTATATCTATGTGAAAGTATGCACAAAAATACACTGAAAAATAAATCAAAGTCAGCAACCTAAGCTAAAATTTTTCAGCTTGCTTTCTGGAAATACAGAAAGTAGGTCAGCACATATTCCAAAATAGCACATCAGCACTAAAAGAAAAAGTAGTATATCTGTACCTTTGGACTTTTTAGCTCATCTCTCTACAGGGGGAACTGAAGAATGAAAGCCTTTTTCTTATTTTACTATATGGAAGAACACTTTCAAGAAAAAACTGCTTATACTTAAAAATCCCTCCAAATCAGCCACCCACATGGGTAAAATGTTGTCTGTTTTAATCAAAGCAAAATAACAATGAGTGGAACCATTTAAGCTTTATCTAAATATAACCAAGGGAAAAGCCAGGACATTTAAAATGTGTTTAAAATGTTGTACTGGGTATGTATCACATCCTGTTCCTTGCACATTTTGTTCCTTGTATTAAAAACCTATTTGGTAAAACATTTACTTTGGAAATAATGGCATACTGTCTGTGATTTTGTTGTTAAACTTGTGATTTATATTTTAAAGTATTTGCTGTTGCAACAAGAATTGCTGCCTATTTCGTCATATCTTTCATGCCAGGCACACTTTCAAAAAATATTTTCTTTAATACCCGATGCAGGTGTCCCACTTTTATTTCCCTCCCCCTCACCCCCAACTCCTATTTTTAAGGAAATAAAAAGATAAAGCAAAACCCAAATTATTTAAGCACTTACACATCTTACAGCAATAAAGATTCTTAAGAATTCTTCTGGAATTAATATTGATAAACTCCTTTCATGGACTATTACAGTATCTTAATATGAAAAGAAAAACAAAATCCACTCTTAGGCAATATTAAATAATGCTTATCAGCCCCAAAAATGTTATTACTTGATTCAAGTCAATATTAATACTGCTGGCTGCAATGCAATGAAGCTGATCTGTTTCCCAGAACAGATTTCAGGCTAGAGCACTGATATTTTTCATTAGGAAAAAAAAATTGTATTGCCTCCCCCAAATTCCAAGTGTCAGCTTCATTTGGATCTCTGTGTTGGATTAAAATGAATGAATGCTTGTAAGGTACTGAGCAGTGGCACCATGACCTTTCAAGTTCAGTGGTTTCTATGCAACTAGCAGGAATTCCTAAAAATAACAAAACAAGTCTATTTTTAGTCCTTCATTCTCTAGTTTGTGTGTGGGGTTTTTTTTGATGGGAGGGCAGTTTAACTACTGGTATCTCTGTGTTCCATCTCAATTCTTGGACACCTAGCTCTCACTTATTTTCCTGTATCAATCACACCTGTTTAAATACCTCATCCAGCAGTTTGTGAAGTACTATAATCCATGTATATATGTAATATATGTATATATGTTATATATATATATATATATATAATTTAAGCAGTTATAGAACTGGACTCTCCCAAGAGCCATGCTCTCAAAGAAGGGACATCAAAATGGAAAACAACTTNNNTTAATTGCATTCCTAGATTACTGTCAGTAACTTGTCACAAGCCTTGCTGGGTTTAAATAGACAGTTTTCATTTGTTAGTTCTAAAAGCCAAAGGCATACAAATAGTTGACTTCAATGCACAGCTGGACAAATATACTATTAAAATGTCATCAGATCAAATAAATCAAATAGCATGCATTTACAGTGAAGTACTCAAATAAATAAGGGAAAATAAGACAGTTTATGAGTATGAGTAGCAACAGATATGATCTCCCCTCTCTCTCGCATTCTCTCATGGATGTCAGCAATGTCATCCTCCAAAACCTGAGAGATCTGTAGAAAGATAACAGGTCACACGCTCATCACACTTCAGTACTGCTAATTCTTCTGACAACACTGGTCTGGTTAAATGAAACTAAATCATTCCCTCTTTTCCCTGGGACTTTTTCTAAACTTTGAAAGACAAGAGATTTCACAAGAGTTCATCATGTCATTTGGTCTGGTATTAGAAACTAAATGCCTACAAATATGTTTGCATATTCACATAGTTCCATCTCCGAGTTCAAGGACATTTACAAGGCACCTGCTAACATGCCAAATTTGTATTCACTCGAGTGGGAAGCCTGCTGTCATGAGATACTATTTTCACCCAGAAGCCATTGGCTTAACTGCAGAGAGATTGTATCTTCTTAAACTGCTTCTGAAGGACAAACAACAGTATCATCAGTTGTTTGAAGGCAGAGTAGAACACGTAAACTAACCCAGAAGTGGTCAGATGTAGTATTTTCTGAGCTTGCCTAATCAGGATGTAAAAGGTCCTAGAATTATAGTTGCAAGGTAGTCTAGGAAACAGCTCTTGCACTTCCCAGTGTACAGGCTGTTACTACATATAGTTGTACTTTTCCAGAGCAGAGCCATCAGGCATTCCCTGCTGGCTCACATGGCGCAAAATACGTGCTCAATCTTGTGTCTCGAGCACTAGAGATCATGCCCTGGACTCCTGTGGCTGCAGTGTTCTATAAAAGGTGGACGTCTCCCTCATACCCTTCAGTGACTGACATGGGAATTTCAGCATGTTCTAACCACACACTGGGTTGAAACTGCACACGCTGCCATGGCGATGTGTCCTAGAGCCCTACCCCGTGCCAAACTGAGCTTACAGACTCAGCCATATGGAGATCTTCTCATGTCAGCTGTAAGGTACACATCTCTGGTGTACAGAACAGCTTAACTCTAGGCAAAGAAAATCACTGTCTTCATAGTGATCATACAGGTGTAGAATATGTATGACACATTTACAGATCTCTGTGCTCTGCAGTATAAATATATCCTTCTACTTGTTTTGATCTGTACTGTCTTGAAGAAAAAACACTGAAATAAACACCAAATAATAAATGGTATTATAATAAGTGTACTACTGTAGTGAAAACCATCATCCAAAAATCAAAAAAGCTGAAACAGAAAAATCTGTATTTAAGCAATCAACACAGAAAATAAAGTAACTACTCAGACTGAAAAGTCAGACTTTGACCTTGTCAAGGGCCTTTAGAGTACTGCTCTTTAAAAGCAGAAGAAAATATGTCACTCTCCTATGAAGTAGTACTGGGAGCATTATGGAAGCCAATACTCCAGGAGAAATACTGATAACAATATTATTTGGTGTGACTTACAGCCAATTACACAACAAAATTAGTCGTCTCCAAAAAATCCTATTTTTATGGCACAAGGACTAAGTACAGCATAATAATGGTAGGTTAAAACCCATTGAACCTTTTTTTCCGTAGGAAAAAATCTTTCCGCTTGTTCAAGAGAACAGTGACGTGCTCACATTGTTATTTTACCCCTGGTTCCCTGAGATATAAATGCATGGTAGCAATTGCAGCTATTTTAGATACTTAGCCTAGTACACATGCAAAATGCTTATTCATCTGTTTTCAAACAGTGTATCACCACTTACAAAACCAAATAGAGACAACTCTTTTCTGTAAGGAATTTCTGTCCCAGGAAGGCTTAAGCTAAACACTTCCACTGTATCAGATTAGCTAA
>JAWWLZ010000001.1:49382249-49396243 GCA_035041345.1 Poliocrania exsul | reverse complement strand
AGACAACTCTTTTCTGTAAGGAATTTCTGTCCCAGGAAGGCTTAAGCTAAACACTTCCACTGTATCAGATTAGCTAAAACCTACAAATTTCTTCAGCTTCTGGTAATGGTTTGGTAGCTTTCACTAAGACAGAGTTCAAAAATACTCACAGTAAAGTATGTGCACAATCTCATGTCACATGGCCTTAACATAGCTTTGCAATTCGTATTTCAAGTGAGACCATAAGAAACCAAAACTTGCCACTGCCAAATATTTAAATTCATGCACACAATCCTTTTCAGTAAGAATTACATAAACATGAGCTTCCCAATACCAATTTGCATGTTTTATATTTTTCACCTATGCAAAAGACTTAACTATTTACAAAAAAGGGTAACACTTGCCACATTTATTTCATAAAGTAATGCAGTAATACAAAAAATTCATTATCATTCTTAACAGAAAAATCCTGTGTAGATCAATGATGTGTAGATAATTAATGCAAAATCTTACCTTTCCCCGAAGTGGCAGTTTCCAGAAGTGATCTCTCTGAATACTTTGATTTTGCGATGTAATTTTCATAAGTAGTTTTCTAGTTCAGGCAGAGATGAGTTAACTGCAAGCAGACAGGAGGATATCTTGCTTGCTTCCTGGAGATCACTGTTTTGCATTGTGAGCCATCACAACTACCTAGGAAGAAAAACAGCCAACCTTCAGTCACCTGGACAATGTGACATATTACTGATCCCAGATTAAACAAAATATTAAACAAAATCCAAGTCATAAAACATGATGTCAAAAATTGTATTTGTTTACCAAACATTTTGTAATAGATGCTGTTAAAAGAATTACTGCATAGTTTTGTACCAGGAGTTCATGCTCTTGGAATGAGACATAAAACAAGTGGGAAAAAATGACATATAAATCTAATTTTTTTAATTACAACTTGTCTTTTCACTGACAATATGAAGTAGATTTCTTTTTTGTTCATAGATTTTTGGTCAGAAGCTATAAACAACAATGAAAACTGAGTTATGCTGTAATTCCTTAAGTAGAAGTACATAGAATGGTGCCAATGGGAAAAAATGTGCTCAGAGTAAGAATCTACTTTTACTACTTAGGTATAACAGCAAGGTCCCTATTAGGAAAAGAAATATATTTCTATTTGGTGCTAATACAGGCATGTGGCAGACAATTTTTTAATTCAGTCCAGTAACAACTGTAGACCCAGAAACAGAAGTTATTCACCCATAGCTTTTCTTTGAGACAGGCTATGCCCATTTGTTCTTACATTATATGGAAGAAGCTCAAAGCATTGCAACATTTCCTCACTGAGCCCGGCTGCAATCCTCTGAGTCCCCAAAAATCCCAAAGACAGAAATGGCTTTTGAATAGCAGGATTGTTCTGATAGTGTATCAGGTTTATGTCCTGTATTCCCATGTCATGGTAGGAACAGAGCATCTGGTACTCCTCTGAGCAACTTGCTCCTTATATGATGCCATGTTACTGTCATTGTGTCTTAGGTTTTAATGCCTTTTTAAAAGGTGGGGATGGAAAAGAGATGGAAAATTTTGAGCAGATCCCAACCTGCACAAAGGATCTGAAGCTGAGATTGCCAATGTCTGTGTTGAAAACCACTGGCAGGAGATGCAGGTACTGCACTTGGGAGGGTGAGCAGTGTCCCATGATGGATATGCCCAGAGGCCCATAATGCTAAATTATCAAATCCAAGTTGAAATTTGTTACTATGAGCACAGCTTGAATGTTCTCTGTGAGCTCAAGAAGTGATGATACCACATAGATCTGTGACATGAATAAGACACATGGCTTGCTAATGTGAATATGAAATGAAGCTGCTCAAGGTCTTGTCCAACCAAAGCATTGAATACCTTCAAGGACAGAGGCAAAACCTGTCTGGACAACCACAGTGCTGTCAGAGCAGCCTCTTGAGCAGTGTATCTCAATCTGAATACTCCAGATGCACTGCAGCAAACAGGACAGTTCAACTCCAACTTGACTTGTTCAGCTCCATGAAACGGTTGGTAAAGTAAGTAATTAAAAGATCTGCTGAGTTGATATCAGAAAATGATACTCAGTAGTCTTCTTTCTCATAAGCAGTTGTTTTACAACCTGTCTCCTCTTCCCACCCTTCCCTTGACAACAGGAACTACCCTTGCCACTTCACCATGTATTATTATTAAAGGGCGTATACATTTTGATTTCTCTATTTTCAGTGCCTCTGGATAGCCCTTTGCAGCTGATGTTCATAAAAACCACAACAGGACTTCTGTCCACACTTTAAGTACTACTTAAGTCTCTGTAATTCTCTATCATGTTTATGCAAGACTTCAGGTTTTCCAAACTTTAAGAGAATATCCGACAGTGGCATGAGTCAAAAGTCATTGAGAGAGACCGAATAGTCAGATCTGCTCCTTCAAAATTTCTGCAAACTTAGGTATCTTTTTGTATCTATACACCAGATGCATTTTAAAGATAAGGCCTTATTTTTCAGATGCATTTTGGTTTGAAAAATGGGAAGTGACAGACATTAGATCTGAGAGGTTCCCGAAACCTAGTTTTTCGTCTCCCTGCTGAGAAGTCTGCTAATGTCAGTGAGACGCTGTCAGAGATGTACAAAATTTTTGGACAAAAATGGGTTATCAAGTTTTAAAGTCATAAATCACAATTACATGGAATACTTTAGGTTATCATCATCAGTAGAGGAGAGTGGATTTTGCCAGTCATACATCACATCCGTAAGGTATCGAGACTGCATCTTAGAAGTAATCACCTAGTTCTGCATATCCATGTGATAAATTGCACTTTTCAATCTCTGGTCACCTGAAGTCATTATCCTTCACTCCAGGAAGAAGAGGATGGCCAGGAGGAGAGGAAGGGAATGCTTTCCATAACAGACTCTGAGGCCACAGTGTAAACACTGACTTTCACGGACATGCTCTACTTCAAAGAATAGGGGCAAGCTGCATCAAGCAATCAGCCTCAAGCGAAATGTAACAACCTGTTGCAGACACACCACCTTTTCATTCAGTCCAGTACACAAAGGGATACACAGTCTCCTCTACAACTGGAGCACAAACTAGACCCTGAACAAGGATAAAAATGAGGAACCTGAATTAAAGTACAGTGCAGATATAATTAGTTTAACTGTCAAGAGTTACACAATGATTTGTCATTTGCTATCTAACCTCTTATTCATACTCCTTGAACCACTTTGTGGTAAGTATGTTGCTTTTGCACAGGTATTATTTACACCAAATCACGACTAGTTTGGTCTGTGTTTTGTTACATCTGTACTTTCTTATATCAGTCTTGTTACATATGCAATAATATACATACAAATCAGAGAAATAATTGACACTGCCACTGTGCCAAACTTTTTCTTCTAAAAAAGCTGGGTTTTTATTTGTAACCCTTCTAACAGTAAAGAAAATTAATAAATGCCCTAAGTAGGTACACATCATTCTTGTAAATATTACTGCTTAATGTACATTTCTGAAATAATTTTCATAACACAAAATAATTTTGAAAGTATGAAAATTATAACAGTAAATGTACAGAAAATGCAGTAAGTTCACAGCTGTACAGTACGACATCCCAAAATAAGGTTCGTCAAAATGCACATTGTTTACCAGAAACCAACAAAAACTAGTGAAGGTAAAAGCTGCATCACTCCAGCACCCTCTGTTGGCCTTCTGGCAGTATGTTACTTTGTGTACTCAAGAGCATCATTTGTTGGGGCCTGAAGCTGTGACAAAGATTCCATTATACAAAAACATATTTGGAAAGCAAAAAGAAACCCACTCCTCAACCCAGTCCTATGCATAGAGTCTTGACCTAAACAGCACAATGCAGCTAAATATCAGAATACTCAGTACTGCTGGATCTGTCCTGCATCAGTTCATCTTTGCAGGTATTCAGAACTGATCTAACGACAAGGGCAACATGTTCTTTGCAAGCACTCTCTGTGTCTGATATTTCTAATAGACACCAACAATAAACGGCATCTCATGTGCAGCTCTCACCAATAGAAACAACAGCTTTACAGAAAGAACCATTATTTTTATGGAGCATTTTTCACTGTGGCAACTGAGAATTAATAATGCACACATTATGTAGACATGATTCACAAAAGAAAGTGCTCCAACCAGGTCTCATCAAGCACACAGAAATAAAGTCCAGATGCCAGATACAAGGTGAACTAAATATAAACTCCATATTCTGTGCACAGCCAGATGGTGTAATTTCCAGAAGCAAAGGCCCTTAGCCCAATGAGCCCAGCAGCTGCTTCATAAAGCCGGCTCAGAGCTTTGCAAAGGCAGATGCGAAGTTGCTGTGGGGAGTGGAGAGACAGAGGGAGGAGAAAGCAGCAGTGCTGAGATGGAGAAGCAGGCGTGCTCTCATGGAGCTGGGGAAGGTATGGGTGGTAGGGACTGCTTCTGAGGAAAACTGCCCCTCAGGGTGTCACTGGGGCTGCCCTGGCCTTTCTGGCCCCTCAGTGGGTGAGAGGAGAGGGAAGCAGCCTGTGCCTGGCTCTGCAGCAGGAGGCAAAGACCTGCTGCCTGGCCAACTCACAGTCTTTGAACCACCACTCAAGAAAAGCCACAAGCAAAGGAAAGGCAGGATACAAGTAGGTCTTACTGAGCTGTCTGGCTACTTCCACTAGACAAATTGAGTAACTGCCTACTTTATCAACCTACAGCTAAGTCAACACTGGCCAGAACCCAAAGAACCAACAAAAGAGCTTTTCTTAGCTGATCTTAATGACGGTGAAGATTCAGCCTCAAAAATGTCATCAGCTATTGCAAACCTGCTCCTTTCACTGCCTCTTAACTTTGCACCTTTAAGCTCTATACAGCTTTCTATCTGCTTAGTTTTGTTTTTACAGCATCCTGCCAGCTCCCCTGAAATTCATGCCCACTGTCTCACCACCTTTCCAGGCTCTGCCCTCTGCTTCTCTTCTTTCCCACATGTAGCTTCACATGATTCTCTCATAGCATTTCTATGTTTACCAACTTTAAGATGGTGCTAATAAAAACTGATCCATCTGATAACAATCTCTAGAACTGAATGCACAAATGCTGAAATGCATACAAACTTTTGGTAAACAAATTCATAGTACTATTTGACAGAAAGCATTACTACCCTATTTCAAATATTTATACACATGCTTCTACTTGGGGTAATTTATATTTTACCACTTAACTGGGATGGAGAAATCACTTTGATTTGGAATGTCACGATCTGATTAGAGTCAAATATTTACTGCACAGAACAAACCAGAAACTACCTCACGTAATCTGTGAAGTTCATTTGAGGTCACTGACTAACCAGTCCAGAAGCCAGAGGTGGACCCAAACTGAATCCACATCCTCAAACCTCAAAACTGAAATAAAGCAGGAAAGCACTTGCATTTTCCATTTTCAGGAGTCACAGTTTTGACAGTTGTTTTCAGGCATTTATATTCCTGCCTGATACTAGTTGCGGCTGGTAGATTTCTTCTCTTCAGCTGTTTTGTTATTTTAGAACAAATTCAACACTTCATTTTTTCCATGTTTAAAAGGTCTGGTTCCAAACAGTAAATGGCAGGAGTTACTTCCTTTAAGACTTGGCTGTCATTAGGTGGCTGGTTAGGGTTGCAGTAGCCTGTTCAGTAACAGGTTCCTTGCGCAATGAAGTTCCTCTGCATAGCAACCCCAAGGGTGGGGTCCAAAACAGCAACTGCACCAGTCGCATTCTGCAACTCAAAGTGAGGGGAAAAAAGAAAGGCCACAATGGGAAGTGCAAGCGGAAAACCCACTTTCTTCACGAGAAATGTAACTTTCCAAGAAAAGCAGGTAACAAACAACATTAAAAAATGAATAAAAAGCAGTTAAACTATTTCCCAAAGTGGTAATTAATTCTGAGATCATGATATGATGGTTATTAAGAGAAATAATTCATGCAGAGAACACGTTAATCCCTGCAAAAGATCATGTAAATACTTTTCTATTCTTGCACTAATCATTCCTTTCCATTGAATGCTGAAACAATCTTTTCACTTACAATAAAATCTTGTTAAAAAAAGTTACTGGTAAAATAGCTGGATATTTTAAATACTTACAGAGAAAGGTTCAGTATTAGTATTGTCATGTTGTGATGTTAAATTGAAAATAAAAAATAAAGTGAAGGCAAACATTAAAGTTATTGTTGACAGCTTTAGAAATAAAATTAAATTTATTAATTTCATTTACTAAGTTTGTGCTGGTTAACAGCAGGAAAAACTACAGGATAAAATATATTATTTTGAAGGTTTATAAATAAATATTCTGTGAACAAATCAAGGAAACAAGTACTTCAAACATTAGTTACATGAATAAAAAAAGAACCAAGGCCACAAAACTACCCAAAACTATTTGGCCATGTATCACTTTATTGTTCATAAAAAGTTCTTCCGTTTAATGATTTTTTCACCCTCCACAACTTGAGTCTTTCTGTACTTGCCCAGAAACTAATTAAGTATCACAGAATAAGTTTGGGATGAGAGAATAAACTGGGAATGTTGACCATTTATATTCATACAGAACTTGTATTTTTCATTTTTTAAAATTATTTAATGCAGAGGGGAGAAACACACCTGCCAGGCAGCAGGGATGCACTCAGCCAGCCCATGGAGTGCAATGCCACACCGGGAACATCTGCACTTGCTTCAGACCAGCTACTGCTGTGTGGCGTAACATAAAGCCTTTGGTTTGGGGGCTGGAAGGAGCAGAGCTCTATCTGTTGCCCACATCTACCCAACTAACTTGCACTTCTCATTTGGTTTTGCCCAGCCAGGCCTGAGCAGCCTATGGCTCTGGCTTGGCACAAAAAGCTCCGACAGGCAGTGTGAGCATTCCTGCACTCCAGTACAGCCCACACTGTACGTACACCTCCGGTCCTCGTGCTTCCTGTTCATGGTCTCACAGACAACTGCTGCTGCATAAATAGCTTCAGTACTCATCCCAACATACCGGTCTCTTATACAGGCACCTTTTTGTATAACTATGTTGCTTTACACAGTAAGTAAATACTTATTTGGTATTATTCACTCACTGAGTAAATCCTCTAAATGCATTTACTAAAGATTCCTAGATGCATCTTTCATACTATGAAAGAGATTGATAAACACATCAGAACTCGGAAGGCACTACTCTCTGATGTGTCATTCACAGTCCTTAGAGCTCAACTTGGCAGATCATTTCTTAACAAACATATATAACATCACGTGTTTAACATTTACCTTATTTGTGACAAAATGTTCACCTTACCAACTGACTGTATACCCACATGACCTGATTAATATTAGCAAAGCCTATTTGCTAATAAACACTCTGTGGTACTAAAAACATTTGCTTAATTCACTGGCAAAAAAGCAGACCGACTGATAAAACCCAAAAACTTTATAATAATAATCGGTAAGTTAAGGCCGGGATCAGCCTTGTTTGCCAGGCAGTACATGGATTATTGTCCACCACTATGGTCACTGACAGATCCATGCTGGCTCTCTGGAGAGCTCCACATTGATTAATACCTTGAGAATTAGCATCAATAAATGCCACCCCATTCTAGTTTTAAACCCTCATGTCTCTCGCTCTTTTTTATTAACAGAACTTACCAAAACACAGCAGTTCTACATACATTTCAAAACTGCCTGTGAGTCTTAAACAACTCGTATTTGCAAAGGATTTCAAGAGTGAAAAGGACCAAATCAGATAGCATTTTAAAAAGGTCCTAATGTCTATGACAGAGGATTAAAAAATCCCAAACAAACCACAAACCAAAACCTCCAAACCTTCTACTTCACATTAACTTTTGTTGGGAAGAGTTGAGCACAGTCAACACAGTAGAACTAGAAAGACAGAGCAGAATGTAGGATGAAGGGATCTCACCTTCCAGCATCAGACCTGATTTTCTCATGGTGGAAGTGATCACATAAGCCATGGCCTTATTGGAACGCACAGTAATAAGGAGAACACATTAAAACTGCTTAAAGCTTAAGGAATTCTCTATACATGACAAGCTTTCGACTGCAAGCATCTCTAATGGTGCATCAGGTGTTCGTTTGGTGACTACATAGAGAGTGGAGGTCCACTTGAAAAAAAATATGAAAAATGATCTTGTAAAAACACTCAGATTTTTAACTGGGGTCAAAAATCTGGTATTTGTTTAAGTAGGCTTTTATGATGTGGCTGGCTGCAATAGTTTTCAGAGAGGAACTACTATTTTTGTTGTGCGAGTTTTAATTAAATTTGATCTCTAAAATGGCATTTCATTAAATAGTTTTTTTCTGATCTTTCTTCCCATCCTGTTTTGATTAATCAAATATGGAAGCAACTTCAGTGACCCAGACATGGCCATTTTCAATAAATAAACTCAGGATGAAACTCTCATGCAGTCCGTACAAAGCACTGTGAACAGTTTAAGACCTAAACCTTTCCAACTGCACTTGCAGGCAAGAGCAGGAAGAACAATTTGAAAGGTGGGTACCAAAAAGTGTAGAACACAAATCTGTCTCCAGAGACCCTTCCCTATCGTGATCTGTAAATACATTTTTCAGCAGCTATGTAGTTAAAGGAAAAAAACCAAACAAAACACCCACTGCAGTACCTTCCCTTCATGTCATAAAATTACCCATGTCTTTAAATTTCCTTTTTCTAATTAATAGTAAAATTCTGCAGTATAGCATTACTTTTTTCTTTTTCCATCTCAAGTAATTCTTTATTATTTTAGATACAAAAGAGTAGAAATTCAATAATAAATCTAAATAACAACCAAGGAAGGCCTTCACTGGACTTAGAGATGACTTATCCATTTGTTATGTATTAATATATAAAGGCCTCAGAGTGAATAAGAAAGACTAACAAAAGTAGCATGTAAGTAACTTTCAGTTTAGCATATTCATCAGTTTACAGTTCCCATATTTATTAAAATATTTAATGCCAAAAATAAAGAGAGAAATACAACACCAAACTCCAGATGCCCAAACTCGAGAACAGCATTCTGAACAATACTTTTAGTGAGTGCATTTTCTAGCTATCATGTAAATGACAATCTCAAAAACTAAATTGGAATCAGAATCATGAAAAATTTCAAAACAATAGATAAATCTAAAAAAAGACATTGGGTTGCAAAATTCTTTAAGAGATTACTTCATTTAGGACAATTAAACAATTCAGAAAGCATCTGTAAGGATGTCTTTATACTTGCAATCGATATTGCTTTCTTTGACTGTACAATAAACCACTGTTAATCACACTGCCAGTGAACTGCTTCAGAAATAAGCAGAGAACACTTTACTCGAAACTTACACTAACAAAACAGGATGAACATTTATCTTGACTAAACATCCTTTTCTCAAAAGTACTAATAGTGATCAGTCCTTGATGCATTCTTCACCACCATGCTCAGAGGAAGATCCAGATCCATTCATCTCTGACTGAAGACTGCCCACCATTATTATAAAAAGGTAAAAAACTACATACCAGAGTTTCAAGTTCTGAGAAACTCAAGAATATCTGTCATTTGCAATTCTCAGTACTATCTGCTTTGCTGAAAAAACCAAAACACTACTTATAAAGAAATTATGTAAACAAATATTAACAAATGCATGCAACTCCTGCGTTAATGTACTCCTGTATGCAAACCACAGATAGTAACATACACAGAATTCATTTACTGATGCTTAGCAACATATGGGAAATAAGGCATAAGGAAAAATAATCTCGATTCCATGGAAATATCAAATAGAAAAACAGCAAATATGAGGTAGCTGAAATACAGGCTTAACCTTTCACTCATCTACTAAAAAGAAGATATGCTTTTTGAAAGTGTGTGCACATAAACAGACAGACTTCAACGCTGCCATTTTTTCCAGGATGTTAATCTGAAATTTTTCAAAAGCTAATTAAGGAAAATAATTGTGTCTATAGTCTTTATGGAATACCACAGCTTTCCCTCATTGTGTGTAATTTTATAACACAATTTTAACTGACCAGTAGACCTCAAAACCCAGCACAAATCAGCTCCACTCAGCAGTGCTTCACAACACAGCGTGAGACCAGTCACAGCAAATGCACCTCTGCTGCCAATGCTGTGATGCTGGCTCAGTGCACAAATGAGGAATTGCCGATACCAACATCCAGAGGGAAACCTTTGTAGCCCTCAGACTTTCTCTTCAAAGGATGAATAGGAAGGCAAGGATCAGACAACAGCTAAAGAGACTGAAGAGTCTCCCACTAATGATGGGGCCATGCTAGAAGATAAGTGCTTTTTAATTTTGAGGTTAATTATGTTATTAGCTTTTGATCTGTATCATTTTCACTTCTATTTTAATTGCCCAGCTAGAATGCCCCTCTCTCAAAAAATAACCTTCACAAGTCTGTTCTCAAAGGTACATTTATCAAGTTCATGTTCCCCGATGACATGAATATCCAGAACCTTGAAGGTACTGGAAAATCCTATGCTTTTTTGCAATTAATAAGGTTGTTTTCAAATATCGAACATAACATTGACTGAAGAATGCAGGAAGAAACACAACCATTCCATCAAGTAACTACATCAAGATCTTTTTGAAGAGGAGACAACCAAGTATTATTATTACATATACATGGACCATTGCTTCAGTCACAAAGCCTCTTTCCTTTTCAGTATGAATCCATTTCTAAAGCACTGTGCATATAAGTATGCACACAAGTATGAAAAGCATGCAAGTCTGGAATACAGTTTCTTCTACGCAGACCAGGGTTGGCCTATATAAAACAATCCATTTATAAAACACCAATGCAACAAAAATCTGGTATGAAAACTCATTTATTTAAAGAATACATTGATCTGTGCAAAATAAGAATATTTAGGCATACTACAGACCAGCTGATAAAAAAATCCTGATCACTTCTGCATGTATCAAGTATGTCCATGATCCTCTGTCCCTTATTAGGCCTAAGAAAGTCAAATCCCCTCCTTTTTCTCTCAGTTTGTGTGTCTTGACTAATTTAGAATCATTAGTGGCAGTGTGTCTATTTTTTTAGCATAAAAATGTGCAGGAAGCCTGTGCAGCTTCAGAAGTTAATGAAGGAAATCAAGTGTCTCATCGTGTAATACAAATCCAAACTTTTTGTTACATACTGTATGCTACTACTTCCTACTTACTATATGCAGTAAATGAACTAGAGTTGAACCTGACACTGATACTTACCATCACTCTGTAAGGCATCTCTCAATTCTATCCCTTGACAATTGCCATCACCATTTCACAGCAACTATTGAACTAGTTTTGATATATAACCTGGCTATAACTTAATGTATGCCAGAGAACATGAAGAGATATTTGCTTTTATGCTTCCTATAAAATGGTCTGCAAACTTGAGGCATCAAAAAAGTGAAAAAAAACCCAAACAGATTCTACTCCATACCAGTAACTTCTTTTTCCCTAAGTAATTTCATGCAGCTTGCAAGCAGAAAAACCCAACACCCTCAACCTCAGGATTGTTGTATGGAAGCCAACTGCATGTATTTATTTTAAGCAGCTAATTAATAACGAAAAATAGTTGTTGCTACTGAGATTTCTAAAAAGGAATTTATGACAAGTAAAGTTCGCTACAGGGCAAATGGACTGTATTTGGAACTATTGTGTATGTTCACTGATTTCCATGATACATTTATAAAAACAAGTGACACATTTATTAAGCAAAATTATTTATAAAGGCATGCCTGCAGTTCTTTGTTCCAGCAGATTTACATGTTTGTTGCAGAAAAAAAGCTTTCTATTACTTTACTCAGAGATACCTTTGCAACAGCAGTCAAATGTTTTCCATTTTGAAGAAGTTTGGTTTTAAGCTTTATCAGGACACTTTTAAGTCTTGTTTCTTAATTTAAGATGGCCTAGGATATCTTACTAAATTATTTCTAAACTTCAGCCTTAAAATGAAATTAAGAACTATTTTATATGACTAAACCCAGAGGGAAATAAACACATGGGCACAAAGTTACAATTTATCTCACTGAATTTTACGATAATAATTCTTATTTATTTCTGTCCTGTGTTAAAGAAATACAGTAATACATTCAGCCTGGCCAAACACATGCCACGCTAAAAGCTTTCCATTTTGGAACTTTTTGGTTTATGCACAAATTCTAAATCTTAGCACTGCAGTTACTGTGTATTTCTATGTTCTTCCACACATAAGGCATTAGTACTTTACTTAAAATTTTATGCAAAAATCTGTCACAGTCTATGCTAATGTATTTCTTTGAGTTTTTTTAAAGTAAAAAGCATGCATGAACATCAAAGCACAAAGTGTAAATGATTGTTTCCAATCTTAGCCATGTATCAATTATTCACTAGCTTGTTCCTCCTGTGCTTTATCATATAGACTTCACCATGGCAACACTATTCTTCACTTCCTAGCATTAATCAGTGAATCTGTAAACTAATGTTAGATCTAGCCGTTGGATTACTTGACATTCTACTTATTATACCATGAACCATACACAGCTTCCAAGATATCAATAAACTTTCATTTGCTTAGCAATATTGAGATGGTATGTTCCCGAGAACCAGCTCATTCCTCTCTTACTACTAAGTATAAATATGCAGGTTTGAATCACCACTAGCAAAATTCAGAATGGAATTTAAATGTCTGGATGCAATACCTGTCCTATGGTCCTTGTATGAACTGGGAAATGGTTGAGCTTCCAAATTGCAAAAATTTTAAAATCACTGTTAAGTTTTAAACTCTTTCACTTGTTTTCAGCAAGTACCTTAATTTAAAAATGTTCTTATATCTGACAGTTTTCCTGGTATTATTCCAGTGTTTTCCTTCCCCTTCTTCATGTTTTTCAGTATTGTTAAACATATGCAAATGTATCTTTTTCTAGCACACTTTGACCCAGCTATTTTGTTTGTTTCATAAGATTTTTCTTTCTAATTTCTCTCCTTTCTGTCTAATTAGCTTTTTCTTTACCTCTTCTTCCCTTCTCCAATACTCGTGGTCCTGTCAATTCTCACCTTTTAGATGTTCCATCACACAATTGTACTTCCTTTCCCCTCCAGACTGCCAGGACTGTTTATGTAGCTCATTAATCTGCAAGAGACATCTTTTAACACCTCAATGCTGCACCTCATTTCTTCCCTCAACTTGTAAAGCAGAACAGCCAACATTACTTGTTTCCCCACTCTTCCACTTGCTTTTCCACAAAGGTGTTCGGTGTTCAACTTGTGATACCTCTGCTGGGGTCTCTAGGGAGCACTGATTCAAGCTGTGCTTTTGAGCATCTCATTAATTATCTTCCTGGCAGCAATTTCTAAGGTTTTTATCGCATATAAAAATCTTAAGGTAACTTTTAATATGTAAAAATCTAACTACAATATTACTGTGATATACACAGAAAGCTCATGTGCCTTCCCAGTAAGTCCTTAATATTGTTCCCATACTGCTCTCTGTTAAAATGATGAACTGTGTGGTATTTCCCTTAAACATTAATTATCTTCCCCACAGTTAAAAGGGGAAAAAGGCAGGGTTCACTTTTCTGAAGGAGCCATCATACCACAAAATCTCAAAAAAAGAAAAAATCAAAACCAAAATCAGACATTTCAGAGTTTTGCACTAGGATGAATACTTAGAAAAACTGTTAGTGGTTTATGCTTGGCTGAGACCCCACTGTTCTTTGTGGATCAGTTGTCCTGTGACAGCTGCACAAGTCACACTGGTTCTCTTGGGCTGCTCTTTCCTCCAAAATCTCACCTTGTGGAGTATGAGAGAGATTCACTTTCTCCCCATGTAGCTCAATATTTATGAAGGTAACAGGGTAAACCAAGAAGCAAACTGGATTAGAAGTTTATTAATATTTTCACAAGGGCATTTAAATGCCACCCTGACACCCGATCCCGTTAGCTCTCGGAAGCCAAGCAGGGTCAGCCCCGGTTAGTACTTGGATGGGAGACCTCCTGGGAATACCGGGGGCTGTAGGTTCTAGT
>JAWWLZ010000001.1:49346515-49382149 GCA_035041345.1 Poliocrania exsul | reverse complement strand
GCCTCACCTAAAAAATCCACTGTGCAGGCTGGAAGGGCACACCCATGTGGGGAGAGCCCTGCCCAAAGCTTCGTTCACAAAGCCTAACCATGAATATTTTCACAGCCTCACACTTTCAATGAGTATGTGGAAGACCACAAGACAGCACAGCTGACTGAAGTTACCTCCTTCAGGGAAAGAGATGATACCCAAAGGGGTCAGTTAGGGCCCTCTGCATTATCTCTTCGCCCATTCCTAAGGGGTTAGCCAGTCGTGCTTATGGCTAGCTCTGATCTGTGGCAAAGCTATGAAAAGTCTTGTTGGGGACTTCCCTCTTTTGCTTGGGAGCTACAGAAGCTCAGAGTCTTGCCCTTGGCCCTTGCCTGTGCCATGCTCCAGATATGCCTGTGCCTGGCCACATGCCCTGACCAGTGGAGTTGACCTTGGAGTTGCTTCATGACTACAGGTCTGCCTGGTAGGGAGGACAGCTTGTTGGCTGTCACAGGATACTGTCATGACTGTTCCATTCTTCTTGTTTGGGTTGTGTGTGACTGCACTCCTTGTGTCACCGTTGACTGCTGGCAGTCTCCCTCTGTCCTCATTCCAGTTGGGATAGAGTTAATTATCTTCTTATTAGCTGGTACAGCACTGTGTTTCGGATTCAGTATGAGAGTAACGTTGATAACACAGTGATGTTTTGGTTGCTGCTAAGTAGTTTTCAGCTTTTCAGTTTCCCATGCTTTGCCAGTGAGGAGGTGCACAAAAAGCTGGAAGGGAGCATAGCCAGGACAGCTGACCCAAACTGACCAAAGAGGTATTCCACACTACAGAACATCATGTTCAGTATCTAAACTGGGGGAGTTGGCTGGGGCAAGACAGTCACTGTTTGGGGATGTGCTGGGCATCGGTCAGTGCGTCATGAGCAACTGTATTGTGCGTCACTTGTGTTTTTCTTGAGTTTTATTTCTCTCCTCTCTCTTTTTGATATCTCCCTTTTAATTACAAATATTTTATTACTATTATTACTTTTATTTTTTTTATTTCAATCATTAAATTGCTTCTATCTCAAGTCACGGGCTTTACCTTTTTTCCTGATTCTCCTCTCCATCCTACTAATGATGGTGGGGAGAGAGCCGGTGGCTGTCTGGTAGTTGCTGACTGGGGTTAAATTATGACACCCTTGAAGAGCAACTTCGTCCTGCCACAGTTAACCACAAAACTCCACATGTGGATATAAAAAAGTACATTGCACATCTTTCAGAAAACAAAGGTTGCTCCATCAGCAACAGAGGGCACTAGGATTACATTTACAGTTCAGCTCAGCTTGAACAGACTGTAACTCCTCCTGTTTCAACTTCTTTGCTCCTGTTCAAACACTGGCTAAGACACTAATTTCCAGTGATCTCCTCAGAGCTTGCCAAGGAACTGCACGATCCTGATCACACACAAGGCAAAACTTATGATCTTGATTCAATATCCTCATTAATACACTACAAAGCAAGTACACCAAACGACCTCAGGAGCCAATTCCTACCCCTTATACATAAACCATGCAATTTGCACTACACAGAAACATAGATTACAACCCCAGCAATGAAGTACAGTGCTCTTAGACTGTAATACAATTTTTGCTATGACTGTAAGAATTTGAAGGGATGGTCTCAAAGCCAGCCAAGCTCACCTGGCAAACAGACTAAACCAAGCTCATGACTGCAGCAGGGGGGTTCTTGCAGAGGCACCTCTGCTCTAGAGCCTACTACGTGAACCCCAATGCTTTTGCAGCCATTGCAGTGCCAATCAGAGATTTCACAAGTGACATCACAGGAGAAAACCATCTTTCACCAATGTGAGAATGCCTCCCATGACACTTTTGTAGAAACATTACTGGAAGTTTATCAACAGAACTACACTAGCACCTGTGTGCAAGCTGTCCTCTTTGCATGAATATGATCGGCAACCAGCAGGTTCACATCTGCTCTCCGTATTTGGGATCAATGTTAAAATTGATACTACACAGAAGGGAAAGCTTTCTTTCTCAGGCATAAGTCATTTTCCTAAATACAAGCTATGGCCAATTCCATAAACAGGGCACAAATAAAGTACCACTTGCATTAGTTCACTTTTTATGGCACAAAATTAAGATAATAAGGTTTCAGAACTTGAACTTGCAATTGTTTAGACTCAAGTTTTAACTCTGATCCAAAAGGAGAACAGTAAAAGTTTACCAACACATATCATACTTCCTAATTAAATTATAATGGTAAAGTAAGTATTTAAACAAATAAGCAGGATTTTTTTAATAAAAGCCTACCCACAGGAACTGATAATACTAACAAATTTCTGCTGGAAGTACTGAAAACTATCAGCATCCTGAAATGAGATCTTATTTTTAAACTTCACATAAAATTTTAAAGTTCATTAAAAAAATACCAAAAATACTTCTTCAGAGAAGAAAATGTTTATTTAAAGTAACAGCAAATAAAATAAACTGCTACTTGAAAATCTTTCCTTGAACAAACTTGGCTATTTTGACATTGTATGTAAAAAATGCTCTGTTTGTTATCTTTCACTTTGACCACCATCTAAGTCTCAATCTCTTTAAGTGGTAAAACTTCCATAATGAATTTTAAATAAGACTATGCTGGAAAGGTTTATTTCCCCATTTAATTTAGTTTTCCATCTGATCAGCAACAAAATCCACAGGACTTTCTGAATCATATATAGCATGATGAACACTCACTACTGGCGTTCCTTTTGCTCAAATTGTAGAAGCAATATACTACAGCTGATATTCAGGAGTGTGTGGTCATATCTAGTAAGCTGGAGTGGATTTATTTGCAATCTTCATTAAAAGAGAAATTTAGATCAACAACACACCCACCACAACCTGCACTATACACACTAATTAAAACTTAATTGAGTTTTCAGTTCTTTTAGAGAAGAAATGGCCACTTACTGGATGCAGTACCTCCTGGTTCTGACTTAGAAGATTAAATAGAAGTTAAATCAAAATAAAATAGTTGAAACTTAATTAAAAATAGCAACACTATCTATTTAAAGACAGATATGACTTCACTCCAAATTTTAAGATGATTTTATTCTAAAAGATTACTTGTCATGATAACTGGACCTGACCCAAACTGCTGTTAAAGCTTAATGCACTCAGTGATGCACTAATTTAAAAGAGTTGGAGTACAGCAGCCTGTCTCTTAAAAGTTCATTTAATGATGTTCCTAGTCTCACTAAAAGCATCTCATGCCATAAAATTTCTGACCTTAATATTTTTTCTGAAGTATTTCTGAGGACTTGTGTCAGAAATTAATAGAATTTTGTAGCTCTGGGATACTGTAACAGTTTTACAGCCTCTTATATGACAGAGGGTGTTGCGACAGTTTCCCACACAGGCATCCAGTGCTCCTTGAGATGCTGCAGCAAATCCTGCTCCACAAATATTGGCTGGGGAGGATATAGGTGAAACTGGAGTTACTCTTTCATGGTCTTGCTTGGGACAAAAAACATAAGGGACTGACCCTCAAATCTGCTCCCTTCACCACCAATACTGAAGGAATTTGAACATGCTTCAGGAAATGCCAATGTTTTTAATGTATCTAAACTGGCAAATAAACAGGCAGAGAGAGAGAGAACATTAAAAAATGGCAATTTCAACAGGCCTTAGCTCATTCAGCTATATGTTGTGTAAAAATTAAGGAGATTCCCTACAGAATTGCATTACACAATATAACACCCTAGTTGATCACCAGAATGTGCATGGTTAGCAACTTTATCTTCGGAGTTTAATTGACATCCTCAGAGATAAAAGAATAAAAATAAGTATTTGTACAGAGATGTCAGAGCCTTTTCAGTTATGAAATGGAGGTCACATGCCAGTAACACTAAATACAGGAAGTCTCCAAATCTACCTTTAACTTCCATGGATTTATGCACAGCTATGGCAGATGAGGAACGGAAAATGAACTGCAATGGCTCCTGCCCTCTTTGAGAGTTATGTAAACTAAGCTGCTCAGTTTATTGAAAGTAGGCACACTGAAAACATGAAGTCACTCATGTTATGCCAGGACAGAAACCATGGGCTGAAATAGGTTGATCTATCAGTCATGTCCAGATTGTTTTTTGGATTGTGCATGCACTATCTACATACAACTCACTACATCAGGGAAGTTTGTTAAATACATCAAAGATCACAGGCCGAATATCAGATTGAGCAAAAAAATTAGTCACATGCAAGGATTGGTTATTAACACAATGCACACAGACATAATGCACAGATTGTTCCAATATGTCCATAACAGTTTTTCACTCTGTGGATCTTCTCACAGGGGCATCACTGACAGGTTATAGTTGATTGAGCAAAATGTTTTAGTCATCAGAATTGCAGCTAGCAAAGAAGCACCTATGGTGTTGAGGAACACCTGGGTATGCTCACTCTTCAACTCTTTATCAAAAGCAACAAAAGAACTGCATTGTTGATCTACATGCAAAATGTCAACAACAATGAGCCAAATATTATTGCATAAAGAAAGCAAATCTACTATGGCAAAAGATTACAGCAAGGAGTCTTAATAGGCCAATACAGCATCAATTCAGCTGCTTGTAACACTGGTTTAGCCAGCAAAAGAGATGCTCTTCCTGCACCTACCATACTGTAGGAACAGAGCATCATTTCCTTCACGGCTCTTTAGTTCTTAAAGCAGCCCATCTGCGTTCAGTGACATGCTTCTACTTTGATCACAAGTAGGTCTAGAGACTGGAAAGCCACCAGAAGTGCTGACAACTTTGATGGTAATGCACTGGGACACTGGTGACTTCCACACAGCTATTGTTGGTACTGGATCTTTGATGCCTGTGAGCAGCTTCTACTTCAACAGTAATTGTAGGAATCACTAAATAGTGAACAAATGGCATCGTTAACCTTTCTTCCATCCTGAATAATGCAGGAATGATTGAGCTACAAAGTAAAATTGGATCCCTAACAAATAAAGCATATCTAAGAATACTTCAAAAGGGCATATGTTGGAATTAATTATATAAACAATACTTTCTTTGTTAGTCTGTATACAGCTTCAAACACAGTATCTGTGTCAGTTGCTGAAAAAAAAATATTTGTGCATGCTGGGAGGAACAGGTTAAAAAGCGGAAGACTGGTGAGGAGGACTGTAAATTGCTCAAGTGACTTTGCTGCTAGCAATAACCCTTGATAAACTTTGTGTGAACAGCAGGCCGGTGATTCCTCAGAATTGGACCAAAACACAGCCGTGCCTGCATCTCCATTTGTTTGCCTCTGCCTGGGTACTGATTTAGGGATCCCCGAGTCAGGGAGGTAAATAAATTTACTCTCTCCATTGTAGCCGCAAGTCTGTGGTTGTTCCAGCTGCCTGCCAGGGTCAGCTCATACAATGTGGCATCGTGTATAGATGCACAGCAGGAAGAAACTCTCAGAGGTGATGGTGGTGACTCCTCAGAGACAGAGGTCTGAAACAAAGCTGGTATTTGTTCTAGCTAGGCTGTATCTCCAGCACTGATTTCTGCTTTGTACTATAGAGTGATGTACGGAATTATGAAGATTCCCCAGCCCAAAATGGGCACAACTCTGCACTCCTCTCAATTCAGTCATTGCTTCCCATGGCCATTTGACAGAGGTTACAGAGATGTTCTTCTGCTAAATAAAGGCTTGTAAGAAAACATTGAAACATGCTTCAAAAGCAGCAATGCGGGTTCGTCACTCCTCTCTGTCAACAGCACCCTGCAGTGCAGAAGCTCAGAAGAACACTTTGCCCACCCCTGCCCTCAAAAATTTAACTCTAAGCTTCACTAATCACAGAGTTCCCAATGAAAGGAACATGGGAGCTATCAAAATAGCTCACACAAGTGCTACATCTAATCCAGCATGCTGTCTGTTCATTAGCCTGTAGCAGATGGTTTGACAGAAGGTGCAAGAAATTCGTCAGCGGACAATTCTGGATTGGGAAAGAGTCCTTTTAGTTGTTCCAACTAGTTTGCTTATATTTTGAAGTGCAAGGATTTACAGCAGAGAGAACTTCAAAAATACTGAAGTAATTTATATATTGTATGCATATATTACATTTAAGCATCTAATTTTTTGTTGTAGAAATAACAGCACATTCTCACTGCTCAGGTATTTTTGTTGGTTAATTACATAAACTGATGACACATGATCTAAAAAGAACTTCTTGCATACTTGAAGTTTTTTTGACTTTAGTACATAGGCTTTAGTCTTCCAGCAAGAAAGGCTAGACAGAACACACAATTCCCTTTCCTCCTAAAGGGTAGTATTCTGCATATAGTTCTAAGTGGAAAAAGTTGTAAAGTGCCAGTCTTCTCAATCTTGCTTTATATGGTAGCCTTTTCAAAGCCTATTTATGATTGCTGCCAATCTCCAACTTCAGTATCTACTCTCTTTCTCAGCTGCAAATGGCTGCACATCAGAGATTTTCATGTCTTTTCTGACAACTAATTGATATGCTAGAAACAGGGAAAAATTATTTCAGGGCCTAGCTTATCTATCAAGGCACCAACAAAGAGGAGTATTTACTCTGATGCCCCAACAGTGTGTAGGTATTTTATTTTATTCACTTTTGCTGACAGAGTAGAACATAATATATGTCAACAGTGAATTTCACACAACACAGACTTACTCAGAATCTTCTGTAATTTCTACTAAGCAAAGTATCCTGCCATCCACAAGCATATCAACATTAACTTTTCCCCAGCTCAGTATCATGGTACTCTATAAATAGGTAGCAGTTTAACTATTGCCTTTTGCACTGTTTTTCAAACACAGCTTTTATGATGATAATAAAATGCTAATCTATAGTTTTAATCTACTCTAACCACTACTGTAATAAAACAGTCCCCCAAACTGTATACAAAGAACTACTCGTCACAGCAACACTTGAATATGGCTTGCATAGCATATTAAGGACATATCTATTCTTCCTCACCTCCCTGGGGGAAAAAACAACACATCACCTATGGGATTTATGTAAATCTTTGAAAATAACAGACAACCAGCTCAGCCATTTCCTCTTTTCCCTCACCTCTTAATAGTAGCAGAAATGAGAAGGAGAGTAATAATATTACAGATTACTTCTGACATCATTTGAATACTGCCCCTTCTCAGGTTGATTCAGTGGCCTAAGGACCATCAGACTTTCATCAGTCACAAACTGTTCTAGAGTCCTGGAGGCAGCACTGTGGATCCTCCCAAGGGATGGGGAATATAATCAGATTATTCAGAGAATGGAGACTCATCTGTGAATAGCTGGACTGTAGATCCTCTTACTATATACCTCAAAGCTAGGTATTAGCATGTGAATTACTAGAATTATTAAGGGAAAAAAGACTCCAAAGTAACACTTACAAGGCAGAAGAAAGAAAGTAGTGATAGGAAAAAGATAACATAGAAACCACTCTAAAGACAATGAAAAATATCCAGTTACGGCAAGCTTCTCTTTCTGCAGCGTGTTTGACCATATGAACTAAAGAAATCTTAGTCTCCTGCATTTTTATAATAAACAAATGCAATTAAAAAAACCCCCACAGTCTTTAAATACACCTACGAATTGAAATTGCAAAATCAGTCAAAAAATTCAGTGGAAAGCTGGCAAAAGTGAATCATGTCATCATGTTAAGTACTTGCACTCACAGAGAACTCGGTGCACTGTGTAATCTGTCAGAGATAAGAATATGCTCTTGACTCTTCCTCTAGGCTTCTTATTTGTGCAAATTGCACTAGCACTTGCAGCTGAAGAACCCAGTGAAGAATTTACAGTCCTGCTTCCCTATTCCCCCATAAAAGAGAGAAAATAAGAAGGAAAGAACCCCCCAAACTATAGCTTTTGATCTCTGAGACTGTATTTTATTAAAATACAAAAATAGGAACTTTAAGCAATATAACGGTGCACAAGAATTCAAGCTGGTTTGTTGCCAGTTGACGCTATTATAAAAGCTCAAAACCAAATCTAACCCATAACTATGTCCCTGTGGGAAACATTTCTTCCTTTGGACCTTATTTCCAGCCCATCAATCTTCAGCCGCTTCCCTGGGACAAAAATACTTAGAGTCTTCTCCAAGGACCAATAAATAGCTTAGAACAACTTCTAAATAACATCACTAACAAATTGGTATTTGCATAAGCCTGTAGAGCTTTAGCTCCCTAAAAACCTTTTACCAGAGAACAAAAGGCCACACAAGGAGCCAGCCCAAGCACCAAAGCCCAGCTCTCCATACTGCTCACCATTCATCCTGCCCTTGGATCTGAATTAAGTCTCTCTACAACAGAGCAGCTCCAGACTGACATCAGTTAGCAGCGTGTCCAGGTCCAGACCTGTGGAGTCAGTGGTACAGAAGTAGCCTGGGAGGACTGACCTCTGCTGGAGCAGACCCACGCTTCTCCATCTCCCACCCTTTACCTGCACTGCACCTTCTCACTCGCTGCCTCCTTCCTCCTCTTTGTTACACCTCAGAAGCTGCTCCTGTGAGGGTAACTGAGGTTCTCTCCTCCTTTCAGAGACATTCAGTCTGACCCAAAAGACAGCAGGCAGGGGTCAATATATAAGCAGCTGTTCTTTCATCCTTTTACGATGGCAGCATTTTCCAACAAAATACAGCAGGTATACAAAGAATGGAAACAAATTATGTATTTTTACCTTCTGAGATGACATTAGTAAGCATATTATTAACTGCAAGAGCAACATAATTATTTTTGTTCTGAAGGGCACCTGCCTGTGTTCTCATGAGACTACCGTAAATGGCATAGTCCTTTTGCTTGCCATGCTTAGACTGAGGAAGAAATACTACTGCAGCATTACTAAGCCTATGTGGTGACAGAAAGTCCTCTTCGTATAAATCTTCGGGTATTGTTCCTAAACAAGGAAAAGGACATACAAAACTCTCATGTGGTTTTAACACTGCCTGCCCAGAGTCAAAAGTTTTTTACTTTTTCTTCTCAAGAGGCAAACTTTGAGAAGTGAGGATTCAGGCCTAGGTGATGTACACTTATCAAATTAGTTACAGCTAACAAATCATGCAATCAAATGTAAGAAGCTATTAAAAGAGTCAGCTTGACATGAAATAGAATAATGCAGACTCTTTTGAAGAATATATTCAAATCACTACATGCAGAGATACATACCTTGACTATACTTTGACTGGGATACTGATGAGGATCAAAAGGCTTTACCTGCCCTCACTTTTTTTTCCCCATAAACAGCAATTTTCTCCCCCTTCATGCTTTATTATGCTCTTCATTCATCCCATCTCTGCCCAAATCTCACCGCTCCAATGCCTCCACATCAATACATCAGTTTTCCTTAAATCAGAAATGACATTCATTTTTTCAATCTTTGCTTTTCCCTTTATTTCTCTCTCCAGGATTTCACTTTTCATCTCCTGTCTTTACAGTAAGACTAAACTCTTGAGAATGTACAGCATGTACAGTAACACTTAAAAATACTGCAAGGTTTATTGTGAATAATCATTATTGACAGAAAACAATTTTCTTCTTAATGCAATTGAAGAAACAAGATGTTGAATTTTAACTTGTCATATGACAGCTTCCTATTTGCATGGTATGGATTAATTTTAAGATGACTTCTGTGATTTGACTTTTGGACAAGATTGCTAAATGACACAGCAGCAGGCCAGAATTAAAGTAACACATCATAAAATCCACCCCTACTGAAACTGAGTCAAACATTGTGCTGGAGTATGTGACTCCACAAGTATTTCTAGTAGAGGAAGCAGGAGCTTTATATTTACAGTGTATGTTAAAGCTATTATTCATGACAGGTGACATAACCCTACACATGACTCTGCACTCCTTGTACAAACTCTTGCAGACATTCATGATATTAAGCTGTAAAATATACACTCCTCAAAATGTCTTGCCTTAATACACTGTATCTATTACTGCCTTCAAAATATCCATGAAACCTTAGAATTTATGGGGGAAAAAATAAATGGGTCTGATATCTATTTAAAATAAGCCAGTATTTTTAGGAGTCTACTACTGACACTAGGCATTGCAAGAAACATTATCTAGTTTCAGCAAATATTTTAAACTTCTCATACACAAATAATTTTCTTTTTTGAGATATATCTCTTTAAGGAGAGCATCAGAATCCCAAGTGCTGCAGAATAATTAAAATACAGATTTCAGGTCTGCTTTGCTAAAGCTAAGAAGCTTATGTGATCACGAGGTCTGCGAACATCTCTCTCTTCCCCTCCCAACAGTTTTCGACCACTTGGCAGATATTACTGATTTTTGACAGGATAGCAACCTCAAAGGTAAATTGCTACATGCTTTACAGAAACAGATGGCCAAGTGAAGAACATGCTTCTGACAAACAGCTCAAATAAATGCCCTGAATGAGATAAAGGCTGGAGTGTGCATTCACATCATATTATACAACAGCAGAGCCCACGTGGAGAGAAACCTTACCATGCCTTCAATGTAATAAAACCATTGATCACAACCATCAGATGAACCATAAGACAAAAATGCAGAAGAAAATGAGCTTTACTAATCCCGACTTAACAGGAGGACAAACTTGCTGGTAATGGTGACCACAGTTAATAAGGAGACAGATGAAATTGGCAAATATAATATGAAATATGCAGATGATGTTATTTTATTTTTAATTTTAACTCTTCCAATAAAGATTGTCTAATGAAACTATTAATAGCCAAAAAATCTCTTTGTATTGCTACAAATATCCCAAAAGAGCAATGCATATAGCTTTTTATATATATAAAATGTAGAATTTTAAGGTACTGAAAATATTAATTTAATAGTAACAAAGTTGACAGTGCATCTATAGACTAACCAGATGCATTACAGAATTTCTGAACAATTCTGAGCATACAGCTTTCCTTCTAACTTATTTCAAAGCTCATCAGGCTGTTGGGGGAACAAAAACACCTGAGATTGATTAAATCTGTTAAGTGTGTTAAAATTACTTATTTGAACAGCAATGTATGGAATTACCCACATAAAAACAGTCTATGCAGCTATAGTACAACTAAAACCAATTATTTTACTTGTTGTCTGTCATTTCACCCTCAGTGCCAACACTAACTGTAGCATCATTCATGCTATTTCATCACCTGCAGAGATTGAAGTCATGCTCTTTCCCAGCAATACTTAGGCTGTCAGTCTCAACAAGGAAGCCTGTTTCTACTGTAGAAGAAAATGAGCTTGCTTTCTGAAAGCATTAGTTTTTATTTTCTTTATCCTAAGTACAAAAGTATACAGCACTTTTTCCAAAGAAAAAATAGCATCTATTAAAAATATCTTTGCTTTTTGGACAGAGTTAGATTTTAAGTAAAGACATCTGAAAGAAAATATTAAGTAATAAAAAGGATGTAGCAGCTGATTTCATTAATTGAAAAAAAATCCCACCCAAACTCCACTGTATTGTTTTTATACAGCTTGACAGGTACACATACAAGAATCACAGTGAAAGTCCAGTAGTTAATGAATAGAGGTGTTCTGTTTCCATATAAAGCCCTCCACAAGTTGAGATAAAGATTCTTTTTCAGGAATCTACTGTGCAAAGAGGCTATCTTTGAAAACCAATTCCCATCTAAATAAGAATACATCTATTATTTAATTTAGAAGAAAACAACAGCCTATAGCATTGCTGAATGTCTTCCACTCCCTTACATACACAGTATCCAGAAAAGTTCCAATCCTACTCCAGAGAGGTGCTCCAGCTTGGAATACCATGCCAAATTTGTATGCTCTGTCATGGCCTGGTATGAAGGTCTTGCAATCACTGCTCCAAGAAAACCAGGTACTATGATGCAAAGAAGAAAATAAACCCACATCCTAACAATCACTCATATTCAATGATGATTGACACTTGTATTTGAACTCCTTTCAAAGCATTCTAATTATCTCTGCTCTTGTGTAACTGAAAGAAAATAAAAAGCTCTACCATGAAGCATGGGCTAATATTTTATAGACATTAGTAACACTATTTGTAATATCATATGCTTTGTTTCAGCTCATTTCAAATATGATGAGAGATTTATGAGAATATTTTTCTTCTTAAATACAAATTTCCAAGACCTGAGTCTTAAGTATGAGAGTAAACATCTACTATATTTTTATCTCTACTTTGAGATATTTGCCTAAAACATCTAAGGAGATTTCTTGGTTGACGTGGGTAACACAACAAAAAGTCAATGAAAGCTATGATTCTTACCAAGGCTATATTGGGAAAGAAACTTCAATTACCAGGGACAGAAATCCAGATTTTAAATTTAGTTCTCACCTCCTGTGACTGTAGTCACCAGAAATTCTCCCATCGTTTCTCCAGCCTCACACTGCCATCTATAGCAGTCTGGTGCTTGCAGCAATGATGCAAGCAGTGATCAGAACAGAACGTGTGCTGTGTTGCAAATATAAAGCATTCTGTGAAAAGCACGTTTGGATCATACATTAGTACAAATATTAGCAGCCAATCACTTAAACTGGTGGAGTTGTTCTGGGATTAACACAAACAGCCTACTGATTTCTAGTTTAGGAGAGGTAACCCTTGTGCAGGAGCAACAGCACTCCTTTCAGGGGCAGTTTGGTGTATATATGTAAAACATGTATTTCTTCACTGAAAGGAGAAATGTAAAGCCATCCACTTCACTCAAAAGCTGAAGGAACATCGATTTGGAATTGCACTATCTGCAATTTCCATCAAAGTTAAAACACCTGAATCCTCAAACATAGTGTGGAGCCTGTCAGGAGCTTGCGGTAAGTCCTGAAAAACTTCACCATTTTGAATCCTCCACGGAGCTGCATGTGAAATCTATAAAGTTCAGGAAAGCCATAAAAAATTCCTAAGCAATAATATAATGAAATTTATGCTTAGACTCCCAGATATTCACTGAATAATACTGACTGGTGCCATTCTATCACAGAGTAACAAGTTCATAAATACATACTCACGCAGCACATAACTTACCAGAAGCCATCAAGAATCTAACAGTATTTAGACACAGACTCTTATAATAAATGGGAGATGATAAGCATCCCACATTCAAGATGATACTGATAATGGGATTGAACACTATTTAGAAACAGACTGTACTATAATAATGCTATTTCCCCCCACTTCTAAGTCAAGCCCATAGCTCAGGGTAGACTTTGTTGTTTGTTGATGCTGTTTATATATAAAATACTGAACTACTCACTAGGACAGCTGTTGGAACACAGAGCTTCACAAGTTTTCCAAGGCCAAAATAAAAGACCTAACTAGCATAACCAGGCATGATCTCTGTGCCAAGTCTACAGGAAAAGCTGCGAGATAAACGCCACAGACCATCCTACAAACTGGTGGTAATGAATTCTCTGAGAAGCAGTTTCTGTTCCAGACCTTGCTCCAACACAAACAGAAAAGGAATCTGCAACCGGGCAGGTTTCACACCCAGATGAGTGTTGTCACCACTGCAGTTCAAAATACAAGCATGTGGGCAGAAGCACCTCTTTTTCCAGAATGTCACATTCACCCTAATCATTGATTCCAGTGGAAAGGATCAAGTGATTTTGGCCTTAGTTTATAAACAGTCTGGCAATAAGCAAGCAAATAAAACACCTGCACAAAGTAAGCTGCCCCCAAATTAGCCACAGATCTAACCTGGTTACTTACATCAGCAACAAGTATGTCCAAAATTATCATAATTATGCATAATAACAGCTGAAGAGGCTATTAAACATTATTCAAGTTTTAAGCCAATTCCAAACTACAAAGCACCAGATTCACCTTGAAGATGCAAATTCTCTCACATCTGTTCTTACAATTCCCTCTGAAGCATCTTTTATTAGTTACTGTCACAGACCCCAGGTTTAATTTAGCACAGCCATTCCGACATTCAGCCCTCCAGGCCATAAAACTGAAAGCGTATGAGCTGCACTATGAAATTCTGTCCTACAACAATAATGTTAAATCTAGTGACTGCCTTTCTGTACTCACTCACAATAAGAAAACCACTCACAAGTCTAGCAAGTGCATTCTCCGTTTTATATTTTTGTCCAAATTCAAACTGAAATTTATTATATGAATCACTGCTACCCTGATCTGCTTGAAGATATAGGATGATCTCCTATTCCAAGATTTTGATCTTAACAGTTCAAGATAAACTGTTTATCAAACTATGCAAATCATTCTCAAATACTCCGAAATCAAATAAAGCCTTTACACCTCCAAAAAAAAGTTTGATTTTATGGAACTGCAATGTGTCACTAATTTATTTATTTTATCACAATGACATGCTAGCAGGAGGTTAATACAGACTGGGAAAAACATAAACAGACTAAGCAGTTTGCTTTTGAAATAGAAAATATCCTTTTAAAAGCCCTAAAATATTTGTAGGGGTAAAATTTAAAATCTCAAATCATTATCTAGAGTTCAGGGAGCATGCAGAAGAGTTTTATAAACGTCAAGAATATCTAAGAGTGACATAGGACTAAATAAAACAATATAAAACACCAAGCTAAAAATACCACTTCCCTCCCCACCAAAACACCCAAAACAAAACCCAAATGCAAACAAACAAACAAAAAATCCCAAACCCAAACACACATTTGATTTCTTCCTAAATGGAAGCTCACAACAATTAGTACAAGCCAGAGTGTAAGTACATGAGGTGTTCCCATCATTCTAAAATGGCAGCTGCTATGTGGAAAAGTAAGTTAAATTATTTATCAAACATCTCTAAATATCATCAAATTCAGTGCTGCCAGTCATTCAAACAGCTTCTAATCAAATATTTGATATGGCTCTAATGGAGAGCACCAGTTATTCAGAAGCATTTGCTATTAAGAAGCATCATACTAATGTTTTGAAATTTTAACCAGACACGTCCAGAAGTGACATACTATGAGTCACATTACAAATATGTCCCCCTGCTTTTATCAGCAACATCCAAGAATTTATTCAAATTAAGAAACAAATAATTCTGGCAGTCATATGTCACAGGGGACAGCATGCAGGTTTTTATTCCACATGGCCTAAAACCTGTCTGCTGGACCAAAAAAAAAACAACAAAAACTGCCCACATCATTTCCCAACATCAACAGCATCATAAATACCAACCAAGACTTCTCCAGAGCATTAAACAGTGCCTACATAGCACAAAGGCAACTTCTCAGTAATAACAGGTTGCACTGTATTGTTCAAGGCACATTCCTTCCTGAGGAAAACCTACATGACAACTAAGGCCAAAGAGCTTTCCTTCTATTAAAATGAGTACACTCACTGTCACTCCAAGAGACTATTTGACACTGTTGATGGTAAAAGGACTGCAGCAAAAGCTGGGAGCAAACTCTCTCAAATGCAGAGGTAGGTAAATAATTAAATACATTTATTTGATTTCAGAAAAACACTAACTAATAGCCTTTATAAGGTGTTTATGCATGTTAATATGCTAATCTGCTATTAATCACATTCAAATAAATAGGAAATGTTAAGTGAATGCTTAGGGAGAATAAATTTGCAATTTACGAGAATAAAATTTAGCAATTATACTCAGAATGATGCCATGAAACAATGAGTTCTTTGGTCCAAAACACTTGCATGGTTTCTGCTAGCTTCTAGAACTGCAGGTGTACACGACTACAATCACCCATTGATGGATGTGAGATGCACAGCGGCAGGGTAAGAGCAAACACAAATTGCAACACAGGAAATTGCCAACAGATTAAAAAAAAAACCTCATCGCAAAGGTGGTCAGACACTGGCACCACCACAATCACAGAGACTTGTGTAATCTTCATTCCTGGAGATACTCAAAACTCATTTGAGCAACATTATCCAACTGGACCTGCTTTGACTGTTGGGGCAGGACTAGGTAACATCCAGAGGTCCTTTCCAATCTAAAATACTCTGTGACTCAGGGCTTTTTTCTTAAAGTTCCTTTCCCTATAGGGGATATACTTTGCCATTTTCATCTACACTTCATTTTACCCAAATATCCGATGTATTTGTAGGGGCTTTCAAATAAAAATCAGAATTCTACTTTGTGAGCAATCACGATTACACATTTGGTGCAGTAAGACCCATTTATTTTATGGTAGTTCCATCACCAGAGTCGGCTGAGATACACTAGCTAAAACAAAAGCAAAAGATTCATCTACAAAATAATAAACAGCTCCCATCCTTGCAGCCCATTATCACTCCTTCAGCCTGCATCACCCACATGTTGCAGGTGTTCCAGAGAGAAGTGATAGGGCAGAAAATGAAGGGAACGACAGGCTAAAAAAGCTCGAGTGACCTCTAAAAAGTATTGCATGAATCAGGAGTGTATGTACATCAGACCTCGCGTCTCACACAGGAGACACACTGTGCAGGAGAACGCCATGAGTACCTTTGTTCACATGTTTAAGGGGTGACCTTAATGAAAACGAGCAAAAGCATCCTCTGCGCACCTGTGGATGTAACTCGTCCCACAGCTGTCTGTACCACTGAAACAAATTTTTTTCCTCTAAAAATGGCTTTTTTAAAAAAGAAATCCCCAAACCACATCGCACCACGAGGCCTCCAGAGCCAGTTTCTTTCCCACTCCTTAAATAAGAACGGTGCTATTTTTAAGGCGCATTGTGATGGGAGGCACATCTAAAAATAAGTTGGCCGGCGCTCTGCGGGCCAGTGTGGCTCCGCACGCCCGTGCCCGGCGGGGCAGCCCGCCCGGTCCCGGGGCCGCCGGGGCAGGGAGGGGGCCGGGGCGGCAGGTGGGGCGGCGGCTTTGTCTGCCATCGGGGCTGCGCGGCGGCGGCAGCGCGCCCGGGCTTCGCGGGGGAGGCGCAGGGACACGGGCAGGCGACGGATGCAAGGGGAAGCCACCACCTCCCCGGCATCCCCGAAACTTTCCTCCGGGCCGCCGCCAGCCCCGGAGCGGAGCCGGGGACCGCCCGCTCGGTGTCCGCCCGGTGTCCCCGCCTCTCCCCTCGCCCGCCGGGGCGCGGCCAAGCGCCGCCCCCCCGCTCCAGCCACCCGCCATCCGCCGCGGGCGCGCCGAGCTCCGCCGCCCGCTCCGCTCCCCTCCCCGCAACGCCGCCGCTCGCCCGCTCACTCACCCGCGCCCGGCGAGCGCAGCCACCCGCGCTCCTTCCCTCACTCCCTCCCTCCTGTCAAGTTGAGCCCGGCCTCCTTCCCTCCCTCCCTCCGCCCGGCCCCTCCTTCGCGACCGGGAGCCGCCGCCACCGGCCGGGCCCTCCCCCAGCGCAGCCGGGCCCCGCCCCGCTCGCACCTGGGTCCTGCCGCCGCCGGCGCTGCGGGGGCAGCGGGGGAAGAAAGGGAAGGCGGAGGCGGCTCTGGGCAGCCCCAGCTGGCGGCGAGATCGCACCGCCCCGCCCGGCGCTCCTTGGGCTCCTCCCCGCCGGGACGCCCCGGGAGGCGAGAGGGGCGGAGGGTCGGGCTGGGCTCGGTTGGGCGCAGGGCGGGGATGGTCGCGTTCTACCGCCCGGGGAGGCACGGAGCGACCGGAGTCGCGGCGGCAAAGCGAGGCAGCTTTCCCGGGAGAGGCGGCCGGGATCGCGCCTGGGGAGGAGGTGGCAGGAGCCCGGCGGTGGGGCTGTGGAGCCTGGCTGGCAGCGCCCGGAGCGGCTGCAGGCCGGGCGGGCTCCCTCCGTGTCACACGATCCCAGCGCTGCTGTCCGCAGCGAGTGCCCCGGGTCGGATAGCCCCACTCGGGAGCAGGGATGCTCCGTGTGCCAACAGGAAGGAGGGTGTAAAACGGGGGGGATTTTCAGAGAAACGGCAGTGCGGGTAGTACCTGACAGCAAGGAGGTCTTAAATTGAAGTCCTGGTTGGAGTGCGAGTCTAAAATGAGCCGGAAAGGGTTAAGCGAAACCCGAAAAAGGAGAAGCTGCGGATCGGGAGGGGCAGGAACGCCGTCCCGCTGCCGAGGGGTGTCCCGAGGGGACAGCGCTCCATTAGCTACTCACTGAGGGACTGGTAAAGGACAGGCTTTTAATCTGCCGTGTCAGGTAACTTGCGAGGTGATAGTATGTGTGAAAGAAGTCAACGAGGGAATGACTTAAACCCGTTTATGTTGATTTAGGTCATGTGTAATAAAATCGAGGAATAAAAGTAGGAATGCAGACAACTTGTGAATTTGTTGTTCTTAGAAGGGTGAATGTGTTTGGGAAATAAAAAGTTTGTCAGCTGTAAGATACTAGGATATATACCAACTTCGACTCGGCTTTAGGCAAATAAGCTTGTAAAAGCAGGTTGGTGTCTTTTTTCTACAAGGAGCTCTCTGTTCCTTAAGCAGCATAGCTGAGGAGGCCTAGGGAGGGATGTTCATTTTCTCTGTTTACTTCCACTGAGTCTTCTGCATCTCTCCCTCCTCCAAAGTTACCTGTAGCTTTTTCCAGCTGTGTGTATACTGGGCTGACATCCATGTGCAAAGCTACCAGTCAAGAGACATGTCATTACTCTTTCCAAATTAGTAAGAGGCTCAAGTAAAACTGTGAAATTAGTGGTGACATTAGGGGAGACACTAATTGGGGTGTCTCTTCTACTCTGAATTCTCATGAAATTTCAGAGAATATAGTGTCTTTGAGATTTGTATCCCAGTTCTTCACTTGACTTGTCAAATGGGCAAAAGCTTGAAAAGTTGTGAGGGGCATGCTCTGACAGACAAAAGGACAGAATAACAAAATAGTTGGATAAGCCCCACATCATTCAGTGTTGATTCTAGGCTAAAACTTGACCATATATGACTCATGTTAGTTTGTCGTCCATTATAAAGCATATATTATATTTAGATACCTGTGTGGAAACTAAATTATTGTGTGAAATAAAACATCTAACTAATAGCAATTAATTTTGCAGTTAAAATACTTGAATCTCGGTAATTATGAATGGGAATTCTTTATCCAACAAGGATGTGTCTAACAGGGTGTCACAGGCTGGTGAAAAAGTAGGTATTGTTGTGTGTGCATCATCCATACACCATCTGTGCAGTGCATTACTGCCAGGCAGCACAGAGCCATTAGGGCAGAGTGGGGTAATAGACCTCCGCCTGCCTTTTAGTGCTCTCGGCAAGCTGCAGCGCAAGCTCTTAAACGTTTTGGGTCGATGTCAGAGCGTTCAGAGTGAGAAGGTAACAGACAGTGTTTTCTACACCATCAGCGACTTCAGTCTTCCCTAAAAATCTCATCTTTGATGTTCTGTAAAAAAACTGCATGATGAATACTTACACCTGAGAATCAGTGTTCTCCTTACTGTCAGTTCACTTTTTCTGTTCTCTTTTCCTGATTAACTAGTTTTGTGGCTTTCTTCATTGCATCCCTCTACTCTGCACGAGGTCTTGGTCTGGAGGCATCTCATCTACACAGACCTGTGTCTTGGGCATTATCTTATGAGAAAAATCAGAATCTTTGTCTTATCTTCATTAATGAAGATAAGTTATGATGAGGAGAAACCGAGGGGCATTCTGGGGAGAGACAGGAAAAGCACTGTCAGTACCTCGAGCACCTGCAATGTCTTTGCAAGCGATGCCATCTTATAGATTTAGACTAAGCTCTTCAAAGGCATCTTGGAATTTTGTAGGGGTGTAACATTGCATGAGAACCCCAATTAAATCTCTACACACAACTTTCAAAAGCCAAATATTTAAAGGTTATATACACAATATTCATCTCCTAGAGGGCAAGAAATGAAATCTCTGATCCTGTAGAATACACTAACCAATGCAGCTGAGCCACTATGGGACTGATGTTGATTGTGCGTGCTGGGACAAAATTTCTACTATTCAGGGGAAAAAAAGGGAACAGAGTGAAACTTGTAACTTGAAAGGACTGGATGAGCCCCCTTTTACATTTAGTTAGGATAGCTCTTAAAGCCACACGTTAAACAAAATCTGGTTTTCTAGTGTTTGTAGAAATCAGTTTTGAGAACCATTGACTTCCTGTAAAAGACAATTCTATCCCACCTGGCCTTTTGGGTGTAGAAGGTGGGAGCTATGACAACATAGTGCTCTATTCATCTATTACGCTTTGAAATACCTGACTTCATTAAAAAGGCTGAAACCCATGATGTCCTATGTCCCTGTGTCCCATATTTGACAAACACTGGAAGCAGACAGAAACAGGGAGTTCACAGTCAAGTTGTGATGTGTTTGACAGTGACTGGAAATGGGCCAGCATTTAACTATGTGTCAGTCAAGTGCCACCCTCCCCCCCTACTCCCCAGATATTTTTACACCAATAATGTTTTAAAATATTTCAGCAGGATATAGCTCGTTGTTCATGACTTTAACATTTTCATTTGTTAGAATGATTTCAGGTAGGATTAGGATGGTCTTACTTGGTTTGGAAAGAGATTGGAATGATAGGGAGGATGGAGACAGGTGAGCTGAGAAAAAGACCGTATGGGGGAAGAAAATGGATAAAAACGAGCTGAAGGAGAAGCAAGGAAGGAAGTTACAGAAAAGGGTATTATGGAGGCACAATGGGAAAAAATACTGGTTTGCTGAATGTGAAGGACCAAAGTGTATGAAGTGGGAAGTTGAACAACATTGTTAAGGAGAAAAGCTGATGTGGAGGAACTATTGAACTGGAATCTGTGCATGGAAGAGGAGGAAAATGGAGTATATCTGAACTCTTTTGGCCTTGTTTTCTGTAATTTATCTAATAACAGTGGCAGCTCTTCATAGTAGTAAATAACAATACTTAAATCCCTTGCAAGCAAGTTAGAATACCTGTGTTCCTACAGGGATACTGAAGGCTGAATTTCCAGCCTGAAATGATTACTCACAAGGTGTGCATGTTGGCTGCAGGGCTGAGAGCTGGGCTGTCATTTAATGAAATGGCCTGCACACTTGTACAGATCACATGATTTGTCTGGAAGATCTCTAAAGCTCAGGATATTTTAGAGTAGGAAGCTCGATTTTTCAACATTTCATTTCTTCATCATTTGTCTTTAAAAATGCCTATTTTGATGACTTAACAGATATTTGAAAGCCACACATAACAGAAATTTTATAGCACAACTTTTAATAAGACAGAATTTTTTACACTGACAGAGTGATATGCAAGGGCAGTTTGGATGAGTTTGATTTCTTCCTTTCTCAGTTTCCAAGGAAACAGGCCTGAAATAAATGTCTGAAAAATCATTTGGAGTTACAAGTGATAATTTATTAGTTTAATTATATGAGTAACAAATAGTTTTTCTAGCTTGGGCATTTTTATGCACCTGAGAGCAGAATATTGTCATAGTGTCTTTTGGAAGAGAGAGCAACACTCAGAGCAGCTAACGGGATTTTGTTTACCCGACTTTTCTGCTGCTTCTCATTTTTTCAATTAATGACCTATTAAAAATGAAGGACAAGGGAAACTGTCAGAAAATTTCAAACTTATCAAATTTGAATGATTTGATATCATCACAGGGAAGGGCTTTAAGCAGGGCTCTTCGGCTGTTGCATTATATTTACTTACACTTTGGTCAACTCTTTTTGCTCAGTTATGACAAGTTTGTTAAACATGTGATTTTGCAAATTTCTTTTCCTATGTTAACAAATGTTACAGTAGCAGAGAGATAAAAGAGGAAGTTGTTAGTACTAAGAGCTGACACTTCCTTTGTCTCCTGATGTTGAGAACTATTTTTAAGTAAAGTGTAAATATCTACAATTATGTCATTTTATACTAAGCAGAGCTTGTCCATTTTTTAAATTTAGATTCAAGAAAATCCTGTTTCCATTCACTGAAGGCTAGGATCATGGGAATGCGTAGAAACTACATTCTTAAATACAGTCTCAGTTGTTTCCAGTGTCTGGAACAGATCTTACCTTTTAAAAATTTGTATTTCTTTACAGAGTCTTTAGTCCAGAAGTGTCTTATTCCAACAATGAGATTTCAGGCAAGACTCTGGCAATTACTAACTCATGAGATCTGTCAGCTGAGCTCTGCCAGTTTCTGTTGGGCTAAAAGGTGGATAGACTGAATGGAAGGTGATGGTGGAGCTATTTTGGCATCTGTCAGAAGTGAGGAGTGGAGTATGTTAGACGATTTCAAAACACCAGCTGCAAAACATGCCACATGGGGATTCATCTTTGGGGAATAATGGAGGAAATGCATTTTGGAAATGGCTTTAATCTGTTCATGGAGGGAGACACTGTCCTGGGGTACTTGCGTTCACTATCCTTCAGATGCCTACACGCCCTGCAGATACCTTCCTCAAACTGCCTCCTGTGCACTTGCGTAAAATTATACCGATTTGTCTGGCAGGGGAACCAAAAGGTAGAAATTGGTTGCCAAAGTGTGAACAAATGAGACTGTACTTGCTTGTCCCCTCTAAAGGACTCAAGCTTTCAGTTCAGTTCTTTGTGGCTGCTTACCTTCCTTTGTCATTTTTACTGGTGCAAAGGGAGGTGCAAAAACATTATGATTTGTGATATTTTGCACAAGTAACTTCTCTAATAGCATGATTTGATTGAGAGCAATTGTGAATAGGGTCATAGCTGATTGGGAAATAAACCTTAATGAAGCATTTATAGTCGTTTAACAGGAACTACAATACTACACCAAGCACTGAAATTATTTTCCCTGTGTTAGAACATTTGACAAAGCATGAGGAAGATGTTGCTTGCTAAATATGTGCTACACCAGCTTCATCTGTATGCTGCTTCCCTGATCTGCACTGGTGAGTGACATAGCTGCACCTTGAACAAGACATATGGGAATTTAACTTTAGTCTGCTTGACTGGATTTGTGTGTAGCAGCAGGACCAAGATAATGACACAAAATGCAGCATGATTTCACCTGTTAAGATTTTGAGACAATGGAGACCCTAATTTTAGAAGTAAGGTTTCTTATGTGCACCTGAAAACTAGAGGGGTAATAAGCCTAGTATGTGGTAACACATGGGCTCTTTGAAACACATAGAAACAAATGCTGTCTCTGGCTGTTACTATGTCTTATATCAACTGTTCTACTGTCTAGATATTACTGCATAATGAGTCAAATAGCAAATAACAGACCTTTATCACATTTCACAGCATATACTGCTTGTTTTTGTTAGGTGTTACATCTGTGAAAATAAAGCTTCTCCACAGTAGGAGGTGAGACCTTCTTAATGAATTGAAGATCTTAATAGAAAATACAGGACTGAGATGAAATAATGAGGTATGGGCTACTTGAGGAAGAGTGGCTGAGAAGGTAACTGTGTGTATGTGTGTGCTGCTCATGTAAAACTAGTTCCCATTACTGTCTGAAACATCATCACATTTCTAGAAACTCTAGAAAGAAAATAGGATATAATTAGACCCTTCTTTCATGTCTGTGCTTAGAATCCAGGTGACTTAGGCAACTGTCCCTTTGCTTACCTTTTTATTTAAATGAAATTTTATGAATAATGAAACTGTTTTGCCAGTGTACTAAATAGTGAAGCAATAAGCAGGAGAGGCTTTTTGCCTGAAGGCAAAACACTTATCCCAACAAATAAGTTGGACAAACAGGCAGAAGTTGGAAAAGTAGTATAAAGTGAACAAGCTTCAGCCCCATACTCTGATGTCTTCAAAATATATTGGTTGTATATATCACAGACACATGCATGTACACAGCCTTATGTATTTTCATCCTTTTTCTTTAACCACGGTGGTGAGCTGCAACACAAAGCACCAGATCACCAGATCCTACTTTGCACTTGGGACTCCATTGGGCTGCAAGGAAGGCAAAGGTCTAATATGGTCTGCTTCAGCAGTTGCTGTAGCTTTTGTTTTTATTTATCTGGTTGAAAATCAATTCTACAGTCCTCTGTGTCCTCCTGCCTCCTATTCCTCTACATCCTTCAGGTATAAAGAATTTACTTCCTTGCTCAGAAGCTTTCAGTATAAAACAGATAGCAGTGGATCTCACCTTTGCCAAGTGTAAGCTAGTGATTGTAAGTGCAAAGATGAAGCAGTACAAATCAACAGGCAGTGTTTTAACCTTTATGAACAGGTAAAAATGGACAGGAGTGCATATGCTTCCTTAGAAATTGTCACGAATTCCTATTTCTTCCTAAGACCCAACCATACAGCAGAATTTTCTAGGCTGTCTTTCTGAAGTCATTTAATTCTATACCTGAAGTCATCGACTGATGCACAGGGCTCTAATAATCTCATACTGTCTGTTGCTTACGCTCACTTCACATAAATGCTCAGTGTGTCACCATCCTAAAGTAAAACTGGTTATTATCAAAGGCTCTATTTTCTTATGCAATGCAATCTTTGTTATAGGAGTCATAGTTTTTAGGGCTATTGACAGAAAATACAAACCTAAAACTCTCAAGGATGCTTAGATAGATTAAAAGTGTTGAGGTTTTAAACAAGGAGTTAGGGCAGCATCCTTCATAGAGTGTGTTTTTATTCCAGAGCCTTCTTAAAGATGAATTTTAAGTTGTTCTTAATTGCATGGTAGAATCCCATGGGGTGGGATTCAGCTGCTTCAGCACAAACATCTGGTACCCTCTGAGAAGCTCTGGGGCAGTCGAGACATCTGTGTGGGATTGGCAGATAGAAGTGGGGACCTGTGGAGCTGCTGTCCCAGAGACCTGACCTAGGCTTCTCAAATGGCACTAGACACCTATGTTTAGACAGCTGAACTTCTACCTTCCTGGCAAGGACTTGCTTTGCAGAATTCCCCATGTACGGATTTCCAGGCTTTAGAAGTCCTAATGCTCATTGGGAGTTTAACTTTAGTGGGAGATTGCCAGAGTTAATACAAAAAAAGTGGGGCTATGTAGGTGGGCATTGAAGAGAGGCAGAGAAAGAGGAGCAGGGAAGCAACAAGAGCAAGACATTCCATGGTGGTAAATTCATGATAAAGTCAACTGCTTGTATAGTCACAACCAGAATTCCCAACTGCAATTCACAACTGGGAAATGAGGATATCACTGTTATCCTTAGCTCATGACCAAAATAGGTGCTGGGCCGTGGATTTAGTGAACAGTTAGTGTGGATTTGTGCAGAACCACATCATCTAAAGGAGACAGTGAAGGTGTAAAATTAATCAGATGGTCACTGCTGGATTAATAAAATCATAAGGTACTGATTCCTTTGCCAGCCCAGGTATTTGGCATACTGGTTTCTGCCCAAGTTTGTTTGCATTTATCTGTCAGTTGCTTCTGTATATATTGCCAGGTGCCAGCATTGATGCATAATGTGAATTTTCGGTGAGATTGGTTCAACTTACTGCTACCAAAAAGCCAAGATTAGCAATTTGAACAACTGAAGGGATATTTCTCAGCTCAGGTTGAAAATAAGAATGTAGGTTCACAAAGTACTTCCCTTTTAAAACTGAAGATAGCACACAAACACGTCATGCAACAAAATAGTTCTGGGCACTGAAAGCCTGTGGAATAGGTATGATGCTTTGAGTGGATCAGTAATTAAGAGATATACTGCTCTGTGGTAGTCATAAGTCTTCCTAATTGCAGGATAAACTTACGCAAATGCATTTCATATGTGGTTTAAGGATGGTGGCATTATAAAAGTCCTACTTTGGATATATTCTGAGAGCAAGGCCTGCATCTAAAAGGTCCAAACATAATATAGTCAATTTAGTGCTCTCAGGAAGATCAAGGATGTGTGCATTCTAAATCACACTGATTTCAATCTTTGGTGCCAGAAAGTCTAGATAGTTCAAAGCTGAACCCTAGATAGCTAAATTTACTGGTGTGGGGTTTTTTAATACCCCAAAATACTAAGACTAAAAGTGCTAGATTGTTGGCTGTTTACTGAGAGCATTATAACTTCAAGCATTTTAATAGTTTAAGTACTAACGACACAAATTTTCTAAAAATCCATTTTATTTCTTCTTGATTTCTGCTTTCTGAATGATGAACAATATTTCTTTGAGATACCAAGATTTATTTCAAAATGTGCTGACCCAGTTCTGAGTCCACTTTTCTAAAGAACTTGGCCTGCCCCCTCACAACAACCAGGGACATGGGTTTTGAAGCAAGATTTTAAAAATTGCCTAGATTATTTGGTTAATAAATTAGGAAGAGATTAGCTGCTTGCTCATAATGGCTTCACAGATAACTCCAAGATTTCTCAAAAGCTGAATTTAATTTCAGTAAAAGAAAAAATTACCATACACTTACTAAATTGACACGTAAAAGTAAAGAAAGGAAGATAATATGTGTCTTGATTTTGGCTGGGGTAGGGATAATTTTCTTCACAGTAGCTGGTATGGGACTGTTTTGGATTTGTGCTGGAAATGGGATAACACAGGGATGTTTTTGCTGCTGCTGAGTGGACCTTTTCTGCTCCTCACCCCACCCCACCACTGAGTGTGCTGGGAGTGCATGAGGAGTTGGGAGGAGACACAGCAGGACAGCTGACTGCAGCTGAACAAAGGTAGTCAGCAATAGGAGGAGATTTCTTTATTTGTCTGCATTCTTACCCAAGGTGCATAACTGATTCAAAGAAGCTAAAGGGTAACAGAAATGCCAGAGATATGACAGTTAAAATACTTCTGCCATGTGGTATCATGAGCCATACTTTTAGGTCTGTGTCCCTTTTGGATTTCTCATAGAGTCTCATAGGTCCTACCTCATCCTATTCATCTGGGAAACTGTATCCCATCAAGGATCACCCAACACTGACAAGCGAAGCTGAGGGACTCCTTCCCTTTGAATAAGTATCTTGTAACAAAAGTGACAGAGAACATTTGTGTGATCTGGCAAAGAGCACTTTACTCTGACATAATTCCCTCAGTGACTGCTAGGGTGAAAAGAGAGTTGGATTCTGAGTGGTTTTATGTGGGTGATTTATAAGGCTTATGACATTAATGCTTTTTGCCATCACAATAAATACTGATCAGTGTAGCATTCAATAACTCTTTTGCACTCAAATTGCATATTGGTTCATCTATATATGCTATTTTTAAAATCACTGTCTGCATAAGTTTAGTTTCTTCTTATCTCTTGATGTTTTTCATAATTCAAATGCCTTCAGTGGTTTAAGTTTAAAACTGCTTGTGTTGAAAAGCAAGACAGCAAGCAATTCCTGGGTAGCTGGATCTTTTCTGGGGAGCACAGTCCTATGGAGAGGGGTCAGATGCAGCAAAGTTACCTTGAACCCTGGAGGTCCACAGGGATGTCATGCTGTGGTCACAGATCTGCTTCCCTTTGAATAGGTACAGTGTGAACTCTTCTTGCTGTTTGGCCAACTGCTGCCGATTGATGTAAAAACCTTTAAACTTTACAGGCTGTGTCTGCAGTCTTGTTATATTGCTTATGCCACTTCCCTAATGACTAAATTCCCTGCCTCTCCCCTTTGCCTAGCAGCCCTTGGATAACCCTTGGACATGCTCCCAAAGCATGGGGAAATGCCTGATGCTAAAATTGTGACTGGTGTCAGTTTTGGTGGCATGATTCCTTGGTTGTTCCATGCATCTGACATTGCAGAATGGCAGATGGTCCTTTGTTTGGTGCCTGGAGCTGTTTGAAGCACCCAGCTCTCCTCTTTTCCATGGATATATCACATGGGGTCAATGTTGATGCTGAGAGACTGCAGCAGGAGCAGCTTATTACCTGGGTCTGTGCAAGGGCATCCCAGGGTGTGATGGAGGAAATATGACTTAGGACAAAGGTCAGCAGTGACTTGTTATGGGTGCCACAAGCCCTGGTGGCATGTTTTTCATGCCAGAGGGGCTCTGAAGGAGTATATGGTAGGTTTGTTGATGTAGAGGTGCTTGAAACAGCTTTAGAGGTGTGGGCTCTGCGAGTGTTTAAGAGACATTAATTGTTAAGTGGAAATAAAATCCAAGGACTGCTGTTACCTTTAATAGTGCTATCAAGAAAGGCAAAAATATCTCCAGTAAAAAGTGAACTCCTCTCTTGAGACACCTTTTCCCTTGCAGTGAAAGTCTCCCACATGTTAAAGAAGTGATTAAAGAGCTAAAGAGCTGCCATGAACATCTTGTTAATTCCTTTGTGCTGTGCTGCTTGGTGAACCCTTACAAATGAGATTATTTACTCTCCAATTCCTCCATTGTCATTCCCTTGCCCCTTTCTATGTGTGGTAGCAGAAACAAGGCAAAAGTAACTAAGATGTCAGCTCCTGAAAAGCATCATTTCATTCAGTTACATGATGTTATTATCAGCACACACAAAATGGAGCTGAAAAATAATTCAGGAATAAAATGCAGATGGAGAAAAGACAGCAAATAGCAGGGAGCATTAAAAAAAAGGATAAAAAACCTTGAAAAAGTAGAGCATCTTCCTTCTTCACATTGAATTCTTTTATTTTCTGGCTTGACTTGACTTGCAGTACGGTTATGAAATAGTGCCAAGCATTACAATTACACTGTGCTTCAGGAAGTACAGGGCTAGTTGCAATCCCTAAAGCTCTAGTTTTAGGTGCAGATAAAATTCCCAAAACATTTTTGGGAGTTCATAGCTTTTTCAAGGAAGGAGGGGTGTCATGTAGGAGATACTTGCACTACTTGCACCTTTGCTTTTGTTAACGAGTTTCAAATTTTAAAGAAAGACATTAGATAAAAAATTAATTTTCAACTAGTGTGCACAACCAGCATTGTAGCATTTTTATCTTATATGCAACGGGTATTTCAATGCTTGTTTTTGCCCATTTTTAGACTGCAGAACAGGTAAAGTTGAAATGCTACTCATACCAATCAACAGACCATCTTGTTTGAGCTTTCAGAAAGTGTTCACATTATTGATTTCTAATCAGTAGAATAATAAGAAATATTAGCCCAAGCCATAAATATGTTTTACTGCAGTCTTTTTTGCTTAGAATTAAGAGGCTCTCTTTTGATACATAATTTATTTAAGGCATCTATGTGCTTGAGTGCAGAGATGTAGTTCAACATTCAGTCCACTATCACCACCATCTATCATACTGATGCACTTTTTATAGATTTATGCAGATAGGAAGGTGTCTAACTTTGCTTTCTGTTCCATTATTCATATGTTGTCCTGAGATTACCTTTGTTGATATTTCAGTGTGCCTCCTGAACAACCTTTGTTCATAGTAGGAAAACCAAGTGTTTTTATCCTGGACAAACAATGAATAATGCACAGTATTTTAGAACTATCCCAAGGGCACATACTTATTGTAAAACACTAAACACTGAAAATGCTGAATAATATGGATATCTACAAGAGTTTTAAAAATCCTGTTTTAAAATACGTCATCCTCTTAACAGTTTAGTATCACTGCAGCTAGTCCTGTGAGATCCATTTTATCTTTTCTTTCATGTAGGGAGATAATATAAAAGATTACCTTTTAAAAGATCTGTCTCTTTGTTAGATTATCTTCTGTTAGGACTTTTAAGGCTGAAGTGTTTGTTGTTCAGTTGTTCAATAATAAAAGGTACAGGGGAATGTTCTCTGCTGCCATCAGGCTGTTAATGACCTTAAAAAGCTTCCCTGCATTGCAGACATTTGAACTGCACTTGAAATTTTCACTGTTCACCTTCAGTTACTGCCCCTGTGTTTCATTTGTCATTGATGATGTACCAGCTCTGATGGACAACAAGTAATATTATTCATAATTATGTTCTGTCAAAAAATTATATTGTAAAGCCAAATGTTAGGGGGTTTTATATTTGCTTATTAAACAGATCCCAATAACAACAGACTAAAAATGGTTAGCACAGTATAAGGGCAACTCTCCTTTTAGTTCTTCGTGGTGAGCAATTATCTGAACAATATTTGTCCAGGAACAGGTGTTTGTTCTGATGTTATTTTTTTTAATTAAAAATTAGGCAATTAGCCATGGAAATGCTTATAAAGAATTACAGCCATCAGAGACAAGGAATACATACCCAATATTTTATATACTAAGAAACTTTGAAACATCATGTGAAGGGACATTTCTGAGGACTGAAAGAAAGAAAATGTCACTTTTTCTATTCAGGAAGGTCAAGAAAGAAGGAAGCACAGATCAGTCAGCCTCACCTTGGTACCCAGCAAGGTGATGGCAAAAATAATCCTGTTAACCATTTCCAAACAAGGACAAATAGATGACTGGGAGCAGTCAGCATATTTTTACGAAAGGGAAATAATATTTGAACATTATAGCTTTCTACAGTGACGTGACTGCCTTGGTGGATGAAGGAAAAGCAGTGGATGAAGGAAGAATACTGAATGCTGTTTATCTCAACTTTAGTAAGTCTTTTGACACTGTCTCCCATAATGTTCCATAGACAACCTGATGAAATATGAACTAGATACATGGACCGTATGGATAGTAAGGTGGGCTGAAAACTGGACTGCCCAGAAGCAAACAGGCGAGCTGGAGGCCAGTCACTAGTGAAGTACTCCAGAGGATGATGCTGGATCCAAACTGTTTAACATCTTCATGAATGACCTGGACAGAGGGACAGAGTTTGCAGGGAATATAAAACAGGAAGCAGGGGTTGATGCACCAGTTGGTGGTGTTGCCGTTCAGGGGGATTTTAGCAGACTGGGGAGATGGGCTAACAGGGATTTCACCAAGTTTAACAAAGGGAAAATCCAAACCTTACCCCTGTGGAGGAATCAACCATGCACCATTACACTCTGTGGATGCACCAGCTGGAAGGCATCTCTGAAGGACTTGGGGGTTCCTGATGGAGAACAGGTGGGTCGTAAGCTAACAATGTGTCTTTGTAGCAAAAAAGACTGAAGCCCCCTGGGCTGCATTAGGAAGAGTGTTTCCACAAGGTCTAGGGAGGTGGTCATTCCTCTCTGCTTAGTGCTAGTGAGACACATCTGGAGTGCTGGGTCCACATCAGGAATCCCCATCAGAGGAGAGATACACATTCTGAAGTGTGCCCAAGGAAGACATTCATGAAGATCATTTGGGTACTGGAGCATCTGACATACATGGAGAGGATGAAAGAGCTGGGACAATTCATCTTGGAGAATAGTAGGCTCAGTGAGGATCTTACCAACATGTTTAAATACCTATTGGGGAGGAGCAAATAAGGCAGAGGCAGACTTTTCTCTGTCGTGCTTGATGCCAGATCAGGAGACTACGAGCACAAACTTAAATACAGGAAATTCTGTTTAAATGTAAGCAAAATAAATATCCTTTACTGTACAGATAATAAATGTTGGAAAAGGCAACCCAGAGATATTGTGGCATCTTCATTTTTGGGAGATACTCAAACCCAGGATGGACATGATCTTGAAAGACCTGCTATAGCTGATCCAGCTGGCTTTCAGATATTGGACTAGATGATCTTCAGAGGTTGCTTTCAACCTCAATTTTTCTGTGGTTCTGTCATTCTGTAATCTCTTGATTCTGTGCGTAATTCTTCCTTTTTCACTTTTTAACAATTTGTCTTTCATTCTTTATGTCTTATCAGAGGAGGACAGGGCCATCAAGGTGTACAACTTAAAGAAAATAAGAGTATCAGTGTTACAAAGACTAAGTAACCTTTAAGAATTAACAATGAGACTTAGATGTTTGAGACAGTGAGAAAAAACAAAGCTTTCTTCTTCTTTCATATTCATAGGCAATTCAATTACTGCAAATGGAAAACCAGACAAGACAAATTTGAATGAATTTGTTTATTTTAAAATATTACAAACTTTAAATATTAATCTTATGGAACAGATTGCAGATTAATGTGGAAAAGTTCCTTCTGCCTTATATAAATCAAATTTGGATGGTCAGACAGGGCTGGATAAAGATCAATTTCTACTTAATATCAAAATTCAGGTGGAAGAACGACTTTAAGTGACAATTTTTTCAAGAAGAGGAAAACATGACAAATTTTGTCTACATTGTCCTAGAGAAGTGCCCAGAGTGGTTGTGTTTAAGACCAGTTTCACTTCTCATACCCACTATTTAGACAGTGCCATACACATGGGTTGCTACAGAGGTGCAGCAGCAAGTACATCAGAAGAGGGAGCAAGGGAGAAAATTGCCTCTTTAGGGCAGGCAAATGAAGTCTAAATGAGAGAACTGCCAGCACATTTGTTTGAAGAGGCCACACGTATTTTAGGTGTCAGCGCAGCCTTGCTGTGGTGCTGCTGTCCAACTTTTGCCCCAGCAGTGACTACCCCTTCTGCAGTATCAACAGTGGGACTGCTGTGCTCCTCCCCTGGCATCCCCATCCATCATGGTAGCATGGCTGTATCCAAAGTCCTACTATGTCTGAGTAAGGACACTTCCTAGAACATCTACAACAGCCAGAACCTACTTCACCTTCACAACTACAAGCAGAGAAACCACTGATGTGAATTATCAAGCTGCTATAGCTGCTCTGCCCCTCAACTCCTGCTAAGGCACCCAGTGGGTTGGTCAGTACTGGAAAGTAGGCCAAACATGTCACTGAGAGCATCTTCTGATACCTAAATGCAAATATAGATTTCTTCAAATGGAATCCCATGCTGAAGTGTGTGCTATGTGAATACTTGGGTCAAAAACCTCCCAACTGGGCTCATTGCCACAGTACAATGACCTTATTATTGACTTTCTGCCTTCATGGTGGTTCAAATATATCCATCATATTTCTGAGTCTGGGTGGGCCTGAAGCACATACTCAGTCTCACCATCTCAGCTGAGAAATGTTAACTCTTCAGGCTCCTCCTTATTTTCAGTGATTTGCCCACACACTTGAGGTTTTTTCTCCATTTCTGGATCTTCCTCACTGTTCCAAGCCCCTTTGATGACATCTCAGGATAATTTATGAACTAGAGCTTCTGAAACATTTTCTGGATCTTTATGAAATATTAAAACAAAGTAAAAGTTTGCTGAAAGTCCTGCTTTATTCTCTTGCTAAGAGCTTGATTCTTCTGTTTATAACAGGTCAGCAGCTCATATGCGATAAAGTCAATATATAGCTAAGGTGGTTATGAAAACATAAGTAATAACGGGGACTTGTTCTTCCTTACAAGTGCCTCAGTCCCATAAATGCTCCCCCAAGCATGTGCTTGCCCATGCTGCCCGGATGCCTATGCTTCATAAAACCTGATGCAATGAAAAGTGAATTGACTGCTTTCAAGGGTCGTTCTGAGAGCTTCATTATTTAGCTCTTATTTCAGTCTGGGCTCTGTTGCTTACACAGGAAGTTTCACTTGACTTTTAGTACCTTAAAAATATAGTAATAACAGTGCTTGGGTCTTATGGTCTTGAGTAGTGACTTTATGTGCACAACGAGACATTCACCACTCTGCAGAGCTCACATACTACTTAAATCTTGCCAGATTAATATAGATTTACACATCACATAGACTGTTCTGGCCTTCTCCCACCAAGGACTTCCAACCCTGGGACAAATACCTCACTACAAGGATGTATCTTGAAATAGGTAGTACACACCAAATGAGACAAGAGATCTTTCCTTTAATCCATATATATTATATGAAGATTATAGCTAGCAAGTGCAGATGAACTGACTCTCTGGACAGAGGAATGAAGAGTAGACAAGTATTGCTGATTTTAGCCCCAGTGTGCAGTCTGCTTGTTCTTCAATCTGCAGTACAAATCTACCCTGATAAATGCAACAGTTGTGATTTTCTTTTCTGAGAAGATGGACACAGAGATGGTAATGGCCAAAAAGAGTATCCATATGAATCTCAAATAGTTTATGCAGCTGTAAGGAAGTTAGGGCCTGTTTCTGTTATCTTGCTAAGAAACAATTACTTGTAGTTGATAAGTAAAAGTTAGTGCTATCCTCAGAAGTTACTTTTTAAATCTCAAAAAATAGATGAAGAGCTATGGGTGAGGAGGTTGTCTTTCCGCATTACTGAAGTGACCAAAGTTATGTCATTTTTGAAAATTGCCCTCCTTCAAATCAGTGACTGCTTAAAATTCTCCTTGAAGAAGCTAGTTTGAGAGTATAGAAAATAGGGTTCAAGGCACAGTGTATTGGCAGAACAAGTATCATGATGCAGGAAGTGTCTAGGGAGAAAAGGTAAAATACTTCATATGCTTTGCTGTAGGAATGCTAAGGAAGCAAATGTGTCTTTAAGTAATTTTTACTTTATGGCCTTTATTTTACTTTATGTCACATCAGTTTATCTGATTTTGTCTTGAATTCTAACAGTATTATTTATACAAAGTAGGGAGTTGAATTCAACTTTGTTCTCTGTGGTTTTCATTGACTTCACCATGGGCTTTCATGAGAAGGAGAAAAAGCTTTTCAGCAGAGAGTGGTTTTATCTAGTGGAATTTAATAAAAACACTAAACATAAGCTGAAGTCCATCTCTCATTACTAGTCCCATACTTATTTTTTACATGGCAAATTTCATTAGTAGGTTTCAAAATGCCTTACAAAAGCTTCATTATTATTTTGCAGAGGGGAATCTGAAGTACATTTTTCAGAGAACCACAGGAGCCTCACCATCATGGACCCCACACCAGTCACAGTCACACATCTGCAGGACACCCTTATAAAATAGCCATGTTTTATTTTTAGCAACCTACATGTATTCATTTCTTGCTTAAGCAAATGAAATTCAGTGCTCCTGTTGAGGCTAAATAGATTTTGTGATAAATGCATTGACAATTTACTATATCTCTTTAATGTCTCATATTATGGAGGATTATTTACCCAATTTCTACAAATATGAGGCATCAATTTCCTAGGGTTATGATAGGAAAGCAGGATGTCTTTATTATTGTGTTTTCTTACCAGTTGCAAGGTTAGCAGCGCTCTGTATAATCAGTGCATTGATGGAGACCTCTGACACTGAACATCTCCTCCATGGGCTGGCAGGGAAGAGGTGTGCTACTCTATGGGAGCAGGGAAGGCTTCTGGCCACCTCAGGATGCCCTGGAAAACTTTGCCTGCACTTATTTATGAGCTTTTCTGTTGTAGTTTTGTTTTCCTGATGATCAAACTAACAGATTTACTTGTACATATTACCATGGGATTTTGCAGCTGTAGCAAGGAGAAGCTCTTCACTGGATAGTCTGATTCTCACCTGTAGACATGAGTTGAGTATTTTATGTATGTACTTTAAAGCTCAATTTCTGAATATAGAAAAAGTCAGATATTTTGAGCAATACTTTTCAGCAGCAGTTAACTAGAATTCCTCTGGCAGAACTGATTTGGTTTAAATTGAATCTTTAACAAAGGAAATCACGCACACAGAGCATTATTTGGATTTTCCCCCTGGACTGAGTAGAAGATTTCAATGACAAAGATAGGATTCCAGCAGATGGCATCAGTGATCACTATTGAAAAAGATATTGATTGGCAACAGCAACACCCTGTGTATGTAACTCCTTACCACTGATGCCTGAAAGGCCGTTTTTTCCAATGAAACAAAACATGCTGACCTATGAAAACACAAGCAAGGTCACACCAGTGGGGAAATGATTCAAAACAAAGAGCATTGAAATGGTCTTTTCTCTCTTCCCTTTCTCCTGACCACTTCCCTTTTTCATTCTTTTCCTTTATTTTATTATAATTTTAATGTATCTGTCAGGGATGTCTCCCTGACACCCAAACCCATCAGATATTGGAAGCTAAGCAGGGTCGGCCCTGGTGAGTACTTTGATGGGAGTCCTACTGGGAATACTGGGGGCTGTAGGTTCTAGTTCTGAGGACTTCACTGTCACTGTCCAAGCTCCCTCGGCCATGGTAGATGAACCTTAGGAGTTAAAGGGTGGGGCCAGTTCTGCACATGCTGTGCCTCACCTAAAAAATCCACTGCACAGGC
>JAWWLZ010000001.1:49310825-49331820 GCA_035041345.1 Poliocrania exsul | reverse complement strand
TAGAGTGATAAAATTCATCAGACTCAAATCAGACACACCTGGGAATTTCAAGGGAGCATAAGCACAGGAAAATAAACTACAAAAATATGCACTCTGTCTTCAAAATAACCATCTTTCCAAAAACAGAAGAAGGTAGTAAATGCCATACGTAAACAACTGCAGCCAGAATAACAATTGTCTGGAGGGTATCTCAAGAGAGGAATCAGCCAGCCTGACCCTTGCAGAAGAAAGTTACATCACCTTAATACCTTGGAGTTTTCTATGTCATTAGTATAGTGGGTAAAGAAAATATCACTGGTAACATATATATCAAGACTTATCACTTAGCATTTTGAAAGGACTTAGATAAATATTTTGAGAGGAGGAAGAGTCTAAACACCAGGATCCATAGAGGAACAATGAGATAGAGCGGTACTCAGTGCCATGACTTTGACTAATGTGAGGGTTAGTATTAGTGTTCCCTTCTTTCTGTTGGTGAAATCTGCTGTAGAGTTTGTGAGTTGTGGGTCTGACGTGCAGAGTACAGGTGACGTACACATGCTTTGCACACATGAATGTCACATCTGCACTAGGACTACTGTAGGAACATTAAATCAACTGTGTCCAGAACACACTGCACTCTCTGGGCTTATTCAGCATTTTTCTTCAAGAATTCAAATATCCCTGGGAACTAACAAAGCCACTGCTTTGACTGACAGATATTGGGACCTTCAGGGTCTAGGTACCCTGTGTGGTGAGATAACACAGCTGACTGAGATATTCCTGGTAGCAAAGGGCAACACACTGTTGTTCCTGCAGCCTTTTTTCCCATTACCTCTAACAAACTTGTGCTGATCTCACTTGCCTGCAATGTGCTGTGTTTGTTCATTCTCTGGCCTCTTTATGCATAATTGCAATCCCACTGAGATTAGATGTTTTACTAAAGATATTAAATGTTACCAGCAATCTCCATTAGTATAAGAGACCACGCAGAGCTACAAAGTGCCTTACATTAAAGCATTACTCCATTAAGGGCATTACTGCAGTAGCAGAGGTTAAACTTTTCTGATTTGGCTGCTTACAGAATGGCATCTACAGAGAGGGACATGATTTCCAGGTCCTAGCAGAAAAACTTCCTCTGTTCTGTGTTGCCTCCATAGATCAGGATCTGTTCCCCATCCCAGGGTTGAGGTGATTGGTTTCCAGTGTCCTGCTGGAACAGGAGAGTTTCTTATAAACCATGTAGCAAAGGAGCTGGGGTCACTATGAGGTCTTGATAGCATGTCTCAAATGACACTATGTCCATACTTAGGCAGCTGGATCATGTTTCAAAAGCTGAACTTGTAGAGCATTTCAATAAATCATTTAGTTATCTGAATGTGGATGTTATACCTCCATTTTTAGGTATTCAAATTTGAAAACCTTGCTTTAATAGAATCTGTGGATTATTTCAGTCATTATTTAGTTTTTTGTTTGGGCAGGTCAATGAAGCTCTCACGCAGTTATTTTAGAAATTAATCTGGAATATTTACAGATCTTATATATAATTATCTAAACCAAGGCTAATATATATTGATCACATTAGTACAATTTCTTTTTCTCACAATGGAAGTAGAAAAGGTTAACCCAGGCTGTTTAGCAAATTTGTTCAGTATTGAAAAGATCATAGTTGATAAATAAGTCTTTGGGGAACTGTTTCTGATTAGATTGGAATCTTCTTGAAAACAAGCTAGTAAAAGTTAGGATAAGGTGGAGAGTTTAATCCTGGATATGTAGGATGGACTTCATCTCACTTAACTTTAGCCGTGCACATCATAAAAAATGATATATCTGCTTTTAAATTAACTAAAATTCCTGGTGTAGTCAGTGGAGAGACAAAGTACTTTTGGAGCAAAATTTCTGTATTCACTTTCAGACTTCTCCTTTTTGGGTGAAGTGTGTGGTATCATGTTTCTCTCACTGCCTGTGCAGGCACTAGAATTGACCAGGTCATGTGAATAAGTTTGCAGTAGGTCAGCTGATCACCATCCATACAAATAAGTCTATTCACACCACTTCACATCAGACATCAACTCAGTGGTCCACAAAAGGAAGCAAATCCTCCTTCAGGCTCTCTCTATATATACAGAGAGAGGAGTCATCTACTCCCACAGGTGATGCAGAGCTAAAGTTTGAAGTGTATTGTCCAAAAGCTTCAAAGAGTCTGTTCATCTCTACAGAGCTTTTCACATTCAGGGAAAGGTGTTCTAACTTAGGCACCCAGGTACAGGTGCCTACTATTAAATGGTAGGACTGTTTCCGGAGGTGGAAGTTTAAAAGCAAAGATCCTATCTTCCACATTTTTACCCCCATAGATGTTACCTCATTTTTTTAATTACTAGCTGGAGTTTTCCTGGACCATTTGATCCAGATATTTAAAAAAATATTTGAACATATTTGGGTTTAGGTATCATGAAATAGTGAAGTAGAACTTTAAATAATGTATGCATGGAGGTGTTATCTCTACCATTTTTAAATGTGCACTATTTTTTAGAAGTTCTCTTTTTATATTTTTCTCTCTTCTTTTATTGTGTGATCTGAAGGACCATGAAAGTAACACTGGAAACAGAACAGAACTTTAGGAAAGAAACCTGAAGTACATGCACATTGCACTGATATTTTCTTGCCTGCAGCAGTAATTGTTTTCCAAAGTACATTTCCTGTCTTACAATTTTCTTACCTGCAGTAGCAAAATAAATAGTCATTTAGAAAAAACCCAAACAAACAAACCACTACAAATCTCATTTATTTGGTTCTGACAATCTCATCTGCTTAGGTCGCAAACCGCCACTGGCCATTGTTCATGTCCTTGTTAAATCATTGGAACACAAATCCGAATCTTGTGCAGTATTGCCTGTGCTGGAAAAATTCATTTAAAACATTGAAGTGGAGAGATCCTCTCTGCAGTAAAGGTGTAAGCAGCAGGTATAAATGGGAGAAGGTTCAAGGAATGAATGTGTATGGCTTAAGTCCAAGATCTCCCATGTGATGTTAAATAACAAGTTTTGATATAATAAAATAAATCACCTCAGGACAGTTTTATTTTCTAAGGGCTCTGAAACAGGTCAGTGGTCTACTGAATTAATTTTGTCTCTCCAAAGATAGAGTTTATGTCTGCAATAAGTCACTATATACATTGATTTACAATTTTTTCTTTTTTTTTTTATTGCTATGTTTGTCATTTCTTAAATTCTTACTCTGCAAGTAGCATTTTGGTAGAAAAAATAACAAACGTTCTTTGGCCAATCAGTTTGCAAAGCATACTGCCAATCTCACGTGCTCTTCTCTGAAGTATAACAAAAAGTAATTAGAAATACTATATGGATTCTAGTTCTGTTGAATACATACATAACCACATTTTCTTGCATGTTTTTTCATGTTTGGGTTTTGGTTGTTTTTTGGTTTTTTTTTGTATTTAATTCTATTTTTAATATTTGCTGCCAGGATTAAAATGAGGCCGTTTTCTCCCAGACTGGAAATTTCATCCTTTTTGTACACTGCTATTAGTTTTCACAGATTTCATTACAGTTTTCATTAAAGAATAGGCAATAATGAAAATGTGAAGGATTCAGATGATCAGCTCACTGAAGTCTCCAGAGGATGGTCGTGACTTTGTAAACTTCCCTTTGGGAAGTGCAAGTTGTTCTGCTGGAAAGGGAACTTGGATGATGCCAGATGGAGCAGCAGCAATGGGAACTCACTGGAGGATGGCCAGCTGGTAAAATGGGTGAAGTTTATCCAAACCTCTGGTCACAAGTAACATTTCTAGGGTATGAGCTGGAGTGATGGAATGTGTTTCCTGCAAGCTAGTGGATGACACTAAATGGAAAGAAACCCAGTTTGGGCTCCCCGGGTATTGTCAAAGATCAGCAAGTTGAGAAGGCCATCGAGATGGTTAGGATGCTGAAGCACCAGACACAGGGAGATGGATGCAGTTCTTTCCAACCAAAATTATTCTTTGACTCCACTATTCTAAGTAACTTACAAATGGCACTTCTCTTTCTATTGCTCTAAATAACTGTCTGAGAAAGCTTTGCTTTCATCATTTCTCCTCCTCAAAAAAAAAAAAAAAAAAAAAAAAAAGCACCCAGTAATAACTGCTGCGAAATTCTCACCAGAGGATTATAATCTAGAATTCTGGAAAAAAATAATAGTTTACTACAACACCAATCCATATAAAGAAACAATGAAAAAATGGCTGAGATGAGAAAATCATGAGGGAACTTTTCCTTTGCAAATCCAAAATAACTACACCTAGATACTATCTCCAGAACTGAATCATAATTTGTGTGATGAGAGTTGTAAGCTTCAGCAGTCATTCCAAGTTCTTTGTGCAGAATAGAATCATAGAATCATTAAGGCTGGAAAACACCTCTAAATTCATTGAATCCAACTATTGACTGAGAACCACCGTGTTCACCAATAAACCATATCCCGCAGTGTCACATCTACATGTTTCCAAGAATTGTGATTCCACCACTTCCCTGAGAAGCCTATTGCAATGCTTGATAACTCTTTCCATGAAGAAATTTTTCCTACTATCTGATTTAAACCTCCCGTGGTACAACTTGAGGCCATTTCCTCTCATCCTGTCACTTGCTACCTGGGAGAAGAGACCAATCCCCACCTGACTACAACCTCCTTTCAGGTAGTTGTAAAGAGCGATCAGGTCATCCCTGAACCTCCTTTTTTTCCAGACTAAACAACCCCAACTTCCTCAGCTGCTCCTCGTAAGACTTGTGCTCCAGACCCTTCACCAGCTCTGTTGCCCTTCTCTGTACACACTCCAGCACCTCAATGTCTTTCTTGCAGTGAGGGTGCTCAGAACTGGACATAGGATTCAAGGTGTGACCTCACTAGTGCCAGGTACAGGGAAGATGTTGTTTATAGACATTACTGCCTGTTCCTTTCTTTTTAGATCAATGACATAAGCACATGCACTATCAGCGGTGCAGGAACACACACCTTGCAGGTGATGAATGATGCTTTGACAGGTAGGGAGAAAATGGGCATGCTCAGCCATTTCAAGCTGTGTGGATCTCTGAGTAACCCCAGCCTGTGAGACATTTATGACTGAGATAACTGTTGACAAAAACACATAACACAAAACTAAAACAACACTATCTAAAAACTGATAGGTTACTTTAAAAAAGAGAAAACAAACCTTTCAGCCAACTGATGAGAACAAGTAGAAGGATAAAAAATGATGACATGCAATATTTAATTTTAAAATGATGAGTGAAACTATCTTAAGGTTTCTATCTCATAAACGGCCATGGTTTCTACAAGGGCAATAGTATTTGACTTTATATTTTTTAATATTTTATAGTTGGAATGATGCTGACAAAGGCATTAAAAATGTGCTTTTATGAATAGTTTTGCACTGTCAATTGCTATAATGCAATAGACATTTTTTTACCTAGGACTTATAGGTGTGCTTTTTAGAGCAAGACAGACCTGGTAAAAACACTTTGCGTTTATGTACACTCATCTATCAAAATGTCAATAGCTGTAGCTTGTTATTAAAAATTTACAAGGAACTGGAAAAATTAGCCTGTGTTTCAAAGGTACTGAGCTTGTATCACCTGTTGGAAGTGCTAGGGGTACCTAGGTGACTAATAATGCCATAAATACTGACATTTGAAAAATTTGACCCATACTATTTGTGAGGTAGTGTTAGGTACAAATAGTGGATAAAGTTTATAATGGGTGAATAATGATACAAAAAAGAAGTTCAGCAATTTGTCTTTGCCACAGCGTGCAATTAGACTCACAGCAGAAGTTAAAATTCATGAAGTGCTCACATCTTTCTTGTTACTGGAATATATAGAATAGTGGTTGGGTGACTTTGAAGGGCTGGAGTTTAGATGCCATTTCCCGTATTGTGGAAGGCTGGTTGCTCTTTGATACCCAAGAGGCAATGAGTTATTCAAAAAGGCAGAATAAGGCAATAATGTACTCATGATTTCTGAAGTTTGCATAGTCCAAATAATACCTTCCTTAACACAATCTGAAGAAATCTGTTGTAGAAATCTGATACAGGTAAGGTAAAGCAAGAAGAACTTTTTAAAAATACAAATATTTTATAATCCCATATTTATCTCCTGCCATTACAAGTACACTGCTAAATTAATGCCTGTTGTAACACTGCTGAAGTCAGATTCAATATTTTATACTAAAACAGAACATTCTAATTACTTCTTTGAGGCTATTTTGTTTGTGCCTGTCTCCAGGTTGTGTTGTGTCCCATTTCTTGATTATGCCTTTGGCACAGAAAATCATATGGGTATAAAAGAAATGGTACAAAATAGAAAGCACTAGAGACTGGGGCAAAAACCCAACACTGTTCCCGGCTACAGGTATATTATTTTGAATTTTTTAGATGTGAACCATCACTATCCTTCTTGACACACTTATGTTAATATATATTGCACCTGCTAATGCACCTTAACTGAAAATTAGTGTTATGTATATTTTATTTATGTAAAATTGGTTTTAACATTCTCCCTGCTCTTCAAATGGTACAGTCCTTTCACACAGTGGCTGTTCTTGCAGTCTGCTAAACCCTATTGGATGGAAGTTTGAGCTCTTATTAGGAACTCCTAAATAAAAGATGTGCACCATCCAGTCAGAAACAAGAGCTAAACTGTGCACTGAGGGGTTTTATGAGGATTTTTTTTTTCAGTTTGCTGTGTTAATGTCTACCCTTGGAGCTGTCCGTGTTTTCTTATGTAGACTTCATACATGATGTCTTTGCATATATTCCTTAACTGTCTAAGAATTTAGCTGAGGTATAGGGTTGATGACTGACTTTTTTTGTCATTAACAACAGCCATAATTACAAAGGACACGAGTCATTCAACCTGACAATGTAGTATATATGAACTCCTTCCTTCTTCATAATTTGATGAAGGTTACGAATTGTTCCTACAGGAACTTGGAGGAAGCTATATTTAAAGCTCTCCAATAAAGAAATCCATTCTAATACGTAAAGAACATGGAAGACACCACGTAGTTTGAATAAAAAAAGTGCTAGTGGTCTGTGAGATGATTGATGATACTGATTGACACCGCCCGAGAACTTGCCATGTGTACAGCTAGTTGCATAGTTTTGTAATGGGTTACCATGGTACCTAGCATGAAAAAGAGAGAAAAAATGGAGAAAATTTTAAAATATGTTTTATTTAACCTTTTAAAAGAGTAAGGTTCAGTTTCATGGCAAAATGATGTATTTCTTATTAGATAGACTTATTTTTTGCTTACTTAATTTTCTGTGTCAGGGAGCAATGTTTGATCTCTGTGTATTGCATATGAAACTGCCTGCACCTGTGCCTGTCCCATACATCTGACCAACATGATAAAAATGTGGATTTCAAAGGCAAATGCTGTGCTATATTGTTAAAAAAGTTATGACAAAGGTGACTGTGTATTGATTTTGTTCATTCTTTGTATTCCAGGACTCATGTAATAATTTAAGAAACTATCAATATACATTTTTTTTGCCCTTGTATACTTGCTGAAAACTTTATCTGGAAGAGGATGGGTCTAGTTGTGTGTGAGTGACCTAAAATATTTGGTAAGTGATGTTTAAATTAGGTCCTAACTGGTCAGTATTGCAACTGTCAAAAATCAGACCTTACATCTGGGTGAGCTGGCAAAGAGTCAGAGACTGGAAAGGACTTTGGGCGCATTCCATTTACATTATGCTGGGTGTGGTACCTTGGATGAATGTCCTTGCCTGTGAAGCCTGGGCAACCTCGGCTTCTTTATCATCTGTCCTTACTATTTAATTCCAAGATGAAGTTTGAGTGGCCTCTTGGGATTAGCTGGGAGTAGACAGGCCACCGTTTGGTCTGTTTGGGAAATAAATGTACGTGACTGCTTGAACAAACTAGCTGAAGGCCAGGGAACTTCATCACTGAGTTTTAAGACTGGCCTCTTTTAATGATTTTCCTTCCACAAGCCAGATAGATATTTGAGAATTTCTTATATTAACAAGTATTCAGCCATAAATAAATTTTGACAACTTGTAGGACTGGAACTGGCAAAATGAAATAGGGACCTGTCTGTTGGGTTTAAGGACTAATAATCCTAAATCTCCTGATTTGGTAATTCCAGCAATATTTGGTGGGTGTCTGTCACCCCAATGCTGGCTGCACAACCAGTGATACTCAGTGAGTAGCCTGGGGCTGTCAGGCTTCAAGCAATAGGAATGACGAACCCAAAGAGCTTTTGGTTCACCTGATTACAAACATCTACAGTGCAAAATGCACATCATCGCTAGCACCCCAAGCTCTCTTTGGAGGAGACAGGCAAACATGTTCTGTGTGCAAACCTTAGGACCGATATTAGTTTACTGGTTTACCGAGTTGATGCTATTTTGTCAGACGAATTCCACACTGAAGTGGGCCTTGCAGCAAAATGCTCACAGCACTCACTAGATACTGATAAATCACCTAGTAAATATCTATAGTGGCTCAACTTTTTCTGCAGTCGCTTAATGCAGAGTGTGTTTAAGCACCTCTTTGCCTGTAAAACAGCTTTATGCCGGAGACCAAAGGGAACTCTACTCACAGGAGGGTTTGTTACTTGAAACAAGAGGAACTGAACAGCCAGTTTTGTTCCCATGCAGCTGCAAACTTTGGGTACTGGTGGGGACCTAGGAAAAGGAATTCTTGAGTGAGTGTCTTACATGTGACCCACCAAGTTTGTCCGATCAGATAGAGAGTAATTTTGACACTTCTTTTTAGAAAGGGATTGGACATCTAGATGCAGCACCTCCAAATTAGTACATTTCACTCATCAGGAAGGCTATAAACCACTGATGATGCACATCCTGCAGTGCTTTACATTCAATGACAGCAAACATAATTAACACAAATCAAGTTTAATATCCTACTGTCTATAAACTACAATAAGGGTAGCTGAGACACAACATGTATTTGATGTACATATAAATTTATATATATACACAAATGAGAACATGTGAGAAACTGGCAGTGGAACAGTTTCCACTAAAGAATTCAGATTGAGAAATTGGATGTAACAGGGTGAGATTTCTAAATTACAGAATCATAGAATCACATTTTAGCACAGATCAGAGGGAACGCGACATCTAAACTTGCCTCTTGCTTGCTAAGACACTCTCCTTGCTTTCTGGGATTTAAGGGAAGGGCTTTTGGGGAGCCCCAGCTTGGCAGTCCATCTGAAGAGTTTTCCCAGTGCTATAATACTTTCACTAAGCTGAGGCTTTTGGGTTTATGAATCCTCATCAGTAAGCAGTAAGAAATATTTTAGAAGGGATCAATATGAAACATTTCAAGATTTAATTTTATTTTTTAATGTTCCACAGAGAACTCTTCTTCCTTTTGTTCATGGGTGGTATGAAAACTAAAGTTCCCAGAAATGTAATTCCCATTTTCCTGGGAGTTTATAAAGCTGCAGTCTGGTACTAACAACAGAATTCCACCTTGTATTACTCTGCTCTGCTCTGCTCTGCTCTGCTCTGCTCTGCTCTGCTCTGCTCTGCTCTGCATGGAAAAAGCTTTGGGAAAGTTGAGGAGTTCCCTGAGCACATCTATAATTCCAAATATCTCTATAATTATGGTAAATATATGTATGTAATGAAAAGCCTTAGAAATGTAAAATAGTTCAAGAATATTAATAAGGACATGAGGATCAGGCAGGAATTCTTCTGATAAATGAAGATAATAAGGCTTTGCATGAACCATATCAAAGATACCTGCCCATCCACTTTATTTCCTATAAAAAGTAGTAATGTTTGTCAGCAGTAAATGGTCTATCAGAATTTAATGAAAACCAGAATATTAATGCCTTTTTGTCTGTGGGGTGCATATGTTTTTTTAATATGGAATGCAAATTTTTTATTGTCTTTTCTGCTAATTATGACTAGTAATTATAAGCCCAAAATAAGAAATCTCATATAAATTGAATATTAGGAGTGTACCAGACTGTAAGCAGGGCAACAAGATAGAGAAATAGAGAGAGAAATATAATGTTGATGCAAAATATTAGTAGAAGATGTGTTTATAAAAAGAACTGAATGCTAAAGTAGAATGAGTAGTGGAGAAACTCATGTTGTGGTACATGATACAGTATGGAGAATTACAAGTTGCTTACAGTGAAAATATATACATGATAATGAAAATGTTCTAGGACAAGACTGAAAGTCAAAAAGTGACAGTAAAAACCCAAAAAGTTTGCATGAATTTCAGTAAATGAATATGTTTGGTGATCTCAAATTTCAGGCAAAAAAATGGAAAATTATGAGAACAGATCATTACCAGACCATGTAAATATACAGCCAACTACATTAATTAACATTAGCCAATTACATTAGTTACAGCCAGTTACATTAGATTTTATAGACAATCAGGTGTTTTTTTCTCTTAGATTGGCAGAGGGTAGGAATCTTTCTTACATATGAAGACTGTCAGTCTTTGGGGTAATCACTGCTAGGACACCAGAGTGCAGTTTGGCACTGATCCATGGGTGAACTATAAACAGGAAAGGTGCAATGTGGAAAGCCATAAACACAAATAACCACATCCAAAGATAATAGCTGAGGGTTGATGGTAATGAAGCAGGGAAGAGGCACAGGAGGATGATTTGAAATACCTAGAAAGAGAAAAAGGATTGGAAAGAGATGTAAGAACTTCATTAGAAGGCAGATGGGGAGAGAAGATACAAAGCAGGAAATGACAGTGGAGCTGGCACATTATCCTCTGACCCAACATGCTTCAGAGTCACAGAAGTCAAATGTGATGTAGAGGGCATCATACTCCAATATCATTTATTAGCCATAAAGGGAGATTCGTCTCACTGCTCTGACCTCCTCATTGCTGTTTGGATTGAAAGTGGGCATGGAGATTGATACAGCAGGGAGGAAGGGTAGTGTGATCACCACCAAGCACGTATGTTCATATGCACCCATACCAACATATGTATATGTCTAGGACTCTTACAACACTTGAAATCATCATAGCATGAGAAGTCTTCATTTCTACTGAGCATAAGTACTCTTATTTATGTTTGGGAGTTCATGCACCCCCTTTAAAGGTTTCAGCACGTAGGTATGCAGTGATTACCCGCTGTCCACAGCAAAGGATAATGTGATAGTGACTCTGTAGGAATCTCACCTTAAGGGCTTTATCTGAGTCATGCCTTTAGAGACCCTGTTAGTTTTCTTTGCATGGTGTAATTTCCTCATTCTTTTAAGTGAGGAAAATATTCAATTACATTGAAAGCTCTAGATTTGTTAGGCTTGTGGATCATTTGCTGACTATTATTAACTGAGTGTGTATTAGCTGGAGAAGCACATCAACCATATTTTGTTTCTGTGTACTTACAGATGTTGCAGTACTTACCAAGATTCTCTTCATCTGCCCTGTTCTCACAGTCATTTATGCTATCACAATGAAATGCCCACAGGAGGTGTCATATGATTTCTGCAAGGAAAAAATCCTTTTGACAGACACTACCAACTGAAATGTTTTACATCAGCCAGGATTCTGAGAAAATAGGGGAAGACATTTCCTCTATGGCTGAGTAAGTTTCAAAGACCTGGCAAAATATCAAGCACTGCGTGTGAATATTTCATTTTTACTTTAAAGTGCATTGTATGTCATTATAATTCAGGTTTTTGCATTACAGTGTCATCTACAAAAGGCTTACCACCGCTGAAATTGAGAAGAGACAGCTTAAAATTACTGTTTGTTTTTCTTTCTATCCTGTCATCTGCAGAACACATTGCTGGCCAGAGTATCAATGTACTTTGCTGGTAGACTGACTCCTTGAAGGTATAAGCATTAAGTAGCATAACCCTGTAGCATGGCTGGGGATGGACAGGGAAGTGGTACTTGGTACTCATGGCTGGAGGATATGGAAGTTTTATGTGAAGAGAGAAATTTCATCTGAAGCATGTGGAAAGCCACTTCCCATGCTGAAATCATCTGGGCAACGAGGAAGTGTTCACTTACACATCAGAGATATACAACTACCTAGAGCACTTACCACACACAACTACAGTAAAATCTCTGAGCAATTGGTGGGTCAAATCATGGTACAAATATGCAGAGTTGGTTTCAGATTCATAGCTTTTCTTTTGGAATTCTTTTTGCAAAGATGAAATTACATTATAAATCACTCGTTTAGGCAAGATGCTCAAAACAACAGTTTTTATTTCCTCTATTGGTCCACATCTCAAATGACTTGTCTGCAGAACATTTGTAGGAAGTCTGCTCTGTTGTTTCATTACGGGTATGTCCATTCGCAAAAACACTTTTTCCCTTTCAGAAAGTTTACAGGAGCCAAGAAAAACTAATGACAAAAAACAAAATCCCCAAAAGCCTAAACCAACAATGACAACAACAGAAAGAAAAAAAAAAGGCAAACCAAACAAAACAGGAAAGTTATTTGTATCATACAGATCTGATTTGATTTTTATTCATTAGCCATGTCTTTCAGAAGTGAAGTTCAAATGTGACAAAGCAAAATTGATTATATTCTTAATTGAATAGATAGAAATGTCTATGAACTCATCTTGCAAAGACAGATATGCTGACTGTAGACACATGAGATTCCTATAGGATATAGAATCAGATTAAAATGGAACATGGGATAAAATTAGGAGGAGGAATGAAAGAAACAAAGTGAAATCATCCAAACCCTATGAGGTCAATGGACAGTGTCAACAAGGATGGAGAGAACAAAAATTCAGTTAAATTGTAATCTTTTAAAAAGTAAGTATGTTTTTGTTTTATCTGTGTCCTAATAGTACTGCTTTTGTATGAGGCAAAGACTTGGAGATGCATAGTTGGTTCCAAACTCAGGCTTCAGTTCCAAATTAAATTAATTATGGAGATCTCATCAAGATATTCCTTGCCTTGTAAGTGAGATACCTCCAACAGTCTTGGTACAAAACTAAAAGATGGATGATGAGATTTCGACTAGCTTTTTTGAAGGCTTTTGTGGGGATCAATTATGTGGAGAAAAATAGGTAGTTTAGAGTGATTGAACTATAGATCTTCGTGTACCAGTATTTTAAAAGTTAAGATGCTGATCATTTTCTGTTTTCATCAAAGTTCTTACGGTAACACCACTATTTTTAGTTCTAACGTATTTTCATGTGTTCAATGTTGCACAAAGGTTGGACCGGAAAAAGCTTTCTTTCTGTTATTCATTCAAGGACAGGAAAAGAATTTCTTCAAAGTACATGTATATGTTCAGTATGGCCTAACAGTCCCTTTTATAGAACTGAGTGTGTCCATGACCTCTTAAGATAAGAAAAGCTGCAACAGAATGCATGTGGTGTAGTAGAAAATGAACCCTGAGTGTCTCTTCACTCTCAGCATTCAGTGAATTGCCCTGGCAGACAAGAAACCAGCTATGATCCAAACAGATCTCTCTTAGTTTTCTTCCTCTTTGAGTCTCTAAATTAATTTTAACTTGTCTTAATTTCCTTTTCTATCAAGCATAATGTTTTTACTGCTCTGAAGGCTGCACCTGTTCCTGACACACTTTCCAGTAATACTGGCACACAAATAACAGTGTCATCTGCTGAGTATCCACATCCATTCTCATCAATGTCTGCAGTATTATGTAGAGCAGGTCCATGAGACTCATGATTTACTACCCCATGGACAGCACTTTGACTGATGAATAGATACAAATAAAAGCAGAAGCTTGTCTTTCAAAGCAATAATGCCATAAAGGCAGTCCTTTATTCACCATGTGATAAAATTCAGTCTTCAGATTTCTGCATGTGATGAAATTCCTCCTTCTCTACTTACTGCAAAATTTCCACTCAATGAAACCATAGCATTACATTCATGAAACATATGTGTAGTTCTCAAACATGTCATTGTTATTCAATATACTTTAATGAAATAAGTCTATAAATAGATTACACATTCAATAGTGCAAACAAGAAATGTTGTCTCTTTCAGTGGCTGTGGTTGCAAGAAGGGTTTTATTGGAAGCCAAAAAACTGGAAGGCTCTCAACCAATGTCCAAGTTGTGCAATAAGTCAAATCCAGAGGTTTCAGCACTGGTTAAAATTGGTTTAGTGAAAGCCCCTAGCAGAATCAATACTGCTTTAAAGCAGTTGTAACATATGTAATTAAGGCACATTTCAGATATATCAGAATATGTTTTTCTGATCCTATTACTACTGCTCCCAGGTCACTGTGAGACAGTTTGCTTTTCTTAGCGTTCAAATCGTAAAAGTATTAGAGCTGAGTGGGAGCACAGCTGTTGTTCACATATTACAGAAGAAGGGAGAGAGGAAAAGGAAAAAAAACCAAGTCAAATGACTCATAAGCACTTAGAAGTAGTAAAACATTTTGAAGACGAGAAAAAGAAATCCTTACATTTCTGGATCCTGTTTCGATAAAGACACACAAAAACATGCACAAAGTTACTTATTTGTGAACAGGTTTAAGTTTTCATAGCTATTCTTTTTCACCACAGTGTCTTCTCCAGGTATGAAAATAAAGACTTGGTTTTATATCAGATTTTCCATAGAAAACAACTAAATAGATTCAAACTGCGGGTCAAAGAGATGTTTGATGAATTACATGAACTGTTGTCATAAAATTTTGAACATACTATGGATACATGAGCCATTCATAACTGAATGGTGAGCAGGATTAAAGCAACAGTGAAAATTAGGAACCATCCTTTTGTGAAATTTATAAAATCTACAAAAAAACCCCCACAAAAACCAAGAAAAGATACTGTCATAAGGTTTTCACATTAATCTAAAATGTACTTTCTTTAGGGTTCTTGCATTTACTGTAGTGACAGACTCTTCCTCCACAGTGATCCACAGGAAAACAGCGTCTCTGAACTCTCTTTCTCAAATGAGTAGATCCTTTACCAGGTTATTCTTTTCTCTGGCTCAAAAAATGACTCACACTGTAATTTACACTCAGTAGTTGTATAGCACTTAAATAGGAATGACTGTGTCATTTATAATAGGTGGGGGGTTTGTATTGTCATTGGTACTCTTATTAAGGACTGGACTGTAAATCCCTTCCTGACACTGAGAAGTAGCTACTCACTGAAGAGGTCCTGTAGCTCCTTTAAACAGTAGTTCATCATAAAAAATAAAAGGCTTAAAAGTCTGGATTTAAATATTTTATCCTTAAATTTGTCACTAATAGGATCTCTAGGTAGTGACACAAAACAAAATATCTGAAACTGCTGTTAAAGATACCTGTTCTCTCAGGTACATCAGAAGACCCTTTAGGGCTTATCAGTTCAGACTGATAAGACTTGTTCAAATGTTGAAATTTCAATCACTGGTGTTTTAGACTCAGTTTGTCTAACTACCATCAATTACAAAGTTACAGCTCTTGGTTTACAGAACCTTCTTCCCACTCAGGAGGATGCAAGTTTTATTTCTCCAACATGCCCCAAATGCTGTATAGTTCCACAGGTCTTGGTGTGTGAGGGCAACTCTGGGAGGTTCATTCTGTCTCAAAGTCTTTGTGTCTCAAGGCCTATTGGGGAGAGCTTTTTGGGTAATAAATGCAAAGAAAGGGAGCTGGTTATCGCCAGCCTTTAGAGGGCAGTAAAACACCATCTTTTTAGACACACTTTTTATTCACCCCAATTAACTAAGGGCAATTTTTGAAGGTTAATCAGTCGTTCAGATATCAACAGTATTTATAATCAAGTGATGTTTTCCACTCCTTTGGAGTGGACTCATCTATCTGTTCTGGGAATTTTGAAGTACATACCTAGTGAAGCCTAAATAGGCTGTAATCAACACCCATTTTGCACCACAGAGGTTTCCCCCAGAAACGTGCTGCAGATGTGGGTTTCCCTCACACATAATTGTGTCCTATGGCATACCCAAAGCTGCTATACTGAACATGTACGTTTGTAGACACATTTAAGAGTAGGAAGCAAGTTGTGAGCTGATCAGGCATTCTGATTTCTGTACCACTTAGAAAATGGTTGTGTGAGGGCTGTGAGGACTTGACCACACAGGAAAAATCTCTCTGACACATATTTTCTTCCCCACAATTTTTCCTTCTACCTGTGGTCATCCAAGGCTTTTGAGCTGCAACCTGTTTAGGATGGAGTCTGCACTGCCTTGGAGCCCAAGTGTCATCTTGTGTTCAGTCCCTCAGTGGAGTACTCTGAACTTGTCGGGTTTGGCTAAAGGGAACAGAGATTATATTGTTAAACCAGGACAATTCATGGCAATATTGGCTCAAGCCTTATAGTGTATTGTTGATGGGGAGCATCTGGAAAAAGCAATTTGAAAGAATGGTAAGATATCTGTGGGGTTTTTCTGACAGTTCAAAATAAATGAAGATACAATTCATGGTGTGTAAGTAGGAAACAAAGTAAGAGTTGGTTTGGTAATAATATTTCTTCTAATGAAACTTGCAACAATGAAAGCAAGATATTAATTTGTGTAATGAAAAAGTGAGTAATTTTATGGATTTTATTAACCACATTGTCTTAAACCAAATGTTGAAAACATAATAAAATAAAGTTTATGTTAAAGTTAAAACTTTACATGAGTAGAATTTCCTTCAGCAATAACAAAATATAGTTTAAAATAGCTATTTAAAGGTAAAATTCAGTGCATTAAAACACTTCTTATTCCACTCCTTTGTAACAGGGTGTCTACAGAACAAATAAAACCACATTCTCTAATACTTAATTTCCGTCTCTAACAGTCTGGCAATTTTGAAAAGTTGTTTTCCTCTTTGCAATGTAATTTCTGTTTCAGTTTCTTATTTTGATTACAATATAACCTGTCCTGTGTGCACTAATAGAAAGAAAAACCCCTGTTTTCTTAAAAAACTTTTCACAAGCTTAGAAATTCATCAGCTAATTACAGTGAGAACCATTTAGTCACATCTCTGTAATGCTTCAGGAATAACCAAGAATAAGAAAAATATTTATTATTAAAAAATAACTTGTGCAGAAACTGAAAAGTCTTAATTCTGGAAAAATTGTGTAAATTAAATACTGTAACTTCTACTCGTATATGGTTATACACAGTGTTTCTATGGAAAAGAACTTTTCTCAGAGAAGCAATTTCTTAGGCAATAATTTCTGAAATTTAAAGTGCTCTATTGAGTGTTTAACTCTAATTTTAATATGCTGATACTGAGAGGATTTTCTTGACCAAATTACCACAATTCTTTTTTCAATAGAGAAATATCTATGAAAACTCAATTGCTAAATTACGTGCTTATTTTTTAACCTTATATGTAGAAAATGTGTTATGACTCTGGTGTGAAACTTGCTGTTTACAACAATGATTTATTATGTTAACTACTTTTTCAAAAAATATCCATTTATCCTATATTCAATAGATTTAATTTCCTCAAAATTTAGAGTAACCTGGTTAGACAATTCTGCCATTTTATGAAATAAAATTTCCTCATGTGCTATGGACATTTTCCTTCCCTAAAAATAAGTTTTTCAAAATCGTGTAAATAAAAATTCCTTACTGAGTCCTTCCTTAAGGTGAAACACCTTGATAATTCCTTAATGTGAAAGAAAATTAGTATCTGTGTCCTAAAAGTCAGTCAGTTATATAAAGAATTAAAAAGTAACAATCTTACCTTGGATTTCTAATAAAGGAACAAAATGTAGCAGACCATTGCTGATGGTCTGAAGGCAATAAGATTAATAGAAGGGCATAGGATGTTTATGACCACTGAGCAATACTAAAGCTCTGGACACATTTGTAGCTGCTCTCATAAAGAAATCTCCAGTTCAGCTCCGTGTGGCATTGAGCATACTCACAGCCTGCTGATTCCCAGTTCTAAAGGAGAAATCTCTGTCACCTATCAGGTTGTTGGCAATTATTTAAGCCATTGGAACAATTTTTCTGGATTTGGGATTATTACTGCTCTCATGTAAGAAAGAGTGTAAGGGATTTGACTTTCACTAGATTTGTGATTTCTGAAAAGGTAATTTTGTATTATGGGAGAGGCTTCTTTGATAAAAATAGTAAGCTACTTTATAAGGGAGATGAAAATTATGATTTTGCTGCTATTATAGTGCAGTGTTTTTCACTACAATGCCATCTAAGTGCTTAAACATGTAATCAAACACTACATGGAGTTGGCCAGTGGATTTCAGTTGCTTAATTATCTCCCAAAGTGATTTCTGAAATGACAGTTTCTCAAAGAAAAATCATTACCCCTTTGCCCTAATTATTATTCTGGAAAGTTATTAATTTTCAGCCCCATATCATGACAGCCTTATATATATTCCTCCCTTAATAAAAACCCTTTTTCCCCAAAAAGAGAGTAAAAAAGACATGTAGAAGATCTTTAGGCAACACCACTGTCTGCATTTAAAATTATACAGGGTAGACACATTGCTCTAACATGAATATATCATTTGGTTTAAGTCTTCACTGCATTTAACTAATGTGTGACTAATGGCACTGTGCTCTTCATAGTATATTTTTATTTAAATGAGGAAATCAAATGCAAAAATACCACAATGCATTTGTATAAAATCTCACCAGAAATTGTTGATTACTTTTGTCTAAAAGACTTCAGAATACATGACTTCAGGGCTAACAGGATAATGCAAAAATCCCCAGAAACAGGGAGTGCAAAATGCCATGTGTATGGGTGGTCCACTCTATAAGATCCTGAGTATAAGTTATTTGAGCCATGTACATACTTAGTTGCACTTTTAAGCACAGCACAGTACTAAGTTGATGTAGTGCTCTCCAACAGCTTCATATCCTTCTTATATTGTGGTGCCTAAAACTGCACACAATATCCAAGGTAAGGCCACCCCAGTGCAGAGCAGAGCAGAGCAGGACAATCCCCTCCCTCGACCAGCTGGTGATGCTTTGCCTGATGCCCCCCAGGATATGGTTGGCCCTCCTGGCTGCCAGGACACTGCTGGCTCGTGTTCAACTGTCATCGACCAGGACTCCCAGGTCCTTTTCCTGGCACTGCTTTCCAGCGTCTCATTCCCAGTCTGTACAAACATCCAGGGTTGCCTCAACCCAGAATCCAGCACTTCCCCTTGAACTTTATATGCTTGGTGATTGCCCAGTGCTCTGATTTGTCGAGGTTTCTCTGCAAGGCCTCCCTGCCTTCAAGGGATTCAACAGCTCCTGCCAGTTTTTGTCAGATGCAAACTTCCTTAGCACCCTGTGTACTGCTAGCATAGAGGACAGTTAAGGTGGTTAAAATGATGCAACATCCTGAATTGGAGAAGACAGATGTAAAAACTGAGCCCATTAAAGGTGAAGAACAGGAATGTAGCCCATCACTTAGGGTATCAACAACGACAGTGCTTTTGCCAGTGTTCCCAGGCACAGAATGGGCAGAACTAAGCTCATCTGCAAGATAGAATGAGCAAAAGCAAAGCCCATGGATGACACTGGCAAAAGGGCAATGTGTTGCTCAGACAGGAGGTGATTGATGAGCACCAGGCAATGAACTGTTTGCAGACAATGAAGTGTGATGTGTCCCCTAAGGTAAAAGTGTATGAGGGTGTTTAGAAGGATACAGATATTGAGGAAGACTCTTAGTCAAATGGAGGGTAAGATGTCTGTTGTGAATATCAAACATTTGATACTGAACTCATGAAGCAAATACGAGATTCCTTTTGACAAAATGAACGTCCAATACGAGATTTTTAAATAATGAAAATGGAAACTTCTGATAGCCATAACATTTTGCCATCCACCTAGTGATGCTTGAATGTTGCTGGACTGGGGCAACTGCTGTTTCTCATCAGGCTGTGAAGAACAGCTATATGTTTCTAATGATATTTTGTTTGTTGCCTAATTAAAACTGGCATCAGAAGAAGTGACTGCACTGTCACAGGGAGAAATTATTTTTATTCCTGTTTCAATCTTTTAAAAACAGAAAACAGATGTTCCCTTCATTCTCTACTCCAAATAATAAAAGGCTCTATGATACAGGCAGGACTGTATAGCCTATAACCATGTAGATGTGGACAGAACATTGTCTCGTGCAGGGTTTCAAGATCACAAGAAACAGTTAATGTTGGTCTCCTTTTTTCTCCTTTACTCTGTTTTCTCTTTGTTTTTTTCTCACATACTATTGTTTGTTGTGCTCTTGTGATATAAATAGGACAGGTTCGAGCTTTTATAGAGAAAGCAGCAAAAATGTTGCTTTGTGACTGATGACTTTTTTTTCCAAATTTGTATCAGCTACACAATAATTCAACTTAACTCCTTCCAACACTTTCAATATGCAGGCAGACTTTCAGACAATGCCTCATTACTTTTTTTCGAAGAGAACTGAAACCTCTCAGAAGAAAATGTATTTTACCTGTAGTTAAAATCCTATTTCCTAACATTATGTGAACTCCATTCAAACAATGGAGTTTTCTGAGTTAATGAGTGCACTATCAGGTGCAAAAGACATTCTGGCAAAAAGACTCCTTGCAAAAGACATTCCAGACTGCTGTCATCAGGTACTTTTCTTGACCAGATAGTACAAGACTGCCCTGAGGCATGCTATGACATTATGTGTTGTCTTCAGTGTCTTGGTGTACTGTTTTAGTAACTCTTTCCGTGTGCAGCGAAGAGTGACTTGTTTTCATGCTTCACTATAACCTGAGCAATGTCCCATTAAAACAATATTTGTTTGCTCCATTCATTTGTAGTTGCATTTATATACTCTAAGTTGTTTGAAACACAAAATATAGCACTGTTTTAAGTAAAAGGGAAAGTAGAATAAAACTGTGCTGAAAATGACACATATATAAGTGATTTCTGGGGAATTTTAATTTTAATTCACTTTTTCAGGAGTTTTGTGTGAGGAAATCCATTTATTTTCTGAGATGTCAAGAATATACTCTAAGAACTGCTCACCAGCAACAGAAGGACAGATTACCAAGTTGCTATTTCCATGAAAGACAATACAAAATTCTAGAGAAAGCCTTGGTAACATCAGGCAAGGAAACAAGTGAACACCTT
>JAWWLZ010000001.1:49292063-49306457 GCA_035041345.1 Poliocrania exsul | reverse complement strand
TTGTGTCAGTGTATTTACTGTATTATTATTATTAAATTGTAGTTCTGACTTATAATATCTCTCGTGCTGAGTTCATTTCTTCTGCTGGTTTACCTTAAAACCAGCACACTGTGTTACAATCTTTTGGGATATTTATACAGGGTAACTTTGAAAAGCTCCACCCAAAGATCTATCCCCATTGCATCACGGGTGTCTTCACATTTCTTCTGCTGTTCTGTCGTGGAACAAGATTGCCATCTTGTGTCCTGTTTTTCGGTAGAAGAATGTGGGGAAGGGGCATTGGAGGGTCTTTGCATCTTCCTCATCACGAAGTCTTCCTCATGTTGGCAGGTTTCCTGGCATGTATAATGAATTCTTGCTGACCAATAAACTCCTATCCAATTGTTCTAGCTCCTACTAAGACACTTTCATTTTTCATTGGTTAATACACATCTAGGTTATTCTTTACTTAAACAATTCTCTATTGAATTTACTTCTTAGCAGAAACAATCTCTATTGGCTAAGCTCTGTGAGGTGCATGACTTCTGCAAATTAATTTCTTCCAGGTGCACTACCCCAATATTCTTTTTTTAGCTCAAGATTTCAATCTTCATTTTACAATATTAAATTGATAAAGGAAAAAACCAACTAAAATTATTAAAATAGAACTCTCTACAAGGGTCAGAGCCCCCTAAATTCCTAAACTATCTGACATCAAGGCATCTCTCTCTTTCATTGTGCTTAGATTTTAAATGTAATTGTCTACAATTGTAACACATTTAAATGTTTTAAAAATATATTCATCTGAAAACAGCCAGAATTGCCGAGAAACTGCATAGCTCACAAAGACACCCAATGCTTCAACATGAAAATGAGGCATTAACAAAAGATATTTTACACACATGTATTTGTGGTAATATGAGTAGTTTATTTTTGAGAAGTAGAAAGAAACTCTTGGGAACATGTATTTCCTTTGGAAACAAAACCTGGAGGGCAAGATATTTTTTAATCAGAGGTTACCCCTGTGTTTAGAGTTTAGGATTCATTTTGAGACTCGACAAAAGCAGTATAAGCTGGGTTGAATAAGTTTTTCCTGAATTTTAATAACAAGAGTGAGAGAATTAACAGACTTTTGAAAAAGATAGATTAAGGATGGAATATTTCAAGGACCAAATTAAGCTTACAATTAAAATTTAATCAATAGGCTAAATTGATTACTGAATTAACATAGCAGATAATCAACATAAACTTTGTGCTTGACTCAGGTGAGGTTTGTATTATTTTGCTTTTAGATTTTAACTTCTCCTGCCTACACACCTCCCCAGAACTCTAGCTGATATATTATGTTTCCATACCAGAAGAAGGTTTGTGTTGAATATACAAACTTTACAGAACATAGGAATTGGTACTGGTCTTAGGCATTTGTCAAGGAAACTTTTCTTGTTCTTTTCAAGGAAACATGGATTTATGAAGGCCTTAAATGATGATGCTTTAACACCTAGGGCCAGAAATTTTACAGTACAGGACTTAATATGTAAGTCATGTCCTTTCAGAGTGAGATACAAACACCTATAATTAATCCTTTATATGAATTTTATGGAAATTTGGACTCGCTCAGATGACAATTCCCAGCTTATAATACATTGAGTTCACTTATTTGAACTCAAAATCCATGTTATTAGAACACAGCTTCTAAAAAGATATGCAGAGAAGAGAAGGTTTTAACTCTTGGGCCTTTTAGTGTGAGTGCCTTATTTCAGATGCATTGAAGGGTGTCCATTTATCAATAGCTTTCAGAAAGATAGAAGATACTTGTAAACAGCTCTGCACTGAACTGCACGTGGCTTTCCCTTTCAAAACCCCTCTGAAGGAGAAGGAGGAGCAGTGAAATTGTTTTATGTGATGGCCAATTTGGTATGTGGGACAGAGAGGGCCTCCACCCTGCCTGCTTCTCAACGTGCAGGGATTGACATCTGTTGCTCTTGCAGGCACGTTGAGTCAGGCTACTGATCTTTGCAGACCAGGTGGGAAGCAACTTCCAGCAGCTTCCAGCCATGTCTTTACCAGCAGGTCAAACAGCCCCCAGACACGTTCTGGAACAAAGAGACCAAGTATTAGAGAATGGCCCACCTTACTCCAGTAAAACTGTACTCAGCACACCCTGTTTAAACAGGCTGATGGCATCCAAGCTGTGTGCCTGGAATGATTCCTGGACTGTTAGGTCCTTGAATGCCTTAGCTGTGTCTGAGAATCAGCAGACTCCTAGGTCGAAGTTTTGCCTGGGAAGTGTACAGATCATCTCATTCTTCCATAGCAGTTTACTTTACTTTGCAAAGGGTAGCCTGCATGCCTGATAGTAGGTTTTACTTCTCTGCAGGTAGAAATTCAAAGTCCACTTGGTAGTGAAATGAAAGGGAAGAGAGAGAAGTATCAGACATATGTATTTAATGCTTGGGGCGTCATTGTCATTGCTGTCCTCAGAATTTTGTGCTACAAGAGGCATTGGATAAAGTATATAAACAACCCTGGGAGCAAAACAAAAAAAGGGTTTATATGCTTTCAAATGAGCATTCCAATCATCTGTACTTCAAGATTTGTGTTCCTTCTACCCAAAACCTAGCAAAAATTTCACCACTCTAATGCAAAAGGAGAATGCTTCACCCAACAAAGTCTGCTACTCAAGCATTAAGATGAGAAGATTCAAGAGGTACTGTGACTGAAAGTCCTTGCAAAGAAGGAATGAAGTGAATGTATGCCGATACAAAGGAGACTTGGAGGTGAGAACTTATATACTGCACTCACAGGGTTGGCAGTAGCTTAATGGATAGATCAGATTCATTGCACATTACATTCTTGTAATGATATTTTTATGTTCTCTCTCCTCAGTATTGACTCATAATGAATGTAAGGAATAGTTATTTGTTTTGACACTAGGTACCTGAGACCGTGTGTCTGACTTGAAAATAGGTAAATTCATAGATGAGATCTTGCATGTCTTTGAAAGGCCTGAGAGACAAATTTGTCAAGTTGAGAAGTTAATCAAGGATATCCCACGTAGATCTTTGGTTTGACTTTTAGAAACATAGCTAATAAAGCTCAACCCTAAATCTGTCATATGTAGATTGTCCTCTGGTCCTTCTGTTTATTTTTCCTTTACAGCATAGGAAATGAATCCAGAAGGTGTTTTGCAGCTGTTCTGTTTTGACAGACACAAGATGTCTATGTTCCAGTGAAAAGGTTATCAGCAGGAGGTTGTTAGGTGGTTTGCAGGAAAAGCTGTCATGATTTCCTAGCTCCCAGCAAGTCTTTGGCTGTTCTCAAACTTATTGAACTGCAGAAAAGCAGTAATTAAAAATCACTATATCTAAAATCCTCTGCTTGTCATTCCTTCCAAGAAAATATTTCCCCTGTTCATGTATCATGGTGTTTTCCTAGGTGCACAAGATTTTGACAAATATTTACCTATCAAGCAAATCATTAAACCTGGCTTTCCTTGTAAAATTGGATTTGATGTCAGTTAAAAATTGTATTAATAATACACTTGTCAATGTTCATACACTCCTCTCAGTTCCTTTAGAAGAATGTTCTGTTTGATGATGTGTAGGGACCATTTGTCTAACTGACCATTGAGAGACATTTAAGTTCCTTTGGATGAGTCAGTTTGACAACCTAAATTCTCTTTGACCCTTCATATGTGCTCATGTAACACAAATATTGCATTTTCCGCTTTCATTTAAATCTCAAAAACTTCCTGATTTTTTTTCTCCTCCATTCTGAAATAGTGTAGTAATTTGATTAACTGCTAAAAGTCTGGTGGCACTTTGGAGCACTGTTCTTGTTGGCTTGAGAATGCCACATGTCCTAGTTCAGCAGGTGGGACCAGTTATCACTGTGTGGGGGTGATCAAAGCCATGTATTCTACACCCCTCTATTCATTTCCCAAGAACAATGGACCATTTGCAGCAGCCCAGGGCACACCTGACCCCTCAGGGTGTGAACTGGGTGTGAAAGACATCTGGGAGATAAGAGCTGTGATAACTCCCCTCCAGGGAGTCATTAGCACCTTCACACCCAGCCTGATGGGGTGTGTCTGCTAATGGGCCAGCAAGGATTCCAAATTACCCCATGACTCACAGAGTTAAATGACCCATTGTGAGATTCCCCACCCTGGGGGAGGGACTGAGTGCTCCCACCTGGACCTGGGGGTATATATCTTGGGGGTAAGATCCAGAGGATCCAGAGGAGCAGCAGAACCTCGACAGGAAGAGACCATCACTTTCAACCAGACTGCAACCACCACTCTACCATATAATTTCTGCTGCAGTTGGTAAATGCTCACATCTTCCTGCAATCCGTATATGTTTCCTGCCAGCCTGTGTGTCAGATCTCACCATACCCTGCACACTGACTGCATTGGGGTGAGGTTTGTGTGGGAGCAGACTGCAAGAGGCCATCATAGTAAGCCCAGTTCTGGATGCTCTTCAGTGCTCCTGGAGGCACTATGCTTAGATCAAACCTACACCCTGAGCTCTTCTCACAGTGCCTCAGATTGGATTCCTGCCTGTATTTCCAGAGCTACTGGAAATTTCTGTTACTTGAATGTGTCAGTTGTACTAGAAAAATCAGGACATATGCTCCAGTTTCCTTAATTCTGACAGACACATAGATGAGTGTGTGATTCTGAGGCTCCATAGCCAGACTTAAGAGACTGAGAAACACGAATACATATAAATGTAATCTTAATTAAGAATTTTTATTTAATCTTTCTCCCCTAACATATGGTAAAGTTTACTGGAAAGAAGATTTTGAAATCTGCTAGGAGAAATTATGGAATGCACATTAGAGGTATTGAAGTGGCTTAGAGCAAACGGGAGACAATAAGCAGGCTGTTATTTGAGACTGTGGCGTTGTCAGAGCCAGTGTGAACATGTGTAGTCAGGAATTTTTCACGTTTTCCCACAAAAATACATTATAAAATAAACTGTTACTCTCTTCCTCAGGTGGCTCATATACTTAGGGTGACTCCTAGTTCAGTTCATTGCAGTTCACCCTCAAATCCCGAACTACATTGTTCAATGAGTATTCTCATAAAAGAGAGAGAAAAAAAAAAAGAGGAGCACTCTGTGATTTATCAGGGACATCAAAATATAGCACATTTTCTAGACATAATGTCAGTCCAGACATTCTATCAAGCTGTCCACAATATCTCTAGCATGATCTCTACATTCCAAGAATCTTGAAAGAAAAATTGACTCATTTCCCAGCATAAAATCGTCTTACATCCCAAATGAGTTTGTGTTGGAGGAATATGACATGCTCATAAAATAAAGTGAAAGTAATGAAATTGTTTTCTGAAATGTGCCTAGGTTCCAATGCAGAAGAGAAGGCTACCACAGCTATCTAAATGAGTTGTTATTATACACATGACTCACAGCACTATATGTATGCACCTTGTGTATTAATCGCCATCCAGTGAAATGTGAATGTAAACCTTAGTGCATAACTATCAAGCTTTAACAGACAAGATATGGTAATAATGCACCTCGCAGTTGAGGAGGAATAAATCTCTCATGGCAGAGATGAGTGACTGGGGATGGCAGGAAGACAGGGAGAGGGAGGAGAAAAACAACAGCAATCACTGTAAAACAGTAACATGTACTTGTAGCCTTTAGGATGAACTAGGACCTCATTCTACTAATGCCAGAGGTATTGTAAAAATGTTCCTGTTTTGGAAATTAAGGTCAGAGATGTTAAAAATGCTAATAAAAATGTTATCCTTATTTAAACTGAGCCATTGGAATTATGTTTGCAGGATTTAACAGCAAATTATTAGAAACAGATTCACCTTTAAAGTAGGCAAAAGCACACCATGCTGAATATGTAAACTAGGTTAGCTCTCATTTAAATTCTCATTTAAATTGCTGAGAAAAGACGCCAAAGGGAATGTGATTTATCACTAGATCCATCTGGTAGATCATAGCAAAAAGCTAGTGTTTTAATTACCATTACTTTGTCAAATCATAAAAATCACAGAAATGTGTAGTGAAGGGGACTTAAAATGAACCTTTTATGAACATCTCTTTTGAGAGATACTTGGCTAAGCCACAGTCATCCTGGGCTGGGGATTTTACTATCTTTCTAAAGCCTATTAAAGCCTTTTAGCACTTTCTTCTCTGTTAGCCTTAAAAAAGGAAGGGTTTTTTTCCTCATATCTGCCTGATACGTCCATTTCTAAAAATTAAGGTAATTATTATTTCTTCTAGCTTTGGTAGACATAGAGAACAGCCACAATACTCTTTTGTTACTACAAACTGTATCAAAACTCCTTTATGTCATTCTTTTTTAAGCAACCCGAACCCAATTATTTGGATGTTTTTTAAATATTGTCCCAACAGCCTCTCCCACTGACTTTTTGTACCAACCTCTCACACCTTTGACAGATGTCCCCATGGTTGATGAAAACCCAATATAAAAGCTGGAATGTACATTTGCAGAGCTGTTCTACCTTTGGCTATTGGTATGTTTCAGTGGCAGGAGCAGGGAGGCTGCAGGTAGACAGAGGCAGTGACACTCCACTGCCATTCTTCTATCCTCAATTTGCCCCTCCATGGCCAGCTTGGGAGGCAATTTCAGCTGAGGGCCCTATGGATGTAGGGTGAGAACTTCTCCCTCCCTCCTTTGTCCTGAAGCAACACAGAATCCTGAGGAAATGGGACAGAAGAACTAGGAAAAATTAGGTGGTCTTGAGAATTGCCAGTGATTTTAAGGGTTGGCTGAACTAAACAGGGAAAGAGTTGTCTAGTACAGCCCTTACAGTTTGGGTCAAGATGGAAATATGTGACACATATGTGACAGGTCAAATTATTGCTTTGGTGTCATTCCCGGGTGACAACTTAGAAGTTTAAGTTTTGTGTCCTAGGTGTTTATTTTTATGAAGATTATTAAGAAACTCATATTTAAAGTTTCTCAAATACTTTTCTTCTGATGACATCATATTAGGTACCTTCAACTTTTCTGGTATTAGTCGTTCCAGCTGAAATTTGATGTCTTTACTTTGTGAAGGTACTGCTTTGGCTGAGCCAGAGTTACTCTAATGGCAATGCAATGGAGGCAAAGAAAAACAAACCTTCCCCATCATGAAAAATAAATGTGTGATCACAATTACAGAACTCCAATTGCTGGCTGAACTGATGGAATGAGGTTTGCTGTATTTGTTATTTGGGGTTAACAGTATTTCCATTTGACACATTTTGAAGGAGTTATTTTTTTCATTTGCACAGACTACTTAAACATTGATTCTCTTCATGTTGTTGCACTTTCTAATCTTGTCAGTGTTTTATTTTCTTTAAAAAAATATTTTGGATGGACAAAATATAGAATGAGAGAGGCAGAATGACTAGCTACCCACAAGAAGATTCCATAGGGTGTTTCTGGGGGCTGGAGCATGGAGCTTCTCTGCAACAACCCATCCTCTGCAGTTGGAAAAGGGCACAGCTGGGGCAATGTGGCCAGACCTGTCCAAAGGCTCCTATGGTACCTTCTGAGGTAAACCTAACTTTTCAGACTGACAAGCAACTAATCCAAGAGGGTGGAGGGGTGCCCTCTAGGAAGGGAGGAGAAATTATGTTTTATTTTTCGTCTTTTTATTTCTGGGGTAAATGAGCTGCAGAACTTTCTTTAAATACATTTTAATTCTCCATATGTGTTTGCACTGCTTGCACAAGGAAATTAGATAGGGTCTTTTGATGTTGCTATAACATAATTATCTAGAGTGAGATTTATATGCAGTCTTAAACCACACATTTATTAGTTCAGCATTATTACTGAACTTCTATTAGTTGTATCCCAGACAAGGACCTTATCTTTTATACAGCTCCTCGTTATTTTTCTTAAGACCATATAATGTCTCTATTTAAATGGTCTTTAGTTTATCTTTTTAGTATTTTTAAATTTTATCATCTAAAGAAATAAATGCCATCCCTCTGAATCCTCTCATGAGAAAACAAAACACATCCCAAAGCCCTTGTAGCTATGGAGGTTCATCACTGTGGCTTACTTTAAAACCTGCCTTTCTTACATGAGTCATTCATTTCAGTGTTTACTGGAGAAGGGCATCTTTTAGGGGGATGGAGAGAGATTTAATGGAGTAAAAGTAGATTTTTTTTTTCTATCACAGATTTAGAAACCTTTAGGAGCTTTAGTTATGAATGGGGATGTTGTACTGACCCAAGGGAATAATATCATTTTCTACCCTATGACAGGACTTCATCTTACTATTTTTAAGACCTGTCTTTATTGTGTTTTTTGAAATGCTTTGAAATCTCAGAGGAAAAAGACTTATGTAAGAACTCAGCTTAAAAGATGCTGAAAATTCTCTGGTCAGAAAAACACTTACACAGGTATTTAACTCAGAGTGCACAGGAATACCCTGGGAAATAAATATGCTTAAAGCTAAATACATACTTCTCTGCTTTGTTGGATCAAAACCAAAGCTCTCAAATCCTTGCAGGACTGAGCTCTCATTCTTTATGTTTTTAAAGCATATTTGATTACTGAGTATCATAAATCTAAGCACAGTGCTACAGAATATTTTCAAGTCTCTACCACCTGGCCTTGCACCACTGGACTTCAGTAGTAAGCTTTATTTCAGGGGGAATGAGACCAAATCTTCATGGTGTGATAGATTGATGTGGAAATCCTGTTCATCTGTCATACAGATAATATATGCACTGAATGGTAAATGGTAACAATCTGTGTCCTAAAATTATACATAGACTATAATATTTTTTGCTTAGTAAAAGCATCCAGAAATGTACTGTGCATTTTATGAACTAAAACAGAGTGAAACACTTACCTCAAGGCATTTCCCACCTCTGTGTACGGCAATCCAGCAGGGGAGCATCACATGTAAGCAAGACTGGTGAGGAGGAAAAGGGAAGATGAGCTAGGAATATATGCACACCTTAGATGCAGAGCACAAGCCTTGCAGAAGCACTTACTGCCAGCTGCCTGTCTCACTGCAAAAAGAATGAGGTAACAGTGTGCCACTTTGGAATAAAGAAGTAAACCTTCATTTCCCACTACTTCTCAAAGATGAGAAGGTAGAACATAACATCAAATGCAATAGTTATAAGAGACAAAAAAAAAGAGAAAGGCAGATTTACGAGGCACAACAAAGTCAGGCTGTGTGGTTTGTGCTCATTTAGAAAAGCAAAAATAAGAAAACCAAGAAAGCATTTGCTGGTAGGCTTTCTTACTAGTCTTTGACCTGAGTTCAAGAATCTGCCTGCACTTATCCCATACAGAATGCCAGAGCTGTGTGTGCTATCTTGGTCAATCATGTCAGCACTGCTATAACAAAGCTGGAGGGTCTGTTTTTAGCATGGTGTTAACTATAATAATCACCTAGATGTACTGCAACAAGCTTCCAATGGACTTCTCAGTAATTACATCACCTGTAATTACCCAATAATCATACTGGATATTGTTCATAAACTCCTAATCCACCTTTTGCAAATATTCTGTTGTTTTCTTTTCTGGTTTGAGGGTTCTTTGGTTGGTTTGCGTTTTTTATAATCCTTTTCCCTCATAGGTTTTATGTGTGGAAAACTACTCGTCTTTTTTCCTAGAAATGGTTGGGTTTGCCTTACAAAATAAAAGCTGCAGAACCACGGGCAAGATCAGAAATCACAAAACTCAAATAACTGAGAAAAAGCTGAATCAAAAGAGTAGAAAAAATACAGGTGGTGCATGAGGCATGCATATGTAAATAAAGAAAAAAGTAGTAAGAAGGTAACTGTACATTTAATATTAAGAAAACCTTGTTTTCATCAAAGTCTGTTAAAGGAACAACCTTCAAATGTGCAGAAAAAGAAGCCTCACAGGAGCCATGCTTTTACTAGACCTTAAAAATGTTTACCTCTCACCAATAGGTTATGACTGAACTGATCTGCTGCTTGTTTTCATTTCCTGTTTTTTCACTGCAGTAATGCCATAAAAGGTTGGACCTAAAAGTTATTTTTAAAAATGCTTGAAGCATTTATGTGTTTTTTAAAAAAACTGTCTATTCAAGTTGGGCATTTTGTCTTTCTGAGTCTTGGCTCTGTTATAGTCTGGATGCTACCAAAACCTCTGTTGTAGTTTTGATGTAAATTCTCTCCCTGCCACTAACTCCCCATGCCATTAGTTAAAAAAAGAAGTAGTTATCTACTACCAATTCCTTCTTGATCATTTTGGGTGGGACATCACACAGCTCTTGGGGAAGGTTGGAGCTGTGTGTGTTGTCTGTCAGAGAGAAAACTGTTTGGCTGCTCCTGTGCAGTAAGCTGGTTTTTTCTTGCCACTGCAGTTTCTCCTGGTTTTTGGCATTGGGGTCCTGGTTGCCACTCCGGCCTCGCCATCGCCAGCAGTGTCACAGCCGCCCACCCCACTGCAGCAGCAACCCAGGAGATGAGAGTCACAGCTGCCTTTCGGGACACGCTGCAGCTCTCCACTCCCAGCTTTCCTTCTTTGTTTGGGACAAAGGACAAAGAGAGAGAGAGAATTCATTTGAGTGCTCACCGCTCATCTCTGTCTCGCTGGGAAAAGACTGAGAACTCACCCTGCAGCTTGCCACGGTGTGACACTGACTCTGTCCATAAATATAACTGTTCCAGAAGGAACCTACTGTTTTGGGGGTTGTTCTCTTTTGTTTCTGCTTGTGGTGTTGGAGGAGTAGTTTGCTCTGGACTGTTTACAGTTATATCTATATCTACATATATATATATATGTAATAATTAAGAACAGTTATCCTTCTTATATCCATTTTCTAATTAAAGTTTCTTTTTCTTAAATTTAATAAAGAGTGACGTGATTATTGTGGAGGAATCCACTTCTCTGCTTTTTTGGTAAACATTTTGGCTTCTTCCCTCAAACTAAGACAACCTCCACATTTCCACCTGTGCATGTTACCATGGTTCCATGGTGCATTTTCCTTTTGCTTCATCCTGTCTTCTCTACTGAATGTACAGTTAATACCAATTGCCTACAAAAAATATGGCACCTTCCCCAGATTAGGTGAAAAAGCAGTTTTTTCTTTCTGTCTTGAGGGATCTCTTTCACATTAGGAAACTTATGGCAGTCTTCTATATTCCATTATGATTCCTTTCAAAGAAATGTGCAAACACATCATGCAAACATATCAGAAAAGCACAAATAAAACAAAACTGCGCATTGATATTTTGTGATCCTCCTCAACTTCCACTGGGTAAGAGCTTCTCCCCTGAACTGACACCCTTTCTCCCTGGAGTCTCTGTGTGACAAGTGGCTGCTGTAGCAGGTTTATTTACACTCTGTGAGGATGGCCTTTTCACATTTCTGCTCTTGTCTCTTGCCCTCTAAGTCATAATCACCATCACATGATGGTTCAGAGCTTCTCCACATGTCACTGTTTTTTGCACCATCATTACTGCCATCTAACCATGGTGATAGGACTGAAGTGTACTCAGACTGTGGAGATGCCAAATGTACTGTGTTAGATTTTGAAAAATTAATCAGCACTGCACTCATGAGTCCTAGATTTTGTAGCCATTCTTTACACACAAACCTGCTTCTAAATGAAAAAAAAAAGGCTTGAAGTTTGGCACAGACCTTCAGTTTATCATGATTTTCTAGATCCAGAGAAATCACTCTCTAAGAGACAGATGGCAAGATCTTTAATCTGCATATTTGCACTGGAAGTCCTACTATACTCAACATAGTGCAGTACTCAAAGTAACTGGAGGTGAATCCTAGGAAGTTTTTTTGTAAACTTGCAGTAACTTCACTGGGTGAATAGATCTACAACAAGCTTGTGGCTATGAATAGTTTAGATAATGACTATTTCCAGCATTCAAAATGACGACAATTTACCATTCTACTGAAAAATGAACAGGAACATGTTGTTTGTATAGACACCCATCAAAGATCCTTTTTTGCTTCATAGTGACTATTGCAGCCACTCTATTCTATGTTGATAACAGCCCAATATTTCTATTGTATTAAGTCCTAAAATACTGGAAGATGGAGTTATTTTTTTTATAAATGCACAAAGTAATAATATAATTTCTTAAGTTTGTTCACCTACTAACGTCTCCTTTAAAAGCTAGTCCATGCTTTACTGATTTATGTTTTCAATATATTTTAGCTCTTGCTTTGCTATGAATTCATGCAGTACTCCCCTGTACACATATCCTCCTTGAAGTTCAAAGAAAACCATTAGCACTTAAAAGGGCTTTGGATCTATCAAATCTGAAATTTAAGTCCCTGTGAAAAGTCCTATGAAGGCAGCTCTGTCAGGAGATAGAAACAAGCTGAAAGCTGGAAATTTTTTAAGTAATTCAAAATAAGTAAATCATTAGCAGTACCTTTTTTGTAGGTAAGGAGGTGCATTTTTTTTCCTCTTCTTAGTCATTTTCAGTTTGTTTCTATGATTAGTAATTTTTTTTAAATGACTGTGAATAAACTGCAGAGAAACTTCCTCTCCTGGACATCCATGAAAAAAACTACTTTATTCTCTTCGTGGTCTTTGTGTTTTCCATGGCTTTGAACACAAGATTGTGCTGCATTTTATACCAATTAAATTTTCTGCAAATTTCTATGATGATGAGTGATCAATATTCTGTTTTTGCCAAGAGAGTACATCAATGAGCAAATGCCAGAAGCATGGCAAGTGTGATAAATTACAGGAGTGATCAATACCAGTATGATTCATTGCACACAAATCCCATATTGCCACTGTTGTTCCATTAGTTTCTGAAGCATTCACTGTGTGCTATGGACCAGATCATGATGACATCATTAGCAAACCTTTGGCTGGTTTGAGGGATTTTACATCCTCTCTTTATTGAGACAAATACAAATTTTTGAAGATTAATTGAACAAGCAACACCAGATCTTCTTCAAAAATTGCATGTTTGGCTCTTTGTCTGAGAGCACAGGCTGCAGCTCTAGCTGGGGGATCTGAACCATCTGCCCCAGTTGTGGCTGATTCCCCCACCCAGAGGGAGCTGCTGAAGGGAGAGGCTGATGTGCACACCTCAGACTGCAGAAGTGCCAAGGTCTTTGGCATGGGGAAGGGCCAGTCAGCAGACCTGGCTCTGAAAGGTGTGCCCAGTGGACAACCTCCTGCTGCAGGTGGCTGAGCTGCAGAAGATGTTAACAAGGCTGCGTAATGTCAGGGAGGCTGAGATGGCGATGGATAGCAGGACCCAATGCACATCTTTCCTTTTCAGCCTGCAAAGCAGTGAGGTGGAGACTTCCCCTGAAGCCTGAGGTGCCCTTCAGAACCATCTCACTGCTTTGCAGGCTGAAAAGGAAAGATGTGTCACATTAGTAGAGTGGGTCTACAGGGGAACTGGAGAGGAACTTCTTGCAAGGGCATGTAGTGACAGAACAAGGGAAAATGTTTCTGAACTGAAAGAGGGTAGATTAAGACTAGATATTAGGAAGACAGTCTTTACTGTGAGCGTGGTGAAGCACTGGAAGAGGTTGCCCAGAGGAGTTGTGGATCCCTAGAAGTGTTCAAGGCCAGGCTGGATGGGGCTTTAAGCAATCTGGTCTAGTGGAAGGTGTTCCTGCCCATTGTAGGGGGGTTGGAAATAGATCATCTTTAAGGTTCCTTCCAACATGAGCTATTCTATGATTCTATGTAATATCTTATTCTTGATATGAGTTTCAGAAAAATTGAACTGTTTAGCCTTAACAATCTTTATTGTAAAGATTTGTATGCCTGTCACAGTGCCTTGAGAATGAAGTAGTGGTAAATATCAATCCTACATCCAGACTTGTGGGAAATGGAACTTCTGTGGGGTTATTACATAATGTGACTACATTGTGCAAGTGACAGCACAAAGTGAAAAAAAGAGAAGGCATAATAAAATGAGATTGTTTATGTGTGTATCATATATTACAAAGGAAGATGGCTGTGACTTGTTCAGCAGAAGGATCTGGATTTTCAGCTCCATTTCTTCTGAGAGTAAATCTTGTCAGTTTACAGAATCACAGAATATGTTGAGTTGGAAGGGACCTACAAAGATCATTGAGTCCATCTCCTGGCCCTGCACAGGACCCTCCCCAAGAGTCACACCATGTGCCTAAGAGTATTATCCAAACACTTTGTGAGCTCTGTCAAGCCTGATGCTGTGACCACTTCCCTGGAGAGCCTGTTCTAGTGCCCAACCAGCCTCTGGGTGAAGAACCTTTTTCTATTATCTAAGTTAAATCTTCCTTGACACAACTTCAGGCCATTCACTTGGGTCCTATCACTGGTCACCACACAAAAGAGATCAGTGCCTGCCCCTCCTCTTCTTCTCACGAGGAAGTTTTAACAGCAATGAAATCTCACCTCAGTCTCCTCTTCTCCAGGCTGAACAGACCAAGTGACCTCAGCCACTCCTC
>JAWWLZ010000001.1:49264575-49284130 GCA_035041345.1 Poliocrania exsul | reverse complement strand
GAAGCCTCAGTATTTGCTATTCCTAGCTGTTCCTAGCACTCCTGGACACAGTGCTCCCTAGGGCAGTTAAAATCTCCGGCAGCTGCTCTGGGCATCACCCCGCCATGGCAGCCTCTTCTTATCTGCAATGAAAGTGATCGGTGAAAGCTTTAAAAATAATTGAAATCAGTTGTAAGGTATAGTTAAATGCAGGAATAAAAATTAGATAAGGAAAAAGAAAGAATAAGTCCTCTTTGTGAGGACTGTTAATGCCTTTGATGTTGCTCTTTTCATTACATCGCCTTTCAGAAATATTTAAATCATGAATACCACAGAATCTGTTTAGGAAGTGTTTTTATTAAATAAATTTGCTTTGGCTGAGTTCATAGTCTTTTTCTGTTCACTCTCTGTAGGTATACTTACAGCAACATTTAATAGCAAAATCTTTTTGAGTCACTTGACTTGAACATCAGTTCATACTGTCCACAGAAAGTGCCTGTTTTAAATGACAAGATTTTGTTGAGGAAATTTGGTTATAAATTATTCCATTCACACAATAAAGCAACAGAAAAAAAAACAAATCTACAACTGTATTATTTCCAATAATGTGCGCAGACCTATCTTCACATGGATCCAGTCTACTTTTTGGAAAAGCACTGGGGCAGAACATCCAAAGGTTATCTCCACAACTGATGTCTCATACAAACACTCATGACCAATACTGGTAGCAAGTTGCACACCTTCTCACAGCATGCCCTGAATTTGCAGTCAACAAAGTACTTGGTTGTATTTGATGGAAAGCCTTGATATAACTGGAGTAGAGTGGTCCACTGGGCAGCCCCAGAGATGTTGCTGGCTGAGGCAGTTTCCTTCTCTGGAGAGTGGGGTCTGGCTGCTACCCAAACAGCTGAATATATACCCTCCTCATATCTAACTGCAGTAGCAAGTGTGGAAAAGTCGCTGTGGGGGAAAAAGGTGGTGACTTGGGAAAAGGAGTAAGTACAGATGGAGGCAAAGGCAGGCTGAGCAGGGAAGCTCAGTAAGGATTAGGTTGCTGGCACCAAGAAGGTTGTCCACCAGCAGAACTTGCAAGGTGTGAATCTGGTTCTTGTTCTGTCAAGATTCAGTCACCACCAGGTATCCATTCTTCACAAAGTCCCTTGGAATTCTCAATCATAGTAAGGAAAGAGGAGATAGGGTGCTCGATTCAAATACACATCTACACACAGACAGGCACCCAAAGGCATATGGTGCAGCAGAGAAAGTGGTTCCAAATAGTAGAAATACACAGTGAAGGTGGAAATATCTATTTAGAGACACTATTGTAAAAATGGTGAGGATCAAGCTGAGGATGATCAAGACTTATTACAGTGGGAAAACACAGTGTAGAATTATGGGTATGAGAAAATACCCATTCCCAATTGTTCCCACCAAAGCTAAACCTAAGCTGGATCCCCCTGTCACAGTCAGTCCATGCATAGCTGAATCTTGTACAGATTGACCTAGATGTGCTATTCACTTTTTCCTCCAACTGAATCAGTGGTTCAGTTACCTCCCACTTCACTCCTATAGTTTGGAAGCAATTTGTAGCAGTTCCAAATTATTACAGCCAATTTCTCAGCTCGCAACTTCAATAATAAACAGAATAAACTATTTGATTTACCTCACTCAGTTGTAGATTTGCCATAAGTACTTAAATCTTAATTTCACAGCTGTCTCTACACATGCCCAGTTTGAAGGAATGGAAGTGACAGGTGGCAGTAGCAGTAATTTCTGCTTCCATCAGGTTCCCTGCCACTCTAAGTAGTTTTGATGAATGCTCATGCTTATCATTTTCTATTCAAGATCACTCACACATCAGAGCAACCTGATTGTTAGAATGAGTAAACAACCATTCCCTTCTCCATACAGATCATGTGTAGACAGCTCTAAATTTAGAAATAGATAAAATAAGTCATTTTATGGATAAGGACATTGGGTTCTTTATGACTTTTATGTACACTTCTTGTCCTATTCTTGGTGTTTAGTCTTCCTCAGGGCCAATTCCCAGAAGTAAGATCTTCAAAAGAGGATATTCTGTAATAAAAATTCTGAGAAGATACATATTTTCCTCCCCTCTCCAGGTCCCACATCCTCATTATGGAATGTATCACTGGCAAAATTATTCTTTCATCTGCAATGGCTTCTGCAATTGGAAGCAGGTTGTATGACCCTTAAACAACATAATGCAATAATTCAAATAATGCAATAATTACAAACACCTTATTATATGACATGCACAGGAAGAGATAGGAAAACCTACCAAAATCTGGATCTATAAATTTTAAAACAGGACTTTCTAGCAAAAATATCTTTCCTCAGCTATACACTTCATGTTCTCTGTTTCTCGATGTAATTATTGCAAGATTTTGACAGTGTTTGTAGAATCTTTACACACTAAAAACTCTTCAATGGAAGAATTTCATAACTAGAAAGCTGTCAACCAGTCAGTAATCCCTATCATGTTCTGAAGACTCCCATGGTTTGATTCAACATCTGCCACTAGATTTAACAATCCCTTTAGACAGAGAACTTTGCAGAGCAACAAGTTCAACAGTGGGTATAGCCAAGTATTTTCATTTTAACAAAAGTTCTTGAATAGTAAGGAATATCCTGAATGACCACATTTTTGCAAAAAAAAAAAAAAAAGGATTCACTGTCATGACACTACAAGCTCACTGTGGTTTTACTGGTGTCGTAACTTGGGATCAAAATTTTATATTATTCATCTTGGTTGACAGTAATTCCTTTTTCTTTTTTTGAAGTGAGACATTCTACTTCAAAGAAAATGCATTAGAGCAGGTAGTTATCCTTATCAAATTCCACCCATGATCCTCTAGAAGAGTTTCTGTGTAAAAACAGTTTTATGAGCTGTTCATGTAATTTTCTTCTCTCCAGAAATGTGTGTAGTTACGCAGCAAAACATGCCCATTGTGTCTTCAGCTTTTATCTCAGGAGAGCTTTTCAATATTCTGGTCCTAAAGGCTTCATGCGTGAACGAATCTGAAGTTTAATCCACTGGCTGAATTGCCTAAATTTCTGATTCAAAAACTTCTTGCACAAACTTAGTGATGAATAACAGAATAAAATCAATTGGATTCTATTTGCTCATCAGCTCGGCTTTGTATAGTGTTCATCTATATTGAGTTTGTACTATAGGAAACTACTGTCACCAAGAGCAAAGCTGGGAGAAGACAATCCTCAAAGGGTGACAGGAAGTGGCAGCTGAAACAGAAGGATCAAGGCAGGTAGTGCTTCTGGGGCTATCTGTGTGGTGGTGCTGCCTGTGGCAGACTTTTCCAGACTCCATCACCTTGCAGAAGTTTGCTAGAACTAATCATAGATCAGGTATCCACTAATACATAAAATTCAGTTTACTTCTTGGTTGTTTTAATGCAAAAGATGTGTTTTCTTCCATATCTGGATGTCAAGCTGATATTTCTATATTTCCATGGAAAGAAAAAACTCCATATTTTTATTTGGACTTAGCACTTGTTTTAACAACATTGAAACCTTTTATTTCCATAAAGTTGGAAAATAGTAACACTGTACACTTTTAGAACATTATTCATAATAATATCTATAGATATTACATAACATATACAGATAAATTAACAATAATGGCACAAAAAATCTTAGTGTATTTTGAAACAAAGCAAGGCAAATAAAATCATGTGTCAACTTCTCCTTTTGTTTACATTAAGTTGCTTCAGCAGAAATGCTTTCACTGTATCAAAGCTACATTTTCCTGATGTTTATTTTTGTACCAGAACTTTTTAAATGTCTGTTCTCATTGTATTGGTAATAGGAGAACAGATTGTACTGGAGTGAAGCCTACCATTTGCTGATTTCCATGTGTAGGGAAACACATCTAATCTACAAGCAGATGTTTGGAGGACATCTGCCACCAGTCTCCCACTTATTTTTATACTTCTATACTTTTAATAATTTCTCTTATATTTCATGCTTACATTTTACCTGTGACTTGTGAACTCCTCTTGTTTTGTTTCAGTCCAAAGCAGATTTTGCATTCAAGAGTAAGGTTTTGTCTGCATTTAAACAAGCTTCTGTGAGTATTTTGTGCTGCAAATTTGATGCCTATTTTTGTGACGGTATATTGACTGCATCTACTGTTCAAAGCCTCATGCATAATCCTTTCAAATGTTGGTGAAAAAGGCCAAAAACCTTTTCAGCTTAGTGGAGTAAAAATACCGCTAAAGGTGAAATGCATGTTAATAAAAAAATAATTAGCTCATTACATATTTTTATTTCTGTCTCCCCATTTGCAGACATGGATGCACAGGGAACAGGAATGGGCACAGCCCAAATCTGGCTGGGGTGAAACAGGGCTGGGGGAACCCAGTGCAAAGCGCAAGAAGCAGAAGTGAATGGTACACCAAGAAGGGCTAATGGAAACTGAGAAGGTGTCCCAGCCTGACCTGGGCTACCACATAAACCTCATACTTTTCACTGGCAGTTGCATCTGGACCTGTGCCCCATGAATTAAAGGTTCCATGGGCTGCCACAGAACACTTGCTCCTCAAAAATTATTTCTTCTGCCAACTATTTATTTGAGCCAACAGCAGCAACGGAGCACAGAAAAGTCATTCAAATGACTAGTCTAGTTGGCATGGCAAGTGGATGAAGGATTCTGACAGACATCTCAAAGCAGAGGCCAGACTATCACAGTTTATAGTTCTAGCCCTTAATAAATAAAGATTAAAGATTAATGTTGGCAACATCAGCACTGAGATAGTCATGAGGAATGGGCAATCCTGACAGCAATGAACATGGCAGGTCTGCGAAACTGGGGAAAATACAGAAGCTTGGAAAAAACCAATGTCTGAAGGAAGGTACAAAAAGATGGAATTGCACATGTGTGGATGTGGCATTTGGAGAGGTAATTTAGTGGTGGATTTGGCAGTGCTGGGTGAATTGTTGGACTGACTGATCTTACAGGTCTTTTCCAATCTAATGGTTCTATGATTTGATGATTACTGATTACTTTCTTAATTTTGGTCATGTGTATTATTCTGTAAGTAGGAAGTTTGCATTAAAATGTTATAGACAGTGTGGAAAACAGTAATTTGAAACTGCTATTTGAATACAACTTATTTAAACCAAGAACAAGGTCAAAATGAGTATTTTGCCATTAACAAAACTGAAAATGGAAAATTTTGACTTTTCAAAAGTCATTGAAATATATGTTGGCAAAAGAGTAAAACCAACTTGTATAATAATGAAGTTTTAAAGGGAAAACTGTTCCAGTAATTTCTTCAATCTCTTGTTCCGACTACAAAGCACATTTTTTTCAATTGTTTTGATTTACTGGGAAAAAGCAATATACATGTATATACAAATATATGTATACATACATATACATAATGTGTATATAAATATATAAATATAAATATATGTAAATATATAAATATATATATATTTTATATGTACACATGTGCATATATGTGTGTGTGTGTGTGTGTATATACATATATATATATATATATATGCACATGTGTATCAGCCAGCATCAGAGACTAAACAAAACTCTCCTCTGGGAATGGGATGAATGAAAACAAACTTTGTCATAGATAAGAGTGATTACTTGAAAAATAGAATCAAAATACTACTTTCCACTAATAACTAAAGGAACTCCATCACAGGTTACCTGGAACCTCCCTAAATTAGATTTTGGTGCCTCATTCCCACACACTGACTCAGCAGTGATCAATCTACAATCCTAAAATCAATAGTTACTCCTACGAATAGCACAAAAGGTCCCGTGACAGCTGGAGCTGGGCTGCAGGCATGCTCATTGTGCCTGAAAAACTGAGCAGAATAAAGACAGAGAAAGGAGATCAGGAGTGGTTTGGGTGGTTTTTCACCTTGCTCTGGTAACTAATTCCTTGTGTTCAGAACGATTGCACTATTATTCTTATTTTTCAACACATCATAATAATGTCAGTTGAACAAAGCATTACTAAGGTAATGTTGGTCTCTCTGTATTATGATATATATCATGTATTATGATATATGGTCATAAACTGAGAGCACAGCCTAGCAGCTGAAAAGATGACATTTTAATATTGATGGTAGAACCAATTTAGAATTGAACGTGGAAATAAGCACAGGGCTGCAAATGGAAAATGTAATTAGAACACGCCCTAAGTTAGGAATCAAAGTTACATGCTGTCATAAATAGAGTTTTCTTTCATCATGCCATTATAAACTCCAACCATCTGTTCCTTGATGGGGATGGGAATGCTCTGGCATTACCAAGGAGTTACTCATGAGAGCAAATGGGCTGAAACAGGGTCTGAGGAGAGGAAGAAAGTTTCTGCTTGGATTATGGATTAGTAAAAGGAGTTTGCAGAGGATATGTGCATGTAATGAAAAGAGAAGGAATGAGCACAGTTATGAGAGCACAAACTGGACATATATCATTTTTCACCTTTAGGGCAAGAATGTGCAAATTCCCTTTGCAACCGAGATGACAATTTGCAGATTTGTCTGCAACACAGAGGAGGAGGAGAGAGGCATCTCATGTTTGTAGGAAAACTGGCACAATTTGATACAGAAACGGGATTTTTCTGAGCTATTTTTGAGTCAGTCAGACAGGCATCAGACTGGATTTATAAATGTAAATAAGACAAGGAAGATGTGTGAGGATTAATCCTGCCTTGAGATGTAGAATGGCAGGAAAACTTTTCTACCACCATTACATGGTGGCACAAAGAGAGGCTGCAGCATGATGAGCCTAAACTGCTCAGGAAAGAGATGATGTACCTCAGTGAGGGCATTATAGGAATAAATTGGTATTTGATGTTTTTGCAATGGAACTGTAAAAACTTACGAAGTGGAACACTATTAACTGCATAAAAGACATTTTTGGTGTGTTTTTCTGTGTGGAGTCTAGTAAGGAGATTCAGCAGCTGTCATAATTTCCTCCTCATTGCCTTTTTTTTCTAGCAGCAAATTCGATCTGCTCTGTGGCATTGCAGTTGCCATATGCTCCATGGCCTATCCTGTCATGGCAGAGCATCCTTTGAGATAACAGCAGGATGCCCACAGGGAGCCCATGGACTCAGGATACCCTGTGCCCCCAACAGCCTTTTGCTGAGCCTGTGCAAAGGCAGGGACACGGCTGGCTCACCTTTAGTGCAGCAGAGCAATACAGACTGGCTGTGTGCTAATAAATAATGTTCACAGACACTTAAAAACTAACATGAGTATTAAGCTGCCTGGCTCACTTTCTCTATCACCTCTCCCAGCTCAAGAGATTTATTTGAAATTCTTGCAAATAGCCACCATTTCAGAAGTCAGTTCATTCCACAAACGGGGTTTATGTCCCTCTTCATTCATCTGATTTTTATTCCTTCCTCAGATTTCTCTTTTGATGGTCTGTTTCTGACTATCCACCCTGCATTTGCCATCACACTACAGAAGTATTCAATTTTAAGCATTTAGGCAGAGACCACACCTAAAACGTTTTCAAACTGCACCTCTCTCCCTGTACTAGTGACTGTATCTTTTACTCTACTCTTTCAATTGCTATTACTTAAGAAGTGCTTTCTATTCAGTGTAATTTAAGAAAATGTAAGGTAATTACAGGCTATAATTTAGCTCACCTTTTGGCATTTTTCACCTTATCCTGATGCTTCTTGACCTCTGATGCTGAAGATGATTTCATTTACAGTTGCTTTCTTGTGAGGCAGCATGGAGAGCTCACACAGTCAGATGTAATGTCTTCAGCACTGGTGGAAATGGCCTCCAGGTGACAATAACCATTTGAACCACTTTTGGTAGAGCTATGTGAACTTGCTTGTTAACACCAGCTAGCACCTTGCAGCATTTAATGACATGGTAAATCAGAGGAGTGATATCAGGCTGGCACCCTGCAAAAACAGGTGGGAAGCAATACCTTATCTGGATATAGTGCCCACAGTTTAAGGGTCTAAAAGTCTAAGCAAAGAAAATTAGAACTTGAACTACCTGGTGACATTGGTGAATACATATTACTTGCATTTCTGAAGTATAATGAAAACTGTAAAAAGCACAAAACTCACAGATCTTCTGATAACAATCTTTTCATTTCTGACATAGTGGATGCTGGAGGCAGCAGCAGCAATAGTGAAGACAGAAGGACATATTCTGCTGATTTAATTAAAATTTAACAAAGGAGATCAATACCAATGCAAGCTCAATAACTCCTGAAGGAAAAATCCTATATTTATCATTGATGAAAAAAGAGAGATGCAAGGGGAAAAAAAAGTGTTAAATTTAAAAATTAATTTAATTTATTTTAAAAATTAAAGAAGGATTTTAAGATTGGCTAGCTGATCTTATTACAAATTAAAAAGTGGTATTAAATAATTTCTATTTTTATTTATAAAGCACTCAGAGCAGCTGCATTATTTATATGCTGTACTACTGCAGAATGTTACCCAGCCATTTTGCTCAGATGAAAATAAAACCCATGCTACACTCTTGTATCCCGAATCTGAACACTATGACAGCTGTCTAACAGTCCTAGCAAATCTTTTGGCTTGTTTATGTAATAAAGAACATCTCTGGCAACTACAGCTAGAAAAATATCTGCTCCCATAAAAAAAAAATTCTCTCAACCAAAAGAACTCACATCTGCATTTCTTACCAGTGCTACTTCAGACAAGAAGTCTTCTGTGTATGTGGTGTTTCAGTCATACTGTTACTCCACAGGTTGTGAATCACCAGAAATTGCTGATATTCAAGACAGAATAGGCATTTAGGAGGGAAATCACAAGAAAAATAAAAGCTTTTGTTTGCACAGAGGTAGCAGGGGGCTTCCTGTGGTATTCTGATAAACACAGGATACTTTGGCACTGTGGTGCCTTCAGTCATCAATTTTTACTTCATCATTTGGTGTATTCAGGTATCTTTATAAATGCCGTAAATGTTCTTTTTTTCTTTCTGCACAGTAGCATTTGGGGCAGTTTTACTTAATTCAACAGTTAAATACTGTTTCATCAATATCCAGCTAGAAGTCCCCCTGCACAGTCCTTCCTCTCCCTTCCAGAGATGGGCAGTTCCATCTGTTATTCTGGGGACATTTGATTATCACATCCTGATACAGCCTTATGGAAGAAAAATTATTCTGCACAGTTTATTTTTTGACTTTCCAGGATTAGTAGTGGGTTTTGGACTAGAAGGCTGGGTCTGTAGTTCAGAAAATGTTAACACCAATGAGGTTTTTGCAGATATTTCTACACATTTTCAACAGGTTTGAGTTATTTCAATGTGATATTTTCTCCTTCTATGCACATATGAACAGAGCCTGAGTTCTGTCACTGAGCCTTTACTGTCAATAAATGTTATAGCATCTGTAGAGGTAAATCCTGAAGACACTTGAAGACATTGAATGTAATACAAAACTTATCTAATAGGCAGATATTCAGAAAGACATGGCATGGTTAAAATTTTGTGCTTAGAAATTATTTTTAAAAACAGCATTCTTTGTGGCTATAAGAATTGCCAATCAAATGTGCCAAGGTCTGAGAAAGAGCAGGGCAAGACAGCACTGCAGGTGCACACCCAGTTTCAATCCAAGTAAAAGTCAAGACAGCATTTTTACTGAAGTATCTGAGAGAGGAGGTCAGAGGAGATCCTGAGATGAGCACAAAACTGCTGTGATGGGATCCAGAAAGGAGGATGAAAGTTTTATTTTCAACAAGCACCTGGAAAATGCTTTTAACTATGCAAGTAATCACAGAAAAGGTCATTGAAGCTGTATTACTAATAAGGCTCCTTAAAACCGGAGTTAAAATGGAAGTGGCCCCCAGCCTTCAAAGAGGATTGAATCTCCAAAGGACACAGAGGGAGGCAACAAGCAGACCAACAGGATAGTGTTGAAGGCGTTGGGGAAACCACTTTTTGAAGACAAGCACAAGACTAGTTTTACAATGTGGTTGAGAGGAGCCATTTCAGAGGCTCTCAGACAGAACACCAGGCAGCTTGGTGGAAATTCTATAGACAATTATATGTAGCACAGTCCTACAGATGAATAAGCTAGCCTGGGGATGAATAGGAGGAAAGCTATGGAGCAGTCAAGTTATGCCCTGACCCACAGTCAAGTGATCTTCATAAAAGGCATTTTTACAACCAGACCAGGTTTGATTCAGGCAGACCTGAGAGATGGGGATAGTGGGGATAGAATGAGGGGCTTATGCTTATTTTGGATGTACATATGAACTCAGGGGGACAATAGCACTCATCCTGCCTTTCTGTGAATGGCAGGTGAGAAATTTGCTCCAGCTCACTCATAAAGTCCTGGATAATTTCCCTTACAGCAGCCTAAACTATAGATCTCCCAAGTCATTGAGTTTCCAACTGTTCTGAAAGGCCCAGTCAATTTATCATATCTGTATCTACTTTGTTACCCAGGGAAACTACTGTGTTAAGAAGTTTTGATGATCTGCTTGGTCAACACAGGCATGGCTTTGACACTCCTTCATTCCACCATACTGCTTACATTCTTCTCTCGGTGAAATAACCTAATCCATGATGATCAAGCAGCAAAGAGATAATGAATCCTGTGTCCCAGTTCTTCCCTACCTTCCTCCTTTGCAACTCAGTTATTCAGTGGCAGACTGAGCTCTTTCATGTCCATAATTCAGTAACCTGACTCATTGTAATACCTCTCATTCTTCAAGACTGGACCAGCAGACAATGTACTGAGAAATGGAAGGACCTGCTTAGTTCAGCCAAGTATGCAGATGGGATCAAGGTTTTGAATGTGGACAGAACTTGACATCTGTTGAGGTCAAATATACAATTAACATTTGGAACATGCTTCTCAAGAAAGGGATAAACGCTTGCAAGAACAGAGCTACAGCTGTTGACTGTAGGCAAATTCTACAGTGTCAGATGACTATTAATCTCAAAGAGAATAGAATATGAATTGAGCCTGAAAAGAGCAAGAAACACCCTTTGGAATTCAGAAAGTATGAGCATAAAGTAAAAAACATTACAAATGGAGTTAAAACAGGCCTTTCAGTAGTGATTTAAATAAAAAGTGAGGGGGTTTTGATCATGTAAATGAAAGAAGAAATTTGTGGGCTGCTCTGTAGTGAGGCAAGATTTATCGAAAATCCTGGACTGTCACAAAGTGAAGGGGGGTGCCCTGTCATACCTGGGCTCTCTGGAAGCTAAAGTAGCCTGGAAAACAGGTTGTGAAACTCTGCGAAACAGACTCTTTCAACTTCATATATGTTATTATAGAACATAGAGTAGTTTGGTATGGAAAGGACCTTACAGATCTCCTAAGGTCCCTGCCATGGGAAGGGACAGCTTCCACTAGACCAGGTTGCTCAAAGCTCCATCTAGCCTGGCCTTGAACACTTCCAGGGATGAGGAATCCACAAATTCTCTGGGCAAACTGAATCAGTGCTTCACCACCCCCACAGTAAAGAATTTCTTCTTAACATCTAATCTAAATCTATTCTCAGTTTAAAGCCATCCCCCCTTCCTATCACTACATGCACTTCTAAAAAGTTCCAGATGTCTGGTTCACAGCTGTAGTTCTAAGTGTATTTAATTTCAGAAACTGTGTTTGTGTTCCAGGAAATAAATAAATGTCAGTTGTTTTTATTTCAATCTTACTTGAATCCAGAACCTTTCTATGCTGCTGTGAAGCAGGCTTGAGGGACAACTCATTGACCCAAATTCCTGTGGTGGCATCTATTCCAGGCTGGGGAAGATGGTGCCTTTTCTTGGAGTCATGTCCCTCCTGCTTCAGGACAGAAAGCTCCAAAGACCAAAGGATGGCATGAGAGCAGACTGCATCATAAAGCTGAGGATCTCTGGCTTGTGCAGAGATGCCAAAAGATTGTGCTGCTGATCAGATAAAGACAGGCTTCCCAGGCAAAGAGGGCTTTCCTAGGGACCAGAGCAGATCAGGCAGAGTATGTTGCCTTTCAGACATGGAGTTAGCTGGAAGCAAGAACTTGCCCTTGAGCACACCTTCAAGGGTGGGCAGGGGAAAGTTACACATAATGTATATATAGACACATGTATAGCAAAAAAAACCCACAAATTTTTTCATCAGTCTTTCTGCCCTAACTCCTGATTTTTATTTTTTTAGAGATTCAATTTTTGATACTTGCCTTTTTTGAGTTTAAAAGGTTTTAATCTTTGGAAGGGACTTTACTGTATGAGGCTGTCCAGAAAAAACCCACCATGGAGTACAATCGTAGGGTGAGGCACAAATGAATCAGCAATACTGAGTACTAATACAGATATCACTATCTAGGAATATAAGGGAGTCAAATTGTTGCAGGTAAGGATAACTGTCCTTCAGGAGACCATCTGTTAGAATTGGAAGACCAAGAAGATTTTAAGCATAGAAACCCTATTTAGGTTTTGAAGTGGCCCTCCCTGTCCCTTCATGGTTTTGGAAACTAGTGTACTTGAAAACTTGTTTGATTTTTGCAATTTTACCTGCTGGGCTAATATAGATGTGTTATTTATTAACTTCACCTCACTCAAATAAGCCGAGCTTTGCTCCGGGACTCAAAATTACAACTTATATAACACGTAGAAGTGAGCTTGCATTTGAATGAAGTTATGTGGCATTTTTTACACAACAGCCACACTGGTACAAGCAGGATGCTGAGGTTTCAATTAATCCTGTCTTAACACAGTGATGTGGCACATATCATGGGGCAGAGCTGTCCTGGCCAACAGCCACACTAAACTCTTTTTCCAGATCAAGTTTTCATTGGCTCACTGAGCTTTCCAAAGCTGTGGAAAGATCCTGTTGAAAAGACAGGAATTCAATTAAAGCTGTGACATACACTGCTGAAAGGGTGGGTTGCTTTTTGGGTTTGGGTTTTTTTCCTGAGTGCTTGATTTCCCTGCTTTGAGATACAAGGTTTGTATTTCTAAGGACAGATACAGAAGAGCTTTTAACAGGAGAGGTGTAGTGACTGTGTACATCACCACCAATCTGTTCCACAGCTCCCCTGGGGTGGGTGCAATGGCAGCACCAAAGGAGACAAGAACGAGAAGAGAGAGAGGCAGCCTTAGACTACCTGGGGAGAAGAGGCTAGAGAATATAAAAAGCTAATGGGAAAAAGCACTGACATAATTCCCTGGAAGTGTATTTTATTTATGACATTGCTTACCAAACATAGTACCACTTATAGAATTAATTTAATCGACTGTTATACTTAAAAAATATGGACATTAATTGCAAATCGTAAATGACAGGGAGTTTATTTGGGGCCTTAAAGTAATTCCTAAGAGCTGAGCATAGGTTTATGTTTGTTTAGATTGATGTGTAGAAATAGGGAGTCAACTTCAATGCTGGCATATGTCACTGTGGGGCTGAAACACCATTATCGTGCTCAAGGGCTGCATAGGTCACAAAACAAAGAATAATTTAGATGCACATGAAAGGTTACTCAAGCAAAGGGCTTTACACACTTCAGCAGGATCAGCAGATTTAATTGGATCAACCAAAAAGTTGAGCGAACAGATTATGAACAATCCCTTAGCAATGTTATATTTCAAGTTTTGTGATTGTTTACATAATACAGGAGATGCATCAATTATCAGACTGTGAGTCAGCTTCTCTCAGCTAATGGAGTATGTTGGGGTGTAGAAGGGTTTGTGGGGGATAATACATTTTGTGTTGTATTTTAAGATCTCTACCAGGAAATATTGCTAAGGACAACTAGTGACTTTAAAAGGAAAAAGAGAGGTGAAAAATGGAGAGAAGGAAAGATTCTAAATACTCTAATAGCAGTATGAATTGTTTAAGAAGACAAACTGAGAGCCTGCTTCCTTTGCAATGGCTGGGACTGCTAATAGGGGCCCATGCTGGGTGGCTTTCTCAGGCTTTAGTGGATGGATGTTCACAGTTCTCTGGGACACTTAGAGAAAAGCCAACACAAAAGTGATTTATGAGATTTTAGTAAACATTGCTCCATATAAATTTATTTTCATAGAATTTTCATTATTATTATCTTCATGTGAAACTGTGCAACTGAGCTACTGAGAAAGAGTTTGGAGGCATTTTATGCCTGAGCTAAGCATTTTATCAGACCAAATGGAAGGGATGATGATGCCCTGCCTGTTCTTACACTCATTATTAAGGGCAGAGACACATGATGGGATACATGACAGGACACCAGCCCAAATATACCACTGATTATATTTTCCTGCAAGATTTTTTTGTAATCCAGTAATAGGATTATCAAAGGCTTTTCTGATAGCTTACAAAGGATGTGCTCTTCATAACATGTTCAGTGACATTTCCCCTTGGCTAATTAGCAGCAAGTGTTAATTCTTTTCATAGTACACAGCCAAGATACTCTGTTAAAATGAGCTGATTTTGGTCCTACTTTGTACCAAACACTATTTTTTTTCTGAACTCTATCTGAAGAATCCCAGGTCAAGTTCTCACTTAGGGCAGGTTAAAACTAAAGAAAAACCTAGTGAAGAACCAATTAGATAGACTTGCAGGAACATTTTTGCTGTGGTATTGTTAAGGATGCACTCTTCAAAGATGCTAAGCATTTATGTGCAGCTCTCACTGAAATCTTGAAAGCTGCAAGTGATGGCTTTGCCATGGGACCACTGCAGTTGGCAAAAAAAAACATGGTCAGAGGCCTGCTCTTTCTTGCAGGAAATATGTCTTTTGCTTTCTGGAGTCTTCCTTGTGTTTAAATTCTTGCTTTCAGCATTAACTCAGGATTTCACTTTTCTGTGGATCTATGGATAAATTTCATGTGAGACTGTGTTCCTGTGGTCAAAGCCCTGTAGGTCTCAAGCCTGTTAGAAGAGCCATGCAGTAAGTGATCTCATATATTTAGGGCAGGGGGAAAAAAAAGAAAAGTGACTAAAGGTCTCCCAAATCTAAATGATCTCATCAAGTAAATCAGGCACATTGGAAACAGAGCTGATGGAATTTGTGAGAGGCTCCAGCTTCTCCAGGAACACCAAAATGACATTGTTCACTTCTGGCTCCCTGCCTCTGCCTCTTCTCCATCTCACTTGTCACTTCCATCCCACAACTAGCAGGTTCCTCTTCCTTTTCACATCAACTGCATCTGTGTCTTCACCTCTTATAGCAACCTACCCTCCATGTAACTTTTCCACTCATTATTTCTTCCTCTTTTTCTTCTCCTGTCTTGTCTCAGTACATTTCTGTATTTCTTGTTGCTGAGGAAACTCTACCCTTTTCCTCAGACAAAGGGAAAACACTTCCAGAGTTCTTTTCCTGATGTTTCTCTCTTGTATCACTCAACCTGTTTTCTTTCTCTGTGATGCTGTTTCAGGAAGAAAGGTAATAATGAAATTAAGACATGAGGAAAAAAGTGAAGAAGAATACAAGACAAGAAGGGCTTGAGCAAGTGAATGTGACCACATTTTTCCCAGTCAGGTTCTAAGCAAATGGTACTATCAGTCCCTTTACCACCTGCTGGGAAGGGGGAGCAGCCAGCCTTGCTCCCTTCACCATGAGGGGCATGGTCAGACTCACCTGTCAAGGGTTAAACCCCTGCTATATGCTGCTATCTGTATGAGAATAAGATCACAGGTTTAGGCAAATAAACATATTTTCTCTCACACAGCTTATCCATTTTGATCATGTCATAGGATGCTAATTTGAATAACTGAGTACAAGGATAATTAGCAATCATGTCAGTGATAGTACATTTATTCAAATTAAGTGAATAAGTGAACGTGAGTAATACATGGATTTTTTTTTTTAGCCAACAGAGAGGAGAAACATTTAGCAGCTAATTTTAGACTTCTCTGAAAGAGAAAAACAAGTTCTAGAGGCTATTCCTGCTTTACATGTTAAGAAGACTCTGGCTTCCATGATTCAGTAAACTAATTTCCTCCTTTTGCTGCCCAGTCATGGAAGAAAAGGTTTTGATCTAAATGTTCTCCTACTTTCTTTTTCTTCCCACCCCCCTGTGTGTGGGATGTCTGCCCTCCACACCAGAGGTGAGGAGTCACAGAACAGCTTATTGCAGGAATGGACACTGTTAAGTTTTCCAGCCATTTGGTTTCCTGGATGTGGAAGTTCCTTGGGTTGATGTATAACCCTTAGTGAGAATTTTTTTGATAATGCTACGGCTTCTCACTAGTGAAATCCCTGCACATGAACTTCCATGAGACTTCCAATAATTTTCCCCCACATATTTTACTGCTCCTCTGGCAAAGGGATGTGGTAAACACAGGCACAGAGGTACCATGTCAAAGGTGGTTGATGGATGAACTCCAGGGACAGTCCTTGCCAACTAGTCTTCAGTTTGCTACAGGACCGTGTGATGGTGATCTCTCTCTTCGCAGCTGAGGCCTTTGTGCCTGGCTTTTGTATAGACCACCTCCACCCAGGTGTATAGCCTGCTTGCCCTGCATTTGCTGTGCACAGCATGGTTTGGAGGCAAGAACCTCTGGTGCCTGGGTGCACTTTCCAAGGCAGGATGCACATAGCAATCTGTACCAACATTTCACATGAGTCCCCTCTCCACTGAAGGTTTCTCTTCTGCATTCTTGATACCCTTCTCTGTCAAATCCATCTCCTTTGCTGAGGGCTTGGGAGAGATAGGGCTTCCCAGGGCTCTGGCCAGCTATTGCTGCTGCCTGCATGCCCAGAGTGGCCAGGGAGTGAGATTCAACTTCTCTGTGCCTCTCAAGAGCAGCTGGAACTAAAGACACACTTTTACCTTCCCATTTGCCTCCCAACTCTGAACTCCACCCTGAAAGCCACCTCCTGCCCTACAGGGATCCTTCCAGAGGCACCAGGAACACACTGGGGCTGGGATGGGCTGCCCTGAAGCTTTGCCCAGGTTTGAGGTAGAAACAGGACCAGCATCTTCATCACTTAGAGCAACCAATTTTTTATGCATGTGCCAAGCATTGGCCCAGGAATCAAACCAAAGAACCTATTAGTTAATTTGAAAGACAATATAGCAAGTAAGTTAGACTTTAGTGAATTCTATCCATTTATTCCTTTATAATGTATAATACTCCCTTATAATGTATAGTAAAATAATATAATAAAATGAACTCAACACATTAAAACAATCCTCTTTTATGCAATGTTTCCAAGTAGATACTTTTTTCAGAAAGTTCTACCCACCCAGTCCCTGATGAAAACCCATGTATGCCAATGGTGCTGATGCTGGGACAGTGAGGACATAAGCAAGTGAGGATGGTGTTCAGTATTGCTCTGACTTGGATGAAGGACAGCTACAACTTCTGCCTAGTGTTCCCCTCACTGGGCTCAGTTTACCTTGAGGGAACAACACTGGCTTTGCAGATATTGGAGAGCTTCAGGACCTTTTCCATGATTTTTCTTACAGGGTAACTGAGTCACACTCTGTGCTGAATACTGCTATTAACTGCTTTAAGAGAGAACTACATCTTCAAAACAACCCCCTAAAGCTTGCAAACAGACATATATTATTTAAAGACAGTTGCTGCAATAATGACTATGTGCAAAGCATAACAGAGCCACAAATCCTAAGCACCACATCCTCATGGAAATCTCTGTGGATGTAACCTTAAGACCCCATTAGTGCAATGGGACTAAATACATCCAATGCTTTTATCATTTTGCAGTCCAAAACTCAGTTTCCCCCTTACTTTCTTCTGTTTGGCCCAGTCCTGGGACTCTTTCCACTGATAACCAGATTGGCTCATAATATTTGGATAAACAATTTTTTCTGGGACCTTGACAAAGCTGTTACCACATGCACTGAGTCCCAGACAGCTGATAATGACTGTTTTGGATAGAGTTGGCCTAACAATGGAAAAAAGCAGTATTGGTGATGGCTCATACTAATTAAATCTACCTCCCTAGAATTAGGCCATATGTGATATTGATTCATTCAGTCACAGGGTTTCCCACTGCGGATGTAATGATAATGTAGAGGTATCAGGCTGAGTGGCTCTTAGCAGCATGTCAGGGCAAAATGCACAGCAGACACACACCACCAAGAGACAGAAGATTGCAACAAAATCACTAGTCAAATCTCTAGAAGAACTACTTACATGATCCTGATGAAAGCTCCAAAAGGGAGCTCTCTGTGTGCTGTTATAAAAAAGCAAAAATCTGTTCAGCTTTCCATGCCCAAGGCAGTTTTATAGGTAATTGCTCACTGAAAACCAGTGACTATTTCTGTAGCATTTTCTGTATGAAATTGAAGACCAAGCTGTCATTCAAGCGAGCAGGAGAAGGGCTGATCCCTGTAGGGGTCTTGGGAGAGACAATTTCTTGCATGACCACATACCAGTCCAAGCACCGTGCCAGTGGCCCCAGGCACAGGCATTTATCACCCTGTCCAGCACAATGCATCACTTCTCACTATGAACCCACAAAAATTACATAGTCTTTGACAACTGAGCACTGAGAAAAGCTCAGTGACCTTTAGAGCTTTGGATTTATTCCAGTTTGCACTGCAGTGGTGAGGGAGGATGTTGCAGGGACACTCCATGGAACTGAGCTGTGCTAAGCTAGAAGATCTAGACTGCAGCAAATGCTGGCCTTGAACGTATGTTTGTCATCCCATTCCAGGGCAAAAGTTGAGATGGGCAATTTTGAGGGATATCAAAATGAATCACTTCAGCATTTGCAGAATCAGAGTACTTTGGTTTGGCATACTGAATTGATCTTGTCGCTAAGTTCATTTGATATTTTCCACCGCTCTGTGGGAATTTCAGCTCAAGGTTGATGATTACCTGATCGATCTCTGTGGCAAGAGGATAGAACAAATTCAGGGTGGTGTGACCTCCAAACATGCTGTATAACATGCCCAAAAGATTGTTCCATGGGATGTACCATTTTCTACAAATCCTGTCCCATGAGAGGAAAGAAGAGGGAGAAGAAGGCAGGAGTTCCTGAACCCTGCAAACTCAAGAAAATTCGTGACAGTTCACAGAACATTGTGGATTGCTTCAAATCTGTAATAAAAGACATTTTCCCCCAGGAAAACCCTGGAGTTTTTCTGCTAATTATTATTCTTTTAAATGCCTTTCTAATTGAAAATTTCTGGTCAACTCTAAATTTTAATTAAAAAAGTATAGAAAGACATTTAATTTTTTGTAATCTTTATAGACTTACCAAGTTGGATTTTCAAATAAGGTAGGAAAATTTTCCCGATAACAGAAACATATGTAAATTTAAGCCTATGTTCAAGTTAATAGTTTTATATTTAAATAAAAACATTGACTATGTTGCTTTCTTAGATAAAACATCGTCTTCCCTGTTAGGACTGGATGAATGTACAGAAGTGAATGGGAGATGTGAGATGCCAATGCATCACTAAATTTCCACTAGTGCCTTAAACACTAAAGATTTAATCTTCAGTGAAAATCAGGCAAAAATCCCTTGCTTTTATTCAGATTTATTGAAACGAACAGGAAACCCGAGGAACTGTTTTGAGATTCACTTTCTTCCCATAAAGCATAACATAAGAAGGACTGCATAACACTCCAGAGCTTGAACAGCATTCAGAGAAAAACAGACTCCAAAGCTACCAGGCCA
>JAWWLZ010000001.1:49244408-49264475 GCA_035041345.1 Poliocrania exsul | reverse complement strand
AGAAACATATGTAAATTTAAGCCTATGTTCAAGTTAATAGTTTTATATTTAAATAAAAACATTGACTATGTTGCTTTTTTAGATAAAACATCATCTTCCCTGTTAGGACCAGATGAATGTACAGAAGCAAATGGGATATGTGAGATGCCAATGCATCACTAAATTTCCAGTAGTGCCTTAAACACTGAAGATTTAATCATCAGTGAAAATGAGGCAAAAATCCCTTGCTTTTGTTCAGATTTATTGAAACGAACAGGAAACCCGAGGAACTGTTTTGAGATTCACTTTCTTCCCATAAAGCACAACATAAGAAGGACTGCATAACACTCCAGAGCTTGAACAGCATTCAGAGAAAAACAGACTCCAAAGCTACCAGGCCATAGATATTCTGCTCTCCATTACTTGATAAAAGGGTCACTCCAAAATAACTCCAAAGATTTCAATAAATCCATTTTCAGAGGCATCCACAGGCACAAAGGAGGTTTCAAGAGGTCTTCCTCAAGGGGTTGTGACCCCGAGCTCATTCCTGTTATTCCAGTAAAGGTGGAAGGTGGTTATTCAAATACGACATTCACAGAAATTCCCACTTGCAAAGGTCAAATGCACACAGGTTCCCTCAAAATACCAGGCAGTGGAAGGATTTAGGAGAATTTATTTTCAAAGTCACGGACACTTAACTTCTTGGCACAAATCTGCAACAGACCTAGAAAAAGACACACTCCCTGTTCTTCTTAGGGCTTTTATCGTCCCTGCCCTGCCCTTCTGAGGGGGCCTCCAGACTTGTCTGCAAGAAGTTATCTTCTCTCATATCTGGGAAGTCAGCCTCTCTGGAATGCTGGAGGAGTAAACATCTGAAACTGCCCCCGGGAAAGATGCCTCATTTCAGGCAGGAAAGCTTTCTTAAGAGAAAAACCTGTTTCTCATAGCAAAATCTTCTGGAAGGGTCTTCTACACTTGTGCTATTGGAGCAGAAGCTGAACTTGCATGGCCCCTAAGAGAAGAACTGAACAGGTAGCACCTCTCACTTTGAACCCTTTGAAGGATGGGTTTGAGCAGGTTACATTTGTGGCAGAACCCTCCCCACCACCTCCTCAAAGCAAAGCATTGTCTGAGCCTGATTTTAGTTTGCCATAGGCCCTGAGCTGGTCACAGTGCTGGCCATGGCAAACAGCCTTCGTGTGAGGGAAGAGCTTTGGGCAGCCCTGCCTTACACACAGCTGAAGATGTGGCTTCCGTCTGTCTTCCTTTCTTGCTCTGAATGCAAAAATTTCACCTCAGATTTCAATCTTGAGTTTAAATTTGTCTTTCCCTAGCCTTTTAAAATATTTTAATCTATTCCTTTGCAGCAGCCAGATACAGCCAGAATCACCACTAATGCGTTACAATACATTAGGCTTTATGACTCAGTGATTGGCACTGTACATATCACATAGGTTTTCATTCACGTACATGCTGTTTGTCTCCATTCCCAAACCTCAAATTTACTAGCAGAGAAGAGCTGGAAAAGCTGATTAAAGGAGAAGTATTTAAAATACATTTGTCACCCAAAATAGATCTGTGACATAAAGTGCCTCTCTGGGGGGTTAATACAAAAAGCCATATCAAAAAGCTTTTTTTGCAGGAGTTGTGCAATTACTCTGCCATGTATATGAACGCAAATGTATATGTGTACCAAACAAGTCCTGAGGATTCATCTAACATGCAGAAATAAAATTTACTTTAACCAAATGTATAGTTTTCTGAAGCTACAGATTATTCCAGTGGCCAGAAAACTAAGGTAAAGTGAAATGGAGACCCACTGTCACTAAGGTTTTTTTGCTTTCAGGTGTCTAGCTTTAGGTATCTGTGGCTTTACTTTTAAATGTGCTGCAATCCAGGACTTTCCATGGACTGACCTATATTTCAACAGACAAGAAACTGTGGTACCAGCTGACATCTACAGCTATCCCATCTCACCAGGCACAAAGTAACTTGCATGAGATCATGCAGGGTTTTGCAAAAAACCCTCCAAACTTATCTGATTCACATTCTTTCAGTCTCTGTTGAGTTTCATCACTGCAGCACAGAGCAGTGCTCTGGAAGGAGATTAAATACCCCTGAGCATGAAAAATTGCCACAGGCCTTGAAAATCAGCTGGGAAGGCATTTTAAGGGATGACCTAAAATGTGCAAGGAGATAGAGACTGTGTCTTTGTGAAGGTGGAGAGAAGAAGAAACCTTGACCAATGATAAACTATTACTGGGGCCTAGTTTTGAATGAAATTTTCCTTAGAGCCTAAGGATGACTAAGTCATCACAAAAAACAGGATTTCAGTGGAAACTGCCATGATGAAATACAACTGAGATGCCATCAGTCTTTGAATACTTGAGTTTATGTAAATTTTTTCCAATATTCAGGCATGATTTGAAGTAAAGACATGTATTTATCTATACAGTAACATTTTGCTTGATAAATGTCAAGGAAAACCATGCACTCCAAGATATGCAGAAAATTGCTTTTATTTTTTTAGAAATTAAATAAATTGTTCCCATCAGTGCTGCATTTTTTTTTCTAATTATCCCTTAAGGGGATCTTACCATAGCAACAGAGCAGCTGGTTTCACATCATTTGCCTGGGTCTCCTTTCCTTTTTGCTGCCCCTAGTGCACGTACCCTCCGTTCCCTGCTTTCTGTGACCACTCAGCCACACAAAGTCCATGTGAGCCATTCACTCCTTACAAGGGACACTGCCAGATCTCCTTCCAGTGAGGTTCCACCTTACCCACCTCACTCTTCACTCAAACTGCTCACCCAAGACTCCAGTGGGGCACAGAGCTCTCATTCTGCAGCACAGAAGACCAGACAGTACCTAAGTCCTTTCAGACTTAAAGCCTATGGCCAAATACAGTGATACCCATAGGGAGGAGACAACTGAACATGAGAATTTCATGTACATTTGAGTACTCAAAGCTGCTGCTGTGGCACCAGGCAAAGCCAGGCTGAGACAGGCTCAAACCATAGCAGAATGACTGTGGGGCTGTCCTGCCCTCTCAGCACTTCATGCACTGAGCTGGAGACTCTCAGTCATAGCAGAAAGCAAAACAGCCTCATTTTCTGGGAAAAGAATGTTGAAAGGAACGACTGGCTATGCAGAATATTTCTTCCAGTTTAGCAGAGAAATTATACCACTGCAGTATTCAGAGGTACTGGGTGCAGAGGAATTAATTAAAGACAAAATAGCAACTGAGTAATGGTCTTTAACAGCCTGCAAAACTCCCCCCTTTTCACTGGGTTTTTATAGCACTGAGTTCTGCCTCCTCCTGTAAAGCCCTTCAGCTTTGAGTGTGTTCACCAGGCATTGATAATTCTTCCTTCACTTGGGCCAAATCTCCTCACTGTGTTCAGTTACCTTAATATCAGGTAAGGGACTGGCTATTACAAATAAAGAAGGCAGATTTGTTAAGCAATAGCAGTTCTGAGAGCCAAGTGGTGTGAAATTTTAAAGTGTTTTAGGAGGACTGAAGAAACTTGCAATTATCCCTGTAGGACTGATGACATGTGTAGAGTTTTGCAGCATGCCTGTGAAGAAGCCCCACCAGGTTAATCCGCCTCTGTTGCTTTTACAGAGTATTTCTCTGTGCCTGTCTGACACGGCTGAGCTACAATCCATGACAAACAACCAGAGAAAAAAAAAATTGTTATGTTTTCAGCCTGTGAGTAAATCTCCTTTTTTATCTCCCTTATTCATAAAGAAATTTGAGACACTTGCCCAGCAATGATGATAATGTTTTTATTTGGTAGATTATTGTTTAAAATTTCCTGTTTCCTGCTGCTAGGAAAAACAAACTCATGATTTTCAATAATCTCTTCTAGTTAGTGATTTAAACTTAAGGTTTTGCCCTGGTTTTGTTTGTTTTGTTAATCAGACCATGGGTTTAGATCTGCTGCCAGGACAGAATGGTGCTGCTCAGAAATGGAGGTGGCACTGAGATGTCAGGGGCCTGAGGCTTGTTCTTGGAAGGGGTGCTGCAGGCACCAGAGAGTCAAGGTATGTCCATTGGTGATCTCAGGGGTAGTTCTGCTCCCAGGAAGTCAATAACACTTGGTTGCTCTGAGGGAAGGGATATGTTGTTAAATAAAGGATGCAGGGATAATGGTAGGCTTTTGCCAGGGGAGCTCTACATGCCTATGGACACATAGCTTGTAGCAGCATGCCGAGTTACACATGGAAACTTCATACTGGTTTGAACCTATCTTGAAAACAATTAGAAGTTCACAAAGTTATTTGAAGCTATTTGTCTCCTCCTTTATAAATATTTAAATATGTTTTGTAGTTTCAGAAGAAAGAGAGCTCTTATGCAATGTTTGGATGTGTATGTGTTGAATAATTAAGTGTACCCTGACAGAGATGATTTGGTCCACTTGAATGTTACTTGTATTTGTCTAATGTGGAGTATTTCTGTTTGTGCAATGGTCATTCAATGAGATAAATCACAAAGAGTGAATTTAAAAATAAATTATAAAAATAATTAAGAAAGTCTTGCAAAGTTCCTCACCGTACCCGAGATGTAAAAGCCCAATATTCACTGAAGAACATCACATTTAATTTTTTACTTCTGGCTCACAGCTACTGTGAGAGAGGATAAAAGACCCTCTACTGCAGAGAGATGCTTTACGTCCACAGTAATACAAGTAGAACTTTGCTAAACATTTCTCAGTAGGACAGATGGGTAACTGCAACCTTGTCACCTGCATATGGACCTCTCAACTTTCTTTATCTGAACAGATACAGCAGCTACTCAGACAGTAGAGAGGAAGACCTGGGGTCTGTAGCCTGCTCCTCTGTGTGTTTATGTAAAACAGAACATCTTCAACAGCAAGCTGCCAACCACTGCAGCTCTGAGTCCAGTGGCTCCAGGGAGCATGACAGGTTTCTTAAGACTTAGGGATGGATGCTCAGGCTCCCTCTCTGGTGACTCCTCACCCTGTAAGTAATGCTCTCAGGACCATGTGCTTGGGTAGTGAAAAGCTTTGTGTTCTGGACAGTATGAACATCTCCTATCATCATGAGTAGGTGCAGGATCATCTTTGTGTGTAAAGTCTAGGGGAGGACTGAAAGTCTTGATGTTGCCACACCATCATGACCGAGGGTGCTCTGGCCATTCTCACTAGCAGTTACTTGAGTATCTGAATAGTTTAGACAAAAAGAGTGCAGTGTGAAATCTAAAATCTCTTGAACTTTAATGCTTGAATCTCTTTGGAGTGCTTCAGCACAGATGAAGAGGGCACTTCAGAAAGGGATTTGGCCAACCAACGCATTAGGAACACCAGAGAAAATTAAACAAGACAGTATAAATCATTATCTGTATGCTCCCCTATGCCATACTATTATTTCCCAGCCCAGGGATAGTGAAATGTAAATACAGGAACTTAATGGTGGTGACTGTGTAAAATCAGTTCCTCAGAGCTACTAACACTGAGGTTTTACAGAATCATAGGTCTTTGAAATAGGCCATATAAATGAACATATGTACTGTAGAAGAACATATATCTACAAATTCTCATTAGGCATGCTCACCCATGACGAGATTGCAGCTGATTTTGTTTTTTTATTTGTGGTTGGGAGGAGAACATATCAGGATTATTTGGAAGTCTGTAATTAACAACTATTCTTTCACTAATCAGGAAGGTTTAATTGAGGAAAGAACGCTCCTTGCAAGAGGGCAGCAATGAAGTGCTCACTTGCTGGTCCTTGTATGCTCTGCACTTCATGATGGGGCTGCTGTGGAGCCAATTGTGTGCTCCTGAAGTGCTTTGAAGTTAGAAACTGGTTCTTCAGTCCCACTGGGGCATCACTGGAGAACTGTGTTCATTTTTTTCTCACCATGGAAGCAATTTCATGTGAACATTTAGGGAGATATCTGTGTGAACCAGCCCCTTAGATAGTTTGAACCCTCTGCTCAGCCTCTGCAGCAGTCCCTTTTCTTCCATTCTTTTTGCACTGGGAGAAAGACTCTAACGGGGAGAAGCCTCAGTCTGTCTCCCCAAATAACCAACAAGGCAAAGTGTGCACTTCTGCAAGCAGGTCAACTGTGTGCAGGCAGGACAAGGGCACTTCCACATGAGAGTGTCAGGGAAGGCACAGAACAAGTGGGTTTAGGAAAAAATCTCTTCCGCAGCACCTCCAGTGTTACACCTCCACCGTCCCAGCAGTACTATCCCTAGAAAGGCTGCAACACCTGATGCTGGATACTGGTAAAGAGCCCTGCAGGGGGCAAAGTGTTAATTGAAAACTGACTCTCCTTCTTATGACAACGGCTTCAAACCTGCAGGTCACAGCGGTAAGTGCGTGCCTATTGATATTTAGTGGGATGAGGGCAGCAGGAGGAATGTGTCACATAACTCATTGCTGGTACTAGGGGGATGTGCAGAAATGGAGAACTAGGTACAGCAATGGGGTGCCTGGAGGCAAAACCAAGCTGAAAAGTGAGGTAATGGGAGAGACGGCCTGAGCAGTGATGTGAGGTAAGTGATGCAGACAGATTGAGGCAGCTTCCTACAGGGGCATGGTCTGTGGATAACCCAGCTTGCGGAAATATGCCATGTGCAGGGTGCTGGGGTATTGAGGAACTTGTGAGGCTCTCCAGCTCCCAGCACTGCTAGCACGAGCCTTGCAGGGAGGAGGAATGGGACTCTGAGTGGAGAACTTATTTTGCTTAGCTATGTGGGTGGGATGAACTCCAGGGCACAGGGGCACAGAGGTTTTGTGCTGCTGCTGACAGGAACTTGAAAAAGCAGGAGCATTTTGTATAAATGTTACATTTGAATCTCTCTGACATTTTCCCCTCAGCGCTAATTATTCCCAGCAGCTTCTCGCCATGCAGCAAACGCCTGGCACTGTGACAGTTATTAAAAACCTGTAAACAGACTAGCAGAAAGTGCCTGGAGTCACCTTGCCATGTTAAACTGTCAAATAAGTAAAAATAAATTGGATCTGAACCCCACTGAGGCAGCTTCAGAGGCTTGTGAAAGGCAGAGGCTCAATAAGTACCTGATGGGAGGGTGTAGATTAGATGGAGCTGAAGTCTTCTCAGCAGAGCCCAATGACAGTACAAGAGGCAGTGGATACAAATTGAAATACAGGGAAGTTCAATTAAATATAAGGAAATGCTTTTATACTAAGAGGATAGTCAAACACTATCACAGATTGCCTTAAGAGGTGGTGTGGTCTCCACCCTTGGAGACATTCAAAAGCCATAGTTGAGTGTGGGGGCTGGACTAGGTGACCTCCAGAGGAGCCTGGGCTATTCTACCAGTTTGATTTAAGTGCAAATGCACTGTTCTGTTGAGAAACACCTCTGCTGGGCCCTCCCTGAAGGAAGTGAAGTACAAGGGATCTGCTCATCAGAAGCAGCTAGTACAGCATTTGCTCTGTTGATCTCAGGGACTGAGTGTGATTAATACTGATGGGAGTCAATTAAATTCTCACCTGGAGTAGCTATTTCAGCCCAGTTAGAGCTGGGCTCTATCTTCTTTTTCTCAAGCCAGAAACAATGGCATGGCTCTGTTCACAGGTCCAGGGGTAAAGGGACTTTGCAGGACATACAGAGCACAAGAGAAAATTGTAGACAAGACTAAGAAACTTCCCTGCTTGGAGCTTCAGCTTTCAAGCATCAGGTCCCCAAAAGCCAGATTTGGATAATGGTGGCATTGCACTGTCTCAAGTCTGTGTTTCCACACAGCTACTTCCCTTATCTGTCTGCTGGTTTACTGTGATTTTAGTAGTAATTTACTAACTTTAGAGCCAAGTGGCACCAGGAGTTGCAGTGCATCAAAAGACATCACAAACCCTCTGCATTGCCAGAGTTGTTTGAATTAATATTTACATGTAAATTCAGGTCTTATGGGTTCAAGTACCAACTGGACCAGGAGCTGGTGGAAGTATTGCTCCATGGGTTATCTGTAGTTGGTACACAGGTCTCCTGGTGCCATATTGGCCAGAGCTGTGCTGAGGTTGCTGAACATTTGGTCTCAGCCAGATGTGTAGCCTAAAATGTCCATTCTTTTCAACCTTCAAAGCCAGAAAACCATGGTATAGCAAAGTACAAGGAAGAAAAAGCAGGAGGTGGGCAAGGCAGGATGTGGAGCTCTAAGTTTTAAGAGAATTTTAAAAGAACTGGTAAGTCACTGCTTCTTTGGTCCTTGGACGGCCACCCAAACAATGTGAGTGATGCCAGGCAGTGCTCACTAGAATACTGGCAACCTGCAATGAGACTTTGCAGTCCTGTAGGGAAGCTTAGCACAGCTTTGCCAAGCCTAACCCAATTCCTCGGTATCTCTGGGTGTACTCTGGATATCCCTTTGGAAGCAGTAGTTAACACTAGCTCATCCAAGGATGTCTGGAATGAAGATGTGGCCTGTCAGGGCTATTAAAATGACTGCATGGAGTATGTCCCATGCACCTGGAGCGTAGCTCCCACTCTGCTCTGTGTGAAGGGCTACCTTGAGGAAATACCCCTCATAAAGAGAGCCGTATGTGTTTCTGCATGCAAGGGAAAGGAGCTTGCAAACAGAGCCTTAGCAAGATAAGAAGTCTTAAGAAGTCTTTGGAAAAAAAGCCTGGCAAATTAGCCAACATCATCCATAAGCACTTGTGGTCAACTGTCCTTAATAAGCACCGAGCTACTAATGCCTCTGGAGCTACAATTGAGCCTGACCTGATACTGTCCATTATTTCATATTTATTTTTACTTAGGATTACACTCCATATTGTTTCTGCTACCTTGCCAGCCAGGGAACAGTTAACTTGAAGGAGGACTATTGAGGAACTCACTAGGTCTTCAGTGATACAATGTTTCCCTCCTTCCTGAGGGATATGTGCTGTATTTCTTGCCATTTTCCCAGGCCTTTGGGGAGCAGATACCAGACACTATCATGCAGCACTCCTGTGAAGATGTAGAACTATAACTTCCTGCTATGAGGACCTTGATGGACTTCACTATAAACTGTCTGATTAGGCCTTCATCTGGAGGATGTCCCAACTGGAATCTAATGGAATGCCAATGCATTTTCCAAACCTCACATGGCCCATCCCTTTTGTCTTTGACCGTGGTGCACAGCTGCTACATTTCCAAAGGAATTTCAAGAGTGAATGACAAGGATAGCTGAGAACATGTTATAACATTGGCTTTTTATTTCAGTGTCTTTCCTTTCTACTATTTGAGTCAGATCTGAGTGCACAGTATATGTACCAGCCTAGCTCATTAAAGTTTTCACATGGAGAGAAGGCACCTTAACACTTATCCCATGGCATCAATGAGCGACAGATATTCCTACATTGTCACAACTGCTGGAAATACATTCAAGAGATGTGGGCACAAACTAGTTGATGATGCACCATAACCTTTGCAGCAGAGAATTTTCTTTATTGGCTTCTTATTGTGACAATTAACAAACTGCTTACACTGTAATCTTATTTTTTTAAGTCAAATCTGTAAAATATTAACAACCTCATGCTTTTAACTTTCTTGGAGTTGTTCTGTGTAAGAGTCAGGCTCCAGCCTTCAGACTTACAAAAACATGGCTTTAAAATTTTATTGCTCACAGGAATAGCTTAGCATTATTTTTTTAGCTTACAAAAGCAGCATGCCTATAGGTTTTCCATAAAGAATGTTCCACTGAATGCTATTGATATAATTTGCTATCATTCCTCTCCACAGCCTATTTTCAAAGCAGTTCTTCCTTTCTTTGACTGTGAATCCTTTATGCCTCTGTAGCATTTGCATAATGCCTGCCTACCTTTTCATCTTTAAATAAATTATTTCTACTGTGTCTTTTCCCCTAGTTTCAGAACTAACCAGTGCACAGACACTCCACCAAAGCTGTTTCACTCTTGCCATGCAAATGCAGCTCCTGGTAGAAGAAATCTCATTAACTGATTTCAGTGGAGGCACTGCTGATTCCTGACGGACAAGGGCACAAATAAACAAGTCAAGGGAATCTGCAAAAGCAGCTAAATGCAGTGAGTTCACCTCTCCCTGCTTCCTCTAGTCCCATAGGTCTCTTCCTGTAAGCCACAGATTGAGATTTGAAAAGCATGAGGACTTTTCTTTCTCACATAATGGCTACCACTGTGAGACTGTGTATTAAAAACTACTCTTTTTATGTCCACATAACATGAAACAAAACTGAAAAATCAGTTACCTACAAATTACTTAAATATAATGCCCTCAGTATGACTGAGGAGGTGAATTTGTTCTATGCTGACATAATAGATGTGTGCACCAGGGTAGTGAGGAGGGTGTAGCACCCATGCTGCAGAGTTAAGTGCTCTCAGCAAATGTAGGATGAGGTGGCATCATCAGGGAACATTTTGCTCAGAATTCTAAATTTCTTCTTCAGTTTCACATCAACAATAAGCAGAAGCAATTGCATTAAAGCAAACTCAAATATATTTATTATCATGGAGTCTAATGAACAAAAGCCTGCAGAGTTTTACAGTGGTGCAAAAAGCAAACCTCTTACTACTTCTCCATGGTTTTTGGTAATGTGACATTACTGGCTTTGGAGGCACTTCACAGTAGACTGTTATGGCAGTTCTTCCACAGTGTTGATCTCCCGTTCCTAATTGAATGGTGTCTCAGGCCTCTGGCAGAGATATGCTAGTTACAGCCATGACAACAAAACCATACCAAATTAAGGAACTGAAAATAAGGTAACCAGAACTCCTCCATTAGTCAGCAGCCATTAGAGCTGGTGACAGAGCAAAGTCTTCCTGCACAAGAAGAAAGTGACTCAGCTTGCAAGCTGCCCCAAGACTCTTGCTCATTTTTCTAATTGCAGAGGAAGACATAAAGATCTGATCCTTTTGTGTCCACCCACACCTGGCCCATCTGCAGATGCAGGGAAATAACATAGGTTCAAAGTCCTCATTCTCACTTGTGATCAAATGTGGGCATCAAATACTTCATCACTCATCATTTATATATATGCTATATTGAAGGCATTCAATAGGATTTCAAGAGTTTCTTTGCTCCCAAAAACAGATTAACTAATCAATCAAATTATCAAAAGAATTCTGTGAAAGAAAGATCTTAATACATGGCAATTTTTTATGTCATCAACATTAAAACCAAGCAGTCAATAACGACTCCCAGATTTTGTTTTTCACACCACAGTCCTGCAATGTCCCAGAAAAGGCAACTTCAATCAACTTTGCAGTCCCATTTTAATCTGCCTGTTACAAAGTGAGTTGTGAATGCCCCTTCTATTGATTTGCTGTAACATAACACCATTTATAATCCACTTGATTTTTATTAGAAACATCAGTACTGTTCAGGCTCCTTAACACCAATTTTGTCTTTAGGTTTCAGACATTAACAGTCATCCTGAGTCTTATAAAAATAAATTTAATATAGAAGGCTTCACATCTTGTTTACAGAAACTCTTTGGGACCCTCTGCTCGAAAAAATCTAAAGTTGTTTAGTTGTTGGACTGAAAGGTCACTTTTGTCATGCTGCTGCCAGGGTTGCATACTATTAGCTGTGCCTCAAAAGTCAGTTTTGGGGGCAGAATACTTGAGTAAATTATGGCTTTGTCGCTTTCAGAACTATGAAGACTAAAATCAGAAGTCTAGTGGTTACGAATGCTTTCAGAATCCTTGCAGTAAACCCCAGGGCTAAAAGCAAGGGAAAAGACGGATTTGAAGACAGCTACTATGACATTTGTCAGACCAGAGGTAAAAGCAATCAATCAATGAGTCAATTGCCCCCCAAGTCTAAATAAGACAGAAGCCTACAAGAACAACACAGCCTGGACCCAAAGCTAATCATCTTTTGTTGATCTGGTCTGCCTCCACTGGGCCCAAGAAGAGATTAAAAATCAACAGTTGGAAGTTGGAGCTGACTTGCCTGCGTTGCAGGACCTTTGGAGAATTTGATAATGACATATATTTTGTGATAGCATCAGGACTCCCAATCACATGAGGTGTTCATTGAAAAAAGCATTTTCCATTTGCGCAAAACCAGAGACTGAAAACAACCTAATCTGGGGAAGTATGTCAGGACAGAACATGGGGGAAAAAAAGTTGCCTTTTAGTACAAATGAGAGTATATAAAAATTAAAGTGATAAAATAATTTGACTGGTGCTTAAAGAATCCTGTACTTAGTTTGCAAAGAGGAAGAAGGCACAGAAAGTTAAAGAATGTTTTTATTCAGCTTTCAGCTGTCACAGTTCTAAAGAGTAAACATAATTAACAGAATTCACCCATGGTACTGGAGAACATAGTCCTGGTATCAGTAAAATGTCTACTGTTTAAGGCACTGATAGTGGAAAGAAGAAAAACTGTAACATGGATTACTCCTACTTAACCAGAATTTGAATCTATTATGAATATGTGCTTGCTATTTCAATGCTTAAAATTCCACAAGCTACATTTACAAACAAATGTTTATACAACTTTGAGAATTACCAAAACAGGAATCAGTGGCTCCCTCACTTTGACTTTAGAGCAAGTATTGCTTTTCTTTGGAGTGGAATCAATTTTATAACCTACTAAAAGAAACCAAAACACAAGTTACTTCAGCATTATGGCTTTAAGACCCTGTATTTGGTTACAATATAGCAAGCCAAGTTAAATAACAGCATACAAGTACCATATACTGTCATCTTAAAAGAAGTAATTTTACAATATAAAAATTAGTTTAGAACATACTAAAGCTAGTTTTTATACAAACATTTTCACAAAACTGAATTTCTAAAAAAAAAATAAATCAAGAACATTTTAAATATGAATCACTCTTTACATGTTGTATGCATAAAATTACTTTTCTTGATGATATAAATTAGGAATACTACAGAGTTTTTAAAGCTGGCATCCATATGCCATTGAAATGCACACATCAGAAGTACTGAAGTGTTAGTTCTGTAAAAATCCTTAAGAGTCTCATTTATACTTGCCAAACAGATGAACAGTGACTTAGGTTTCTAGAGGAGCCACAGTGACCTCCCGTGGACACTTAAGAAATCCCTGTCCTTAACCTTTTTTTCCATTTTGTACATGACATTCCACACAAATACCAATAAACTTAAAAGGTAAAACAGTGGTTCGTGTGTGGTCTGACTACCCCAGGAAACTAGGGTATTTCTATCAGAAATGAGCATAAAGGAGCACAGTCTTCACACAATCCAGCTCCTGGTTACAGAAAAAAAGTCAAATTTCCTCTATGATTTATCAAGAAACTGTTCCAGAACATTTCAGAGAATTGTTTTGTGTACGTCAATGAGAGATGATGTTCAATAGCTGTTCAACACATATTCAATATTAGGCTTCCAAATACATAACTTCAGCTTTTGAGAGAATAAAGGAAAGAAATGTAAATTGATGCTGTCTGACTCAAGTCCAAACCAGAACATAGGTAAAGTTGTACCAGACTTTTTTAAATGTGTGTCAACTTCATTGGTATACAAAGCCCAAAAATAATTTTAAGAAGAAACCAAGCGTAGCAAAGGAATCCCAAAGTCATTTAAGTGCCTTCTTCCATCGCTCTGAAGGGATGTAACCAACAGGAGCAAAACACTGTCTTCTTGTGTCATAGACAGACAAACAATGTGAAAACGAAATAAAACCCACAGTATTGACTGTCTCTCATCTGCAAAACATTGATTAATGCTTACATTCTTCTATTGGTTATAAATCCTCTCTGTTATATTCAACTTTTTTTCCATTATGTGCCTCTTCTGTGTTTGGTGCCAGCCATGTGAAATACACCTTCACTGGATCGATATTCCAATGCTTGTGAAATGATATTGGAATTTGGTGAGAAAGGTAGTCTTTTGGGTAGTCCATCGGCCTTGCCTAAGATGTAAAAATAAAGGAAAATAGTATTCAGTGATCAACAATCATTTTAAAAAGAGAAAGTGTCACCCCTCAATGGCTTCTGTAGCATAGCAAAACAATGTAGCACAGACAAAACATGCAAGATGGCAAAAAAGGGATTTTACATTGTTCTATTAAATCAACTAATAGGCATTAGCTTAAATCTTCAATTTGTGCTGCAGTCCTCATGCTAGGAACGAAGCACACTGGTATTACGTATGTCCCATTTCTCAGGATTAAATGGTCATCATCTATGAAAAAAAGCAATAAACAGATGTAGTTTGTATTGCATCTTTTTAAATATGCAGTTTTGGCTCAATAATGACAAAATAATTTTAAGTAATCATTTCTTTCTTCTCCTCTTAGAGACTTGCCAGCACTGCCAGTGTGATTGTAGGATCCTAATAAGGCCATAAGCAGCTGAAGTGCATAAAGTTCATAATAGGTAAAGGTTTCAAACATGAGATATGGACAAATTGTGGCACTAGAAAACTGTATTGTTATTCTTTATCAGGCTGTATCAAACCAGAGAGAATTACAACACAGCTACATAATGCAGCTGCCTCTTAATGCACCACACCCATTTCCTTTTCTCTGGCAGTTTAATGGCTCGTAAGTGCATCATCATATAAAAAGCTCCACCTGCAGTGGTCCCTGGTAAAATAACTACATTTTGTCATCGTAAATAAAGTCTTTGTCAAGAAAAATGCATGAAAGGCAAACATTTGTGTTTTTTTTCTAGATGTAAAGCACAAGAAGAAAATTGAGTGACTTGGATACCAAATAATTGATTTGATGCCTAAGCTGATTCAATACTTTACGTGCACTTTACCTACTTGTGGTGACATTTATGAATTCTACGTGCAGTGTTTTTCATGCAGTTCTGTATACACTCCACTCACAAAATTAGGCAACAGATTTTGACACTAAGAAATCTGAAGGTGTGTTGCTGGTTTAAATTTTTAAATTTTGGTATTTAAACCACAGAGTGCTTATTACTAAAAATTCCACTGGAGACATCAAGAGGGAGCCTACATCCCTCAAGACTTTTGAAACATGCTTTGAAGAACATTTAGGTTTCAAAAACCTGAAGAAGTTACTTTGGATAGAGACAATTTTTGGGTATCTGGAAATAAAGATTTTTGCTTGAAAATCAATCAGATTTTATTGAGCTACACACAAAATTTTGGTGTTTTGATAATTCTAAAAGAATGAGATCTATTCTAATAACTATAATTTGTATTACATTGGTCTCTGAGAATCATATAGCATCATAGGTGGTTGACCTTAAGATAAAAATGCCCTGAATTTCTTCTTCCCTACATTTTGTGGACTCCATTATTGTAATACTGTGCTTTTCCCCCCACCCCACCCTTGTTCCCAGACTTTGTATTTGGTATTTTAGAAAAGGCAAATACGTTGTTCTTGGACAGATTTTATATTTAAGACCACAATCCTGGCTGCTACTCAACATAGGCAGGTTCCTGTTCTCTTTAAGAGACTAATCACGTCAAAAGCCTCTGGAACAAGTTACAGAATACCTATGTATCTATCTTAGCATATGGCCAACAGGACACCAGTAAGAGTGAGTAAACACTGTTACATCACAGACACTCTAAGGACTAAGATATCTTTGTTTCTGTTTCACAATATATATCTCAGTACAATTTTGGAGTCATGTACTTCCAGGAATATCACACATCATAATATTTCAGTCGAGCCTTAAAAAATTCATTTTCTGGTTGACAGAAAATCAAAAATTGGTTTTCTCTTTTTTTCCTCCTCATTTGGAATTTGTAGAATAATCATACTTAGTTTTTATTCAGTAGTTTTCTCCCCAGGGTTAATTTTTGTTCAAGGTATGTCAAATTAGAATTTGTTATAAGCAACAGTGAAGATGAATTACAAATCAAGCGTAATTTTCAATGTGGAAAATAAAACTGCCAGGATTTCACTTTCAAAGTGATGCAGTATCATATGCACACCATTAAGGATTACAAGGAGGTGCTTTGGTTTTTTATCTGTAAAATGACTCAATTCTTTCTGACTACACTTTAATTGGGTTAGTTCAAGATTTTTTAAAAACATCTGTGCAAGCACAAACTATTCAATAACTGTTGATTTTATAAAATACATTACTTGCTTCTTATACTGAAAGGAGTAAGCAATGATAAATAAAACAGGAAAGTAAACAGACATGATTTTTTTATATGGACAAGGAATTAACGTATTGAATAGTGTGTTATCAGTCTTCCCATTTCTCTAAATAGCAAATGTAATCAGAATGAGCATCTTAACAGAGGAAAAACTGGTAATCTAAATAAACTCTCCCCCTCCACTGACAGATGCTTTGAACTAAATGGTAATTTACTAATTCTCAAGTAGCCTATTATAGTAATCTCAGTTCATAGTCAGATACACAGGTCTTCCCAGTTTTTAAAATAGATCAACACCTGAAAAACATCAAACAGTAAACTGGTTTATATGCTGATTTTTAAAAAAGTTGTGCACTGTTTGCAAAAAAAATCTTTAGTGCTTCTCATTGATCCCATGGAAGGATTTGGTATATTTCGTTTACAAGGCAGAAAATCTCTATAGGTGTCAATGCATCCTGTTTTCCATGTGACACTACAGTTAGCTTGTTAAATATTGTGGAATATATCTTCACTAATGAGATATTTCACAATAGTAAATACTGAATCAATAGAAAAATTGGGTAAGTAGACAAGGCAGATTTGAATTTGAAAAATTTGATGGTCAGTTCTCTATTACCTGAAGAAAAAAGTATAATATTTTGGTTTTCTTCTTAGAGAACATATGAGAACTATTCAAAGCACGAGGCTCTTAATTCTATTTGTTTTTCAAATAAAATGTAGTTATAGATTAACTGAAATATCATATAAACTAGTAAAGCATTGTAGTAATCCATGCTTTGAGAATGTTATTTGCTTGACCAATCTTGTTCTGCAGAGAAACAAGGTATAGCAGCAGCATCCTGGTTATTGTTATTACATATTACTCAAGTTTGCAATATTTATGAGTCCTATTTTATATGTATACTTAAAAAATTCAATATATTTTAAATACTTAAAAATAACTCTCTGACCTGATGAAAAAGTGGACTATGTGTTATAGGGATTCCCAGGCCACTGAAACACATCCCAAGGACCATATCATCAGGCGCATCCATGCTGTAACACCGGCATTTACTAGCAAGTAGTTTCTGAACAGCTGTTCTGCTGAAAACCATCCTGAATAAAGAAAGCACATGAAGTGTGTAAGACAATAACTAAAGAAGCCAAATAACTAATAAATACTGCTAAATGACATAAAACTGCAAGATTAAATGCAGCCCTCTGAAATGACATATTGGAAATTTCAAAATTTGAGAAGTCAGAACTGACAAAAGAGGCATTTTCTGTAAGATAATTACTTTACATAATGTAAATTAATTATAACAATTATGCCTATTATAGTTATTCCAACAATAACTTAGTTACCCATTATTTTTACCACAGCTGATAATTCCTCCTAAATTTGGCCCAGACACAAAAGAGATATTCTCCCTATCTTACTGAAAAGTACTATCTAGTTAGTTATCATGTAGGCATTAAATGAAAAGAAGTTTAAACTGGAACTGTTGTTCTTTGAATCAGCTATTACACAGATTTCTTTCAATAAGTGAAAAAAGTTCCTGTAAGCCACTGCAAGGTTGTTCTGTTCATCCTAACTTTGCTGCTCTTCTAAATATCAGCAAGAGCCTGGAGCTGTTAGATCATTATCACTAAAATAAGCCTTCATTAGACCAGAAACATGTTGATATCTTAAATTCAGCATCTGAGGGAATATAGTCTTTTTAGTATTCCATAGATGCCTTTAAGTTCCAGTATCCACCCAGTCCAATCAGAATACAGGCTACTCTAGCTACTACAAATTATACTAAAAAGATTCACTCTGAAATCACTACAGGGCTTCATGAGTTCACTCACTATATGACAATCCTTTGCTTGACACTGGAATATGGTAGAACTTCTACAAATACTGAATGCTAAGGCAAAAAGACTGACCTGAGAATATTTTCAGATTAAAGCTGTAAGAGACTCCATCAATATCATTGCAACTTTGAAGACTGCATATATAATAAAAAGAAAAAAAATGGAGAGTACAACAGGAAGTTGTATCTCAGTGCTCAGCACAAAGAGAGGGAACAATAAACTAGAACCTGGGGACAAGGGGAAGAGCTTGTGACGAGCATGTGTTGCTACTCAGAAGGTGGGAGGTAAATTGCACACACATTTGGGGAAAACATCACTGCTTCTGCTGAAACTGATTCATGTTGTAATTTAAAACATTTACACTCAAAGGAGAAGGTCATGTAGATCTCAGTAGGAGTTTAAATACATTACCCTCCTCCACCAGTGATATAACTATATCCTCCAGTTCCCAAGCCGTAACCATAACGCTCTCCAAGAAACACTGGTTCATTTGGGTCATAGCAGCTGAGCAATTTTCGGAGCCTGAAGATACTGTAATATGAAAATCCATTAAAAAAATCTTGTAAACATTCATTTTGAAACACATTGCTAGCTTAAATGGCATTCTAGTAAACAGCACAAAGGTGACAGGAGAAATGCAGAAATTCTACCAAAAAACCCCCCAGAGACACAAACTATTAAACAGACATCTATAATGGATTATTCACTATGAGATATGACTGACGAATTTGGTCAAGTGACAAATCAAATAGCTTAAAATATTTTCCTGAGGTAGGTAAAGTTTGTCAGCAAAACTGCATCTCATCACAGAAAAAACGTGAAATCATTTTTCCCGAGCAATGGTAAGATCTTTGCAAATTATCACAAACACTTACAAATTGAAAAACAAAAAAGTAGATTTAGTTATATGCATACTGCTTTATATACAGTTCCATCCCCTTCCAAATTCTTGTCACATAATGGAATGTGAAGTATTGTCTTGAACCACTTATTCTCATGTTCATGACCATGTGATTCTGCTCATTGATCACTGCGCCTTTTTTTGCTTATGCTGCAGCGTCATATTTTATGTGAATGGAATCTAATTTTCTCACAATGGCAAGTCTCTGAACATCATTCTGAGTAGCTTGGACAACTCACCCTAGCTTATGGAACCTTTCTTCTGACAACATTTATGTGACGAATACCTCTTTGAAAGCATATTAGCAAATGACTAAAACCAGTCAGCTCAGACATACCTACACTGAGGAACCAATGTGCAATCACATTCGAACTATATGATTAAATAAAAATACTAATCTGCGTAATTTTAAGGAAGTTACAAGATTACATTGGTTTTAATATCCATCAAAGAATGCTGAAGTGACAGGTTTTTTTCTTAAAGGAATATAAATATATGTAACTAATAAAACACCTGTATTTCTTAAATACGAAGAATAGATGAGTATTGCTACAACTCCTGTTGAAGTGGTAACTCCTGAAGCAATGCAATGTATACCTTATCAGTGTGTCATCATCCACTATGACTAACCAAGGGGTTCTGGGAGAGGTACGATTCAAAAACCTTTCCAAAATGGCAAATGTTTTCCCACAGTGACCTAAAGAAAGAGAAATTAACAGAATATACATTTAAATAAAATAGGGGTTTGTAATAAACAATAATTAGTGAATTAAATAAATGTTCTACTGCACTATGTAAAACATTTTGGAAAAGACTTGCAAAATATTTGAAGTGTGAGTTTAAATTACAGCCTTTGTTATGCTTAATGGTATTTGTAAAAACTGCTCCAGCACAACCACTGCTTTATATGCAGAAACACACTTTTGAAGGATTTAATTCTTTGAATTAAAAGTAACATTTATTCTATCTATCCTGTTAAGCTGTTGGACAACAATGGACAAATTGGTACTCTTAATTTCAAAAACTGCCAGATGAGAAGACTGATAGAAACATGTTGTGCAAAATACTCCAAGATAGTTTCATAACATTCCATGATGCATCAGGAAAATCCATTGCTTTTATATAAAAATTCAAATCCATATTAATGTACTGCACTCATCGCTGGAACACAGGTCCTGCTAACTGCCCCCAAGGAAAGGTGTTGATATTTATCACAAGATTATAATGAAGTTGAAGTTGAGGGCAGTCCCGTGGTGTAAAGGAGAGCACTCTGGACTCTGAATCCCAAGGACCTGAGTTCCAGTCTCAGTGGGACC
>JAWWLZ010000001.1:49228983-49244308 GCA_035041345.1 Poliocrania exsul | reverse complement strand
GGAGAGCCCTGCCCAAATCTGCATTCGCCAAGTCTGGCCATACACACTATACAAACACACACATAATGAAGTTGGAGAGCTAAGACACCCTTCACCAGGAATGAAGAAGGGAAATACCCCTGTTCAAAATGAGCATGACAAGAGAAACAAGAAGCTTCAGTCTTCTGAATTTTCTTTAGATCTCAGAAAAAACGAATTGCAGTCAGTCTTTATTCATCACAGTTGACTGTGTAAAGCAATTGTCACAATCAGTATTACAATTAATACACAAATATTAAAAATAAGGATAGGATATTATATTTGAAACTACTTCCAATTAAAATGTTTTTAAGAAAATGCAGTAAGATACGCTTAAAAAATGAAGGTTCTCCTGGCTTTGCTGATTGTGTGAAACTGTGAACTTAATGCGGACTGACAAATGTACATGCACGGAATTAAAGCCAAGATTTCTATATTATATTCCCTCGCAAAACATGGAAGGTCTGTTCCCCCTGGCTTAATCAGATACACTGGCATGGCTTCAACAGATGACCCACACATGCCCATCAGGCCCGCTGCCTCCTGAAAGCACTCGGTGGTTGCACATGTCCCACCTCACTTGTGCAAACAGAAATCCCTGCCCATTCTATCTATGCCTCTAACAGACCCTGTGGAGGACAGAAAAAAAGGCAGAAATAACTCAGAGATCAGAACAACTGACCCAGTGGGCCACTGCTTGGACACCTCTAATTCAGAAGGCAATAAGCCTCTTGTAGGCTATAAGCCTAAGAAAAATAGATGAAATTAAATAGAAAACCAAAATAACAACGTAATGAAAGACACCATATCCACAGGTTTTTTCCTATTCAAACACAAAGTAAATTAATTTAAAACCCCATTATTTGTCACAAAAACATTTCAATCTTAACATTCAGTTTTTGTGCTTGAACCAAGACATATTAGGCACAAGTATATAATATTTGAATACCCCATGGCAAGCAGTTTATGCTCAGTAACCAGTATGCCTTCTCCAGCTGCTGCTGATCTTACTCAAGACCTGAATAATAACTGAAGAGTTACTACTCTTACCTCAAGTAATAACACCAGATTTTTTTGTCTTGGAGTATGTCAGTGTTCCATGCTTTCATGCTCACAGTATTTAGGTTTCTACTATAAAGAACCTGTTACCTACACAGGGGAACTCTGTATGTACTCTCCATCTGTTTCCTGTGGCAAAACCATTCTTTAGTTTAGGCTGCACAGCTGTGCTACAGAAATACAGAACTTCTGAATGACATACTTTACATGAAATGCACATATCATCCATAAAACTTTACTTCTTCAGACAGTTATTTGTGCACAACAGTCTATAACTCACCTCTGTCAGTATTAGGTATGCCTAAGTCTACAGTAGGAATGGAGATGTCTGCATAATCACTGTAGTATTCAATAAGGGCAGCTTCTCTTTCCCAAGTCTGCTTTACAACTGGTACTGCAAAACAATGATTGACATTGAAACACAAGTAACTTGATTAAAATAAGTTCTTGATCAAAAAATTTGTTAACCATTTATTGTTAACCACATTCCTTCACCTGGTAATAAAAACGCCATTTCAAATACAGCACCATAGTTTTAAATGTTCATTCTGTTTTCTTTCTTATAATACTTAGAAACAATTTTACATTTTTATGAAAGCCAGTCAGGGCAGTTTTATACACATGATAACAAATTTCTTTTCATATATGACTATAGTTCCATATTACATTGAAAGCCGTGATATTTACATTTTTTCTAACCAAAGCATGGAATTCAGTACTTTTACATTTGCTGTGGTAGACTTCATAGCACACATCAGCACCAACACTATCAGAGATCAGTCCTTCTTCCAGTATTGAAACAGCCACATTTTAAAAAGAGTACATCCAACTGTACAGTGTATAAAACACTCTGAATCAGCAACAGACTGTTTTGAAATGCTATGCTTGCGTTATACACACTCTATCTGATAGCAATGTCATATTAGTGCTCAAAAGCACCTCTCTCTGGAGACACACTCACAGGGCATTTTATAACTATTGGTGTTAAAAATGTATAAATATTTGTTATTTTATTTATAAATAAATATATCTGAATAATTTATCATACAACTATTTTTGATCACATGGAGATTCTGTCCAAAGGAGGATTGCTTAATGGCTCTCTACCAAAGCAACTCTTTTCTTATTAGTTTGCCACTTCAAATGAACATTCAAAATTGATCACACAAAATTCTAAAAATGATGCTATGAATGTTTAAATTACATCCAGAAGTGAATAAATTATGGGTAACACAGAAAAAGCCAACCATCTGCAGGGTGTTTGGAAGAAAACTATCAGATTAAAATAATGATCTCTTCTCCATGTTAAAAATGAAGTGGTCAGGACTTAGATGAGCAAGTATTCTGGAACACTGTGAATTCTGCAGTCATTGTTTCTCTGCTTTGTGTCCTCTAACACCGTCCAGGAGGTCTCACTGGTAGAAGTTAGTGCTCTAAATGGAGGAAATATTTACATAACTTCTCTTTGCTGCCAGACAACTCAGATGCTTGTGAACAACTTGTTTTAGCCTCTTGCTAGAATCACCCATCACCTAATTCAATAATTGCTGCCTACCTACTTGCTCACTTCCCTCTACTCTGATCACACAAGGGCTTGAAGAATTTATTATTCTTGATTGAGCAATAGTCAGTTTGATAACAGTTACCTTTTATTTAATTCTAGTGTTAGGACAAAGTAACAGGATCTCAATGCACTAATGGAAAAGCTTTACTATTTGAAAAAAAAATTGTTTTTGTAGCAGTGTGCAATGGCCCATTCTGCTTTTAAAAGTTTTTCCAGAAATATAAAAGTGTTCTCATTTTTCCCATTAAAAAAACAAAGGGAATTATGTACAAAACCCCATATTCATATAACTTTACAGTAGAGTTCTGACTGCAAAGCCAGGAATGCCACAGTGCATTAACTCTATTTTCTGTATTACAAAGAAGCATACTACATCACATAACACTGCATAATCAGGCATTAACTGGCAAAGAGTGCCATGTAAACATTTTTTTTCCAATTAGATTAAGAAAACAAGTAGGCAGGAAATTATTTTCTTTTTTTATGGAAATGTCCTATTTAAAAATGTCTCTCAGAAAAACAAAACCAGAAAGCTTTCAGAAAACAAGGCCCCAGAACAGAAGCATCACAGATATACAGAAGCATCCAACCTTTACCTGGCAGAAGAGATGCACCTGTAAATGTTGTTTTACCTTTCTCCAAACAAGGACCTGAAACTCATCAGGGTGTTTTAACATAATCAAAATATCTGCCACTAAAGACTGAGTCCCCCTCAATTTCTTCAGTGGAGTCCCCATTCTTTGTACAAACAAAATAATCTCATTGAAGCAAGGACTTGAGTCTCACCTCAGTTATATGGTCTAGCAAGGGGGCTACTAGCTAAAGTGTCTTTCTCTTTTCCTTGCTTGATGGAAGTGTCACCATCCAAACTAATGTCTATTGTAAATTGAATCCCACAATACTTCAATAATTTCTAGCAACTTATTGTCTTCCAAAGAAAGAATAACTATATGAAATTTTGAACGAGATGCTGATGCAAATATTTATCACTATGTATTAATACTTCTAATCACACCAAAGTTTTAATACCTAGAGATATTTATAGAAGGTCAGCTCTAAGCTCTTGAATCTTGATGAATGTTTACAATCTTGAAAATTTCTTTTAGAACTATATATGGTATGTGTAAGGAGAGTTGTATCTGAAATACATTCTGAGGTAAAATTTAGCTGCTTTTAAAAGCACATTGATTTCCAAGCTTAAATGCTGCACTAATGTAGTTTTTGGCATACAATAAAGAATGACTTACCAGGTAAAAAGAGCTCTCTGAAGCTGGCATCCATTAATCTTTCAAAATCTTGAGTAAGATTATCCTCTATTGCATAACACTGGAAGCTGTGAGGAAAGTTCAAGAATTTCCTCAGTCTTCAACAGGTGTTTCTTGAAGGATGTTTATGCTATCTTTTTGAAGCCTTTTGTTATTTTCTAACTTTCTAGGTTTGTTTTTGGTTTGTTGTTGTTTTTTTTATTTTGATGTAAGAAAATAAACATGGATCCAGAAAGGAGAACTCTTCAGTGAACTCCAATTACAGGATAGTCAATTTTGTTTTGTCAAAAGCTATTTTAAAGATAGCCTAATGACTGGATGATTAAAATACTACAAGTGTGCCTTCCAGTGCAGTAGCATTAAAAAAAAAAAGATTTAATAAATCTTATTATGAATAAAGCCATCTGTTTTTAACTAGATTTAGTTAAGGAAAGAGCCTTTCTCTTCATCCTGTCCTCTGACAACAGGTGTGGCAAAACTTCCCCAAAATTTAGTGCAACTACTAACCATTACTTAATTTTCAAGCTTTTTGCCAATTACAATAACTTTAAATTATGCCTATAAACAAACTAAGGCTAATGATGGCAATGTTACGTACCTGAAGTATTAAAAAGCATGCAAAGTGCAAGTAAATTCCTGGAAATAAATCTGTTCCTGAATTTCCTTATTAACAAAGTAGAAGTAAACTAGAACGGACTGGTAGGTGGTGTCAAGCAGGTAGTGTCTTCTGTTAAATAAGCAGATTTGGAATTTTTCCTGCCAAGTTTTGTTGATACTTGATCTACCTCAACTTATCTGACCATTACTGAAGCTGAGTGTCTCTCTGTGTCTTTTCTGTGCCTCTGAGAAGGAAGTCAATGCTCACTGTATGTATCTTGTTGGGCTGTGCTCGGTTTTTTAGTTTGTTGTGCTTAGCATGGATATGAAGGTTGCATTTTCATGGTGACTACCATTACTTGTGTAACACTACAATTTTCAGATGAAACATGCTATAGTGTTTCACACACTTGGAGACTCTTGATCTGGGCCACTGGTTGCACAAAGTACTGCATATGACCAAGTTTCTACGGGAGACAAGACTTCCCATTGCCAGCATTACAAAGCACAAGTGCACCTCCAGTTGCATAGTGTGACAACAGCTAGAGGCAACACAACGCATAGGCTGCTCAGTCTTTTACTGGAGACAAGGGCAGGACAAAAGGAAGGAGGAGAGGAGGGACCTTTCAGCTTGTTCACATTTCTAAATCAGCCACCACTGAGCTGCACAATTGTCACTGCTAGTACAAAGAATAGAAGGGAAGCAATTATCTGAGGCCAATTCACTGACGGATATTAATAGCTGCTATATTAATTAATATTGCAACAGCTCCAATTTACAATATAAGCTAACTTTATGCATATTTTAATTTAGATATTCAGTTTCAAGTTTTTTTGGCAACAATCATAAATGATGAAATATCAAACAACCACAACTTTTCATCTTAAATGTTTCACAGCACTCCTGAGGACTCCGAACAGCAAAAATATTCTGCCTAAATAAGCTGTTTACAATTCTGTAACTTTCCTGTTTCCCAGTTGATTTTGCAAACATTATTCCAAGAGCTACAGAGACAGCAAAGATCAGCCTGCTTTTCAAATATTCATTTTATGAACTATATTGCATAAAATTAGTCAGTTGACCAGTCAGCAACTTACTTCTGTCACCATGAAATTTTCTGCATGTTTTTACAGCAACAAAAATGTCTTCCTTTTTCACTGGCTCTCCCTGTATAAACAGAACAAAAATTAATCTTCTAAGTGCAGGTTCTGCCTGTAATATTTTATAGAATATGTATGTTCATACATACAATGTAATGTAATGTAATGTAATATAATATCTAATGTGTCCATACATATAATAAAACAGATAATACCTTTTCATTGTATAGCATACCAAGCAGAATAGTGTACTAGGAAGCACATTTTTATATCTTGAAAAAAAAGTCACTGGTTATTTAAAATTCCTGAAATAACATAATTGAAATACTCTTTCCATTGATATAGAACTCTAATGTGAAGTAAAACACCTATCACTAGGAAAAGACAACAGAAAAACTTGTTGAACTAAGAATTGTTTATCTGAAAAAAAATTTTTTTGATGTCTTTGATCACTATGAGAATATGTTAAATCGTATCACACTTGCAAAAAGCAGATTAAATGCTACACACTGGAAATCTTGTAATTTCCCCCAACTGAAATAATTTGACCACTTTTATTTGTTATTCATTTTGGCACCTAGAATTTTGCTCTCTTGGAAGCATGGAACACTTTCTGGCCTCTAATAACACTTAACTTATATCATCAATGTATTCTAGAGGCGGAAGAAATGGGTTGTACCTTAGTGCAACAAATATTGTATTAAGGTCACCTGTACTTCAGTATCTCGCAGAAGTGTAAGGGTAAATACTTTATAGATCCTGTGCAGATCCACCATTGTGGTAGAAAGCATTAAAGCATATGCAGTATTAATTGCTAGGAAATATTCTGTGCAACAGAAGGCTGAAAGCATATCCAAAAATCAATAAATGCCAGAACAAACCATATTTTTAGGTTTTTCTAAGTCATTGGGAAGTATTTTCTTAAATTTTGAGATTTTTTAAGTCAAGTATTATGCATTTTAATAAGAGTTTTACATTTACTAACTGAATGATATTAAAATACGGTACTTACGCAAAGTGGTAGAAAATTACTGAATGTTGTTGCACAATAATCAACTTTATATGAGTTCAGATCATCTGTGCAGAACTCAGGCACTGGAGTAAGATGTGGTCCTTCCCCTTTCTGCCAAATGTACAGGGCAATCTATCAAAATAGGAAACATTTATATCAGGAATGAAACTAGATAAACATTTTCAGGGCATACAAAGAAATCATATTCCAGGACAAACTTAATAGGAAAAGTGAAGAATATGGGATGCTGTCAATTTGTCCCTTAGTTGATTAACTAGTTGCATACCTTACTTCTTGCTCACATTCCTAGAGAGATCATGTGACTGAAGGACCTCACTAGCACACTGTCCCTCAAACATCAGTGTAGTGCCCCAAGGCTCATCTCTGATGAACCTGGTTTTATCCCTCTCCCCCTCCAAATTTAAAGCTCTCTCAATGACCCCTGCTAACTCCTGGGCAAAGATCCTTTTCCCCCTCTGAGACAGGTGTACCCCACCTGTTACCAGCACCCCTTTTGTCATGTAAACTGACCCACAATCAAAGCCACCAAACTCTGCCAGTGACACCAGGCTCAAAGCCAGGTATTGGTCTGCTGGCTCTTCCTGCTTCTTCCCATATTCCCTGAAACTGGAAGGATAGAGGAGAACGGCACTTGTGCTCCTGGACCCCCTTAACCAGTTATCCTCGTATTTGTTCAGAACTCAGCTATTCAGTTAGTCTACCACATGAACCAACAAAGAAGCAATGCTCCTGCAGCAGAAAGAATATTTAACAACTGTAACTTAAAATGAATTATTTATGAAAATTCCCAATGGAAAATTAAATCTTCAGTGAAAATCCTTAGAATGGTGGGAAGTTATTTTATTTCAGAATTGAGGTTAGAGTGCCATTTTGGGTTACAGTACAGGATGACACACTGTTACTAAAACAATGGAGATGGATTTACAATAAAAAGACAAGAATAGTCTTAGTTCTAGTTCAAATCGAACGTTAGATGTACAAAAAAAGCCACTATTTGCTTCCAGCTTTGAATAAGCATCAATAAATATGCTAGATATTGTACAGTTACAAAAAGTCTAAACAACCTACAAATGAGCGGCATGACAAAAATGCTTTTCCACATTTGGGAGACAGGGAAGTGATATAAATATTGGGGGGGTGGGGAGAAAGGTACAGTGCACAAAAAATACCAAAGACTAGAGACATATGTTACTAGGACTGTCAAAGTAAAATATTCTTAAAACATTTCTCATTCTTCATAAACTTGAACATCACACACAATTGCTAAAGGTAAAAGATTATCTCCTTTGATTTGTTGTCAATCTTGATTCACACAAGAAGGACGTAGAGGTAAAAATTATTTAAGAGGGAGAAGATGGTGATTTATAAAATAAATGAGGGGGAATAAAACTGTCTCTAGGGAGACATGAGACTGTGCAGAAAGAATAACTACAGCGCTGAAGTAGGTTATCAACAGCAATAAATTTGCAATGAAACATATGCAAAGACCTGCTAAGAGAATAAGAAGTGGGTGGAAGTAATTTTGCTGGTGGAATGATCAATTGTTTTTCATTAAGCAATCTGTGGCACATAAAAGCAATGTCTCTTAATGATCTCTTTTTTATGACCCTATGTTTACAGACTTTGTCAGTGCTGAGGTAGACTGGATATTGGGAAAATACAAATGACTTTGCCTTACAAAAAAAATATTAACAGAGTGAAGCCCAAGGTCTTTCATTTAGCAAAATCTAACAAGAAGAAAGAAGCAGCTTGTTATCTTGTTTCACGTAGCAAAATGAAAGTTCAGAGGGGTCCAATTGCTTTTGAGAAATACATCAGTCAAGAAGAGAAAATATGTACAAAAACGGTGTTGCCACAAAAGAAAATTCATTTCAATACACTACAAATCTATTCTCTTTAAATACACTGTAGATTGATGTTGTAAATGAGGAAGTTTATAACCATTCCAAGATCCGAAACAGTAGCAGCACTTTTAAGCAAGGTGAATTTTCTTCTGGACCAGAACCACAATTTATAGCTGATTTTCAAGAGTTTTAAAATAATTATAACTAATTCATTATAATCCATAATTTCAGGTGAAAATCAACAAGCCTGTTCCAGATTCATCCTCGTCTTCTACTGTGGTTCAGAAGTTCACTTTGGCGACAAAACCAAACACAGTACAGAAGTCTGGCCTACACAAACATTTTGAATGCATTAAAAATAAAAAAGCTTCAGAAAAAGTAGCACTCGTACTCATCCACTCCTCAATCCTTTGTTTCCATGTTCCTTTTAGTCAAATCACTGACCTAGAAATACCTAATGCCTATCTTTTGAAGGTGTTGCAAACCAGAGACAAAAAGAAACATTTCCAGATTTCCATGCTGCAAAATTGCAGCATTGACTGTTCACACAACAATTGAGTTCCTCAGACGATTTAATGCAAACCCCATCATAGCTCTGAGAGTCTGATTCACAAAGTGAGTGAGGCTGAGGTACTATTCACCTCAGCTTATACACCACAAATTGGAAGTCTGTCTCCTTCCTTACAAAGCAAGCCTTCAAAGATACCTTAATGCATTCAACTATGAATGCAATTTTATTAATGAATTCCTCTTTGTTTAAAAGATAAAGTATTATAATATTCTAAAGGAGGGGAAATAAATAATTTTAAAAATGAAATCTCTTGTTTCCATTATGATTTAACACCATTCAAATATGTAACTTTGAGACAACATTTTCTGTCATCACACCACTGCTTACCTCATGCTTTAAATCTATTGTAAAGTCTGACTTGAGTGGTTCACTCTTCAACTTCTTTGCAAGCCTATACAATTAAAGATGAAGAAATTTACTCAAACATATTAAAAAAAGAATCACTACTGCATGCAGGAAAGTGTGGCTGGTATTACTGATCATTTTATAAGGGGAAAAATAACAAATTACATTTCTGCATTTATCGCCTCAAGAAGCAACTTACATTTGTTTAACATATAAATATTTTTAATTTTTTTCATCTGAGCACAGTGTCATGATATGAATATTAATTTTCAGCACATACATTTTGATACATTCTTTCTGCCCAAGAAGAAAGTTTTCACCTAGAGTAGATGCATATTTTCAACAGATTAAAAGCAACAGTGTATTTGAAGCTCAGTATTGATCAGCATCTCAGACTTCAGACAATATTCACTTTTTGTGTATTCCAAAAAATAGTGTTCAGGCACTTTCAGTTTATGAAAACATCAATGCTTGCTACAGGAAGATGCATTTAACTTCTGAAATCTACGAACTTCTAATCTCCTTTGAAAGTATCTAATGTGAAATAAATATCCAGTTTGCCTCTACAGCATGGGAAACCCTTCTAGAGGGCAATGCAGTTACTCTAAGATCCTGGAACAAAGCCACTGTCTGGGGGACAATATATATTTTAAATTATAAAATATGATATTGAACTAGTTGAATGACTAGTACTGAACAACTATTAACTAGCTGACATAGGCAGAGCAAAGCAAAATAAATTACATGCACAGCGAATCTATTTCTGTACCCTTGTCTACTAATGAATTCTGGAATTTTTATTTATAATGATGCTTGGAATATGCTGAATGAAGAAGAAATGGAATTTTATCAAAGGAGCACTTACTGGATAAGTTTACAGTGGGAGCACAAGTCTATGCAGGCATGCCCAGAGCTAGCTGTACATTAGTGTGCCTGGCTGAATGTCTTCCTACACACCTCAGAACCTCAAAGCAGACTTACATGTAACAGTATGGATGCTGTTAATACAGAGGGCAGTAGCAAAAGTTCAGTGTAGGCTCTGAAACCAAAGCCATGGGAAACCAGCCTGCACTGGTTGAGTACATCCCAAGCTATCTGTCACAGCTGAGCTGCAATCAGAAGTTTTAATTGAAAGACAGCTTAAAATTAAAATTTGGCTCTGCATATCTCCGTGATCTGCAACAGATCTTCAATGGTACTGCAGGAACAACTTCATCTTTTAGAGAAAATACAAATCCACACGCAATCACAACTCATTAAAATATTATTGATTGGATTCTAGGAAAATTGTGTAAAAAAACATTCTTAATTACTACCAATAAACAGGAAATCATTAAAAATACAATTCTTACTTGTTAACAAGTGGAATGCTAAGTGCCCAACCAGCAGCAAAATCTGGAAATTTAAAGACTGTAGGATTTTCAGCAAAGGCATAATGGTGAATTATTGTAGATTCTTCATCATATAATGCTTTACCTAAAAACCACTCCTGTAAAGGAATATAGGAAACAATTTTGTTCATCTACAGCATCCTTTTAGTGAAGATGATGACTGCATTCATGCTGAATAAAGCAAACCTGAAAAAAACAAGGGAAGCATATTGTTCACAATAAATATTCTGGACATAATCTGTACTTGGTAAGAAATGAAACTAAAGATAGTTCTCTGAATTCATACATAAGCTGTATTTTCAAACTTGAGCATATGCCCTTCATTCCACTTTTTCAAAGAACACTGAATCCCAGAATCACAGAATGGTTAAGGTTGGAAGGGGCCTTTTGAGATTGTCTAGTCCAATTCGCCTGCTCAAGAAGGGTCAGCCAAAGCAGGTTTGGGAAACTTTTTTCACAAAACTCCTTCAAGGCATCAGCCCAGTTCACACACTTCACATGAGATAAATCATTTACACAAAAATCAAGATAAAAGCGAAAATATTCAAACAGAAATACTATAGAAACATCTGCCCTAATAAAAACCAGTCTAACCCCAACGGGATCTTGTGCCTCAGTAGCCATCTAACTCCAAGCAGATGTAGCTATATAGACTGAGCTAAATTTTATAGCTCCCCGGAGTCAACGGGAAGTGACAAATAAGATTTAGCCAGGGCACAGCAGTCAGCAAACAGAAGAGAGATCTGCATGCACCAGGAGACACCTCCAGGCAAACCCAGCTGTGCCTAGCAGGACATTCAGCCTGAACCTTCCCGTGTTCCAGCCTGGACTCAACCTGGCTCCTCAGAAGGCAAAAAAAGGCAGCCCTCAGGAGCTACCAGGGATGCTTGTCTTGCCACACACGCCAAGTCAAAGCTATGGGGTGCTTCCTGCTTCAAGAACCCCACCTGTGCAAGGATGAGCAGGACCCATATAAGCAACTATAAGCCATAAGTGTGGGATGTCACCCCTTACAAGAACACTGACTCTCTGAGGGACTGATGCAAGTGTAACGTGGTATACACGCATATGTATTATGTGTGTGAAGTGCCAAGTGCATTTCCTGTGAATTCCATGTATTTCTGCCCTCTGCTTTTATCAGCTGCTCTCAATAAAAGTAAAATATATCTTGTACTTGACTAGTAACTTCTTCAGGTAACACATACGAGGACACAACAAAGGTACACTGACCCTACGCATACATTGATATAGAGAAGACAAAGGTGGGCACTTTCTTGCACTGTTCTCTTCACCTTCTTCATGGTAATTAAAAGAAACCTTGCTGCCTGATACCTACATACTCTGCCTTTAATTTACACCTTCAATAACAACAGGCTCTGTTTTCTCCTTCCTTTACTGAAGGATTCAAGTGTTAAGTAAAGGATTAAAAACAAACAAAATGCTGAGAGGTAAATGAAAATGGGCAGACATACTAATTTTTATTCACAAAGATTTATGCACAAAGTGTTAAAAAAATTCTTTAAAAGCATTTTTGCATACTGCTTTTTAATCCTTTTAGGGCCTCCAAGACTTCAAAATATTTATAACACTATCATACTGTTTCAGAAATAGTTGATAAATAGTAACATTTTAATATGACAGTACCATCTGCAGAATTTTTTTTTTCTGGACTTTTCCAGTCCACTTTGTTACACTGCAGAGTGAAAAAAAACCAAACATTTTTAGTTATCCTAATTCTGGGTGCTAATTTTTACACCAGAACAATCTATGGATTTAAAAAAAAGACAACCCTATTTTCCTTTCTCTATAGAACACAAAATTAAACCCATACATATACCCTCCACAGGCTTTCACATAATATTACTTCTGGCAATATTAAGCCACATATCACAGTGACGACATTCCAAGTTATAGCCAATGCTTTCCAAGCTTATTTGATCGTAACACTGTTTATTTACTACCCAGATATATAGGACAAGTCAATCCGTGCAGGCTGGCTTAACAAGGTTAGATTAGTTATATGCAAATGAACTTATAAAATAACTTAAGGAACTATGGTAATCAAATTGCATATAGGCAAAAATGTGAATTATAAAGAAGTGATTTACACTGTAGGCAACTATCATCCACTGGATCAGTTAATATACTGTGCTTAAAAATGGTAAAAATCACCTGCCTTAAGTAAGAGTGCTCCAAAATCTTTACAATATTTTAACAGTTGAAGGAATGTAATGCAATAAAACTCAATACCAAACCTCTGGGAGGGTAGAGGTGACTTCACCTAATTTGCTCCTTGAGTTGATTCTGCTCACTCACTTCTGTATTCACTCAGAAATACCAAGAAAAATGTGCCAAACTCAAAGACTGGTGTTTGCTACAGAGGATAGGAGATTTCAGCTGTCACGCCCTCCCTGTGTCATACAACATTTTATGGGTTCTTATGGTTCTCAAAGACATATTGTTCTGTAGACAGATCTTTTATACTCTGTGGGTATCAACAGCTACTAAGTCATTGTTTCTCAACAACTTGGGGTACTCATTCTGGATATCCTTGGGACTGTATTCCATCATCCTGTTAGGATTACAGGAAGAGGAATGGCACATACAATTTGGTTTAACCTTGCTGCCATCTTCCACTATGAAACCACAGACTGAATCAATCTGCTGTTGAAACAGAATCACAAGGTGGTTGAGATTGGAAGGGAACTCTAGGGAACACCTGGTCTAACACTGCAGGTCCACCTACAAAGCAGGATGCTCAGGACCATGGCCAAATGGCTTGTGAGTTATCTCCAAGGATAGAGACTCCACAACCTCTTTGGTCAAGCTGGGCCAATGCCCAGTCAATGTGCACAATAAAAATGTGTTTCCTGATGTTTAGGTATAATTCATCATCTGAATGCTTGCCTTGAGATCCTTATATAAATAAGATGCTCTTCATTGTTTTTTTAGTTTCACTGCAGTCAATAATGTGCTTCAAAATGTGCTTCTTGGTTATCAGTGCAGATCATTCTCTTAACATTCCTCCATGGTCTCTTACGAAGCTTTGATACATCTGTTTTTACTCAATAGAACATTCAATATTACATTTGTATCAGTCTCAGTAGTTCTATTACTAATTTCTACATATCCAGATTGAAGAGCTGCAGGTTCATCAACTAGTCACATGGCCATTGTACCTGTTTACTGAGATAAATATATATACCAACTTTTTTATTATGTAAACTGCTGACATTTTAAAACAAATAATGAATGAGCTTGTTCTGGTATAAATCACCTTAAATTTTGTGATTGATGGACTATGACTGTATATAAGGAGTCAGGTATGGACTGTTCCACTAAGATAACAACTACTATGTACAAAAGCAAACATTTTATCTTCCTTTTAATTCAGGTTGGAAGATAATTTGTTACTTTAATAGAATCTGCATGTAATGCAAGGGAGAGACTAAAACTGGCAAAAGGGCAGTATCTAGAACAAAAATGTTCATTTTTCAATTCTGAAAATGTCAATTAGGAGCAAGTGTTTCTGAAACAGAAAAAAAAATGGATATTCCAAAGGTCTAAATATATTCAGTCAGCCATTTTGAAGACCAAGTGTTTAATAAGGTAAGATCTCTGAGTTACTACTATTACCATTTTAGAAAAAATTATGAGAAAACATCACAAGGCCATGTGCCTGCAAAAGAAGTAAATATGCTAAAGTGAGTCCTGAAGCACAGTTACAATAAAGAGGCAAAACATATTTCACACAGATTTTGGCTTCTTTTATTACAGGCTGACACCAAGGTGAATTTCTTTCCGAACACTGAAAATTCTAAATATTAACACCTTTCATGTCCGTTGCACTGCCCAATTTACTTTGTTCCTTGGTGGCTACACTTTTTTCTTTTTGTTCTGCAAGACTCTTGGACTCCTTTCTTTTTCCAGCAGGTTCAGAAAACTTATCACCAAGACAGTTCAGAAACACAGGGAATATAAAATACCCTCCTATATTAGACCAGAGACAAACTAACATCAGTCATTCTGTGTGATGATCAGAAGTGATGACAGACAAGAGAATGGGGAGAGGGGACCACGCAGCAGGCTGTATTTATCTTTTCATTGATGGTACATCATTTTTAGGCTATCCACAGAAAAAAACAGTTTGTCTGCTCAATTTTAACAGTTCTTCAACAGCTAGACAAGCATTTGTACTGCTCCATATTAAATACCTTGCTTTCAGCCTCAGCAAGAGAAATCTATCCCCCTACTTTAAGGTGTTGGGGTACATTCTTTTCTTTGGAAAAACTCACCCAACCACATTCAAAAGAAAGGTAAATATCTAAATTTTTATTTCACCTTAGAGCTGTCAAATCTTCCAAGTATTTCTAGCAGCTTTATAACTTGTATTCTTGTATCTTCTTCACAGAAGAAAATCCATGAGGAGTTCCCGCTATAGCTAACAGAGAAGCTAAAAAAGAATAATAAAGTGGCTTAGGAACAAAATGACAAATTCAAGGCACATTCCCCAAATATGAATACTTTGCAATCAATT
>JAWWLZ010000001.1:49199590-49228883 GCA_035041345.1 Poliocrania exsul | reverse complement strand
AGAAAACTTATCACCAAGACAGTTCAGAAACACAGGGAATATAAAATACCCTCCTATATTAGACCAGAGACAAACTAGCATAGTCATTCTGTGTGATGATCAGAACTGATGATAGACAAGAGAACGGGGAGAGGGGACCACACAGAAGGCTATATTCATCTTTTCACTGATGGTACATCATTTTCAGGCTAGCTACAGAAAAAACGAGTTTGTCTGCTCAATTTTAACAGTTCTTCAACAGCTAGACAAGCATTTGCACTGCTCCATATTAAATACCGTGCTTTCAGCCTCAGCAAGAGAAATCTATCCCCCTACTTTAAGGTGTTGGGATACATCTTTTTTCTTCGGAAAAACTCACCCAATCACATTCAAAAGAAAGGTAAATGTCTAAATTTTTATTTCACCTTAGAGCTGTCAAATCTTCCAAGTATTTCTAGCAGCTTTACAACTTGTATTCTTGTATCTTCTTCACAGAAGAAAATCCATGAGGAGTTCCTGCTATAGCTAACAGAGAAGCTAAAAAAGAAATTAACATTTTACTAATAAAGTGGCTTAGGAACAAAATGACAAATTCAAGGCACATTCCCCAAATATGAATACTTTGCAATCAATTATTCATTTATACAGAAACTTTTAGTACTAATTTGGAATTGCATATTATGGATAAAGATATGACTCTGCTGCTATGTATTTATAAACCACCAGTTATTCCAGAAAGAAGGGAAGAGAGTTACATAAAGAATGTCTACTCAGAAATGTACAGGTATTACAGATCCAAAAGCCACCTGTGAACTCAGAAGTTCATAGATAGCAGTTGAAATTACCTTTTCCACTGTACCTTAACTTCCTTAAAAGGGACCCCATTGTTAGGCATCTGACAGCACTGCAACAATCATGAAAATGCCTAATGACAGGTCTTCTGACAGCTGTTGGACACTGATTATTCCCAACCTAAAACCTTCATTAGCTTTCCCAGTACAGTGAAACTATATAGACGGAAGGGACTCCCCTGCCTTCCTCAAAGTCAGCAATAACCTCAATGCAGAATTCCTGACTCCTTCAGAAAAATGTCATCCCTTGTTTCTCTGCTTCTCCCACTACTTATCAAAACAAAGCCTTATTAATTAATGAAAACCTAATGGAAAAAACCACAATCATTACTTGTCCAGCTTCCTTTGCATGGCTTTTACATTGATTCAATTAAATCCTCTGAGGAGAGGGATAAGAAAACTAGTACCTATAACCATCACAATTTGCTTTCTGTACAGCATTTTCTACTGATAAAATCAGCAATGAAAAGAAGCAGAAGAAATGTAAGTCAGCAAAAGTAAGCAAAAAAGGGCAACTAGGATTGTTTATGTTTCAGGGAATATTTGCCTAAAAACCCACAAAACAAACCCACTCATACAGCCAAACTCACAATCTGAGAAATACTTATGCTACAAAATGTGACACTTGTCCCTGCAGGCATTTTAATTACATGCTAGAAGCACAAGATGGTTGCCAGGTGTTAAACTAGTTCAGTCCTTTTTCATCTGGGATAAGTCTTTGTGCTGGTTTGGGCTGAGGTAGAGTTGATTTTCTTCACAGTAGCTGGTGTGGGCTGTGTTTTGGATTTGTGCTGGAAAAAGTTTTGAAAACAAAGGGATGTTTTAGTTACTGCTGAGCAGTGTTTACACAGCATTGAGGCTTTTTCTGCCTCTCACCCCACTCCACCAGCAATGAGGCTGGGGGTGCACAAGGGGCTGGGTGGGGACACAGCTGGGACAGCCAACCCCAGCTGACCAAAGGGACATTCCAGACTGTATGATGTTATGCCCAGCATATAAAGCTGGGGGAAGGAGACACCTTTGAGTGACGGCATTTGTCTTCCTAAGTCACTGTTACACATGATGGAGCCTGGCTTTCCTGAGGATAGCTGAGCACCTGCCTGCCCATGGGAAGCAGTGAATGAATTCCTGGTTTTACTTGCTTGTGCATGTAGCTTTTGCTTTACTTACTAAACTGTCTTTACTCACCCCACAAGTTTTCTCCCTTTTCCCCTTCAGACTCTCTCTACCATCTTACCATGAGGGAGTCAGTGAGAAGCTGCATGGGGTTTAGTTGCTGGCTGGGGCTGAATCATGACAGTCATCTTCCTACAAAGCTACTTTTCCTCTGGGTCTTGCAACAATATTTTATTTTTCACTGCTTTCCGCTTGAGATAATTAATTGGCTATAACAGCCAGAAGAACTCACTATCCATTCATCCTTTTAGTTCATAAAAGCATATACCTGGTGCCTAGTCAAAACTGAAATACAGGCAACTCTGTCATTCAGACAAGCAAACAGGGTATAATCAGCTGGGAAAAACAACATCTATCTGTTCCCTCTAAAGCTTGCCAAACAAGTACAGAAAGTGTATTAGACACCCTCATGTTTTTAAATACGTATGGTATTTAATGCCCTTTGAAGACTGAAGGCTTTCCTCTCACACTTCAGTGCTCATCTTCGGGAGAGAAATGTCTGGACACACAAAGGAAAGCAGGTGGGTGAAAGGCAAAAGGAAAACACTAGAAACTCACAAAAAGAATTACTGCATCTCGTGAATACAGCACACATAAGTTCACAAAAATAATGATCTGTTCCTCTACCTATTGATGAAACAACCAGAATGACTTTCAAGGCTAAGCACTCAAGGCCTCCAGAGAGTATTATGTAGACCTCACAGCACACAAGTTTGGAGTTCAGACTCCAAGGGATTTATTCTCTGCTTAATGAACATGGTTACTGAGGAGAAATGTAGTGGGCCCTCTGGACATAGTAAGGGTACTGTGTTGTAAGACATCCACTGATTACAACTTCTAAAATGTCATACTTCATCCAATTTAATCTGTGCCCAAGAACTAAAAATTAAGAATTGTCATAACTGGTTAGAGGCATCCTTAAAAATACAGAACTGAGGAAAGAGAATTCTTTTGAAAGCAGTTTTCTGACATGAATGTATCTTATATCACACTTGCAAGCATCATCAGCTGTTGCAGAATGGGCCAAACTCCCATCTTCCTCTTTCTCCCATTGAGAAAACAAACCAGTACAAGCCTCAATATACTTCTAAACTACTCCACATCTTCATTTGACAAAAGTAGTAAGTGAAACAGTAGACACAAGGAAATTCCTATTTCAGAAGATGGAAATCCTCCACTTAAGATTCCTCTTTTGATTTCTGAACAATTTTCTTCTCATACAAATGAGCATTCCTACTTTTTTCTTCTGAGTTTTGCTATCTTAGAAGAGCTGTATCTGTAAACCCTGTCACCAAGACATAAACAATTCAGAAGAGGAACCACTAGGTCATGGAAACAGGAGCTAAGGAAGTAAAAAGAAAGATGATTGATAGTTGGAACATCATATTCCAGTTTTTCAATTTACTTCAAATCTCTTTTGCTACTTTTCACAGTTTATATATATCTCAAAGATACCAACGATACAAGCACCATTTTCATGTTTCTGTACACAGAAAGTCATGGAGAGCAGAAGAAAAAGCAACCTGTCCTGCAACCACTCTGATACAAAAACCTCTGAGTAAGTCTAATAAATTACATCAACTAAATTAAATCTCAAGAGGCTGCAGAGCCTCTGGCACCTATTTCAAATGCAAGCTTCAAGCAAAAGACAGCCCTCAGTACCATGGAGCTTAAGGACTTTCTGAAACAAGAATCATTGCTTCCTGACAGTTTGCAAGCTATTACCATGCAAATGCAGCATGTCTTCCTTAGAGCCATCTGCGTAAGCTAAAAGGAAAAGATATCTGAGACTACCTGTCTTCTCTGATCAGACTAAGGTAAAAATTGGTCATATAAGCTTCTAAAAAAGATGCTGAAAGCTACATCTTCTCTCCACAGAGACATACCCATCTTAGAAACACTGTAAACTGCAACAGATAGAGACACCAAACAGTATTATCTATTTTTTAAAAATAATCTACTTCATTCAATCAAGTAATCTGAAAGTTCAAAAGTTCTGAAATACCTCACACCTTACACTGTGAGAACTGGAGACCAAATAGAAAAATACAGATCTAAAAATTTTATTTCTTTTGACTAGTTTGCTTCCCTGGTAATTTTAAAACACACAACAATTCAAAGAAGGTAGTTGTTCTGTTACATTCCATTATTATTGTTGTCTAAAACAGCTTTCACTGATTTAACAGAAAATTGCTTTGGAAAACATAAAAAAAAAAAAGTAGTTTAAGAAAGTGAAAATATAAGATTCCAACATTCACTCAAAAACTTTGCTTCTGAAAAAAGAGGTCTGAGTAACTAATATATATGTTCTTGGTTACAAAAAATTCTGAAAATAACTGGCATTCATTACACTTACTCTTTCATTAATGGTAATATTGTCCATGCACCTTCATGCCTGTCCATCTGATGAATAAGAAGAACTGTAGGCAATTCCTTTAAGAAAAATAAAATATTCCCATTAAACTTGAATTATATGTACTTTCTTCCTAAACATCAACTAATCTTAAAAAAATTACCCTGGAATCACTACTTGGTTTTCATTGTTTTTGACTGGCAAATAGCCCTGAAGAACAGATGACTTATGATGCTATGACACAAGGTGACCTGCAATTTAGAGAAAGTGCTTCTTCCAACTCATAATTTCTTAATTCTCTATTAGTTATAAAGTTAAAAGACTTCAAATTAAATAGGTCCCATGTGATCAGTATATCATAGTAAATTCTTTACCACAGCATAAAATCCCACACTGTAAAGAAATACTTATAAATAATGCAGAGTATTCTACAAAGGCTTCCATTGGACAATCATGTTACACACAGCTTAGGTGACAGTTCTAACACTCTATTTTGAGTTAACTTTGACCTGTCACACAAACATTATGACAAAAACCCACGGGTTTACATAGAAATCAAAACAGCATTTTTTCTTCCTGAAAGATCAAAGAAGCTTCCTACAAAGGAAAATCTTTTCCATAAATTTCTTTGCTCTTTTGTTACTTGAAACCTCTTTATTGTGGCAGATCCAAATGTCTAGCAAATAACCTATCATTCTGGGGTAGTTTCCAAGAAAACACTATTTAAACATGGCCTTCTGACATACCAAACTGTGATTTATAATACATGTAAAAAGTTGGAGATACATACATATCCCATAATATATCCCCTATTAGGCAGTATCTTGTTCCATTAACAAGTATGATCCTCCACTGCAGCATCATTCCATCCAGGTATTGACACTCACCAGACAAAGAGAAGGGAGAGGCTGCCCACTCATCTTACAGTCTGACAGGGGCTCCTGCCCACTGGGGCATGGGACTCACCACAGGATTCAGGGGAAGAGCACATTGGGATGGCACAAAACTTTACTATGAGATGTTAAGGCAACAGGAGGTCCCAGCTTCAGGAGATCCTCTAGGAAGCAAGGGTCAGCTACTGATAGGGTTGTAAGCCTGTACCAGGTACCAGAAAGGCCCATTTGCATGTGTGTGTCTGTGTGTGTGAGGCCAGGGGTCAACTCATGTATGTGCTGAATATAAAAGGTACTGGGAGGATCCATACTCTGCGTGTGTGCACAGGAGCAGGACTGAGCATCAGCAACTGGAACGGAGCAGGCTTTCATCCTGATCAGCCACAGAAGTAAACTAAGGTCAGGCTTCTGCTTCAGTTTGTGTTTGCAAGAGTTCTGAGGTTTCCCTACTCATCTAAATGGATGACACCATGTACAAGCGTACATGTAGTGTGTATGTTTGCATGCCCACGTGCCTAACTGGAATACAAGCTCAGCCTTGCCATGGAGCTGCAGCAGCCTCTCACCTCTGTCAGTCTAGTGGGCTCAGCAGCTCCTAAGACAAACCACCCTGATCTCTCAAGGTCCTAATTCCTTTCCACTTACACCATGCCTATGACAAAAATTGTTTGATTAATGGTTTTTGTGAACAATTCCATTAATATAAAATTCACATGTAAACTCAAAAATAATTTATTTTCTAAGAAAAGCTGTAAAATAAAGTTCACATTATCTACTGACTCAATCAAATTTACATTAAATCCTTTTAAAAGCAGTTAAGCATAGCACCTAGAAATATATAAACTCTCCAAATTTCATACACTAAAGGAAACATCTCTATCACTCTAAGGAATAACTGTGTCTCTCAGGAGTGCATTAACCTTATACAAAAAGAAAGATGTACCGTTTTAAAAAGTATTTATGCTATTTGGAATGATCCAAATTGAAAAGAAACAATACCAAAACTCTAATTTGGAACAAGATATTCACCTGCATCTCATGTATCAGCATTTCTGATTAATGGTTCCAGTTCAAATCAATCTATCAAATATGTTTCTGCTTACTTTCAATTTGCTGCAAAACCAAAGAAGTCTAGAGGTTTTTTGTGGAAGTAGCAAATCTTAGTCATAGTATGCTCAGCATCTGGTATTTGACTAAAATGTAGCCACTTCATGGTAAAACCACAAAATTATGTTTGCTTAAGGGATTGCAGATAGAAACATAAAAAGGCAGACCTCAGTCTTTACAAGAACATTTGTTTTTGCAAACATACAAACCCTGCAGTTACAGTAGTATTTGTAGGCATGTGCAATAAGAACCAGACAAAAAAAAATTAGTTAATATATTCAGTTTCTATATCACATTAAAGGCTAAAGGTAGGTTAATTTTAGATTAAAAAAAGCATTTGCCCATGCAAAGGGTACAAAGTAAATTACATAAACTAAGTAGCTATACCATACGCTCAGGTATCTCCACTTTCACAACTGAGCTGACTTTAAAGGGCAAAACAAAAAAAATGGAATCTCTTGTGGTCTGAAATACAGTATAAGACATTTTTACTCCATTTTTACTACCTACTGTATCAGCACAGTGAGATCAGCAACACCTGCCACAGATTACAGTTGCAAACTACACAAACAAAAAATTAAGTGTGAATAAAAGGGTTAGATCCACATTTTGAAAATTAATTCAAAAGACACTGACACAGTCTCATTTGTACCTTTAAAATCATTTAGTATTATTTGTGCAAGTTGAAGTATGAAGATGCTAGCAACATACTCAATTTCACAGTAAATCCTCAACAGAAATGAAATAAAACTGATCCTTGAATCTAAACATTCAAAGTCCTCTTCATTAAAATGAACAATCTTGGGGGAATAGCATATCCAATGAAGAAAAAGACAATTCAGAATAAAAGAATTTTTAGGAACTAATTAAGAGACTTGCTAAACAAATACCTCTATTATTTTTGCACTACTTACAGTTTCATATTAATCTACCAAACCCTATATGAGAAATGCACAATTTACAGAGAATAAAACAATACAGTGTAAAACCAAAGAAAACCACTAGGTTTTCATAGACTAAAAGGCCAAAATGGGCCTCTGTAAGCACCCAGGATGGCAGAGATCATCCCCATCTAAAATAGGATTCCCAGAGCTACAGCTAGGTCACATCCTCTATGATCCACCAGCACATCTGTTCTTGCTTTGTTTTCCTGCAGAACAGAGTCCACTGAATCACATCTAAGCATAACTCAACCTTGCAATAAGTACATTGTTTCTTGAGAATATGCTTTATTAGAACATAATTCAAACTAGATCTTCCTCAGCACTATTAATTGTATGTCCTAAGTGACATGATATTGTAAGAACAACATATAAACAGAAATGGAACTGCAGTGAAATGTAAAACATTACAGTAATATGTTCATTGCTATATTACTGAGTCACCTGATCAGAACAATTGGCCATCTTGTAACACATTATAGAAAAACACGGTAGTGTACAGGAAGCTGCACTTAATGAGTCCTGTGTGCTGATATCTGCAGCTGTCTTGCACATATACCCCTGTGCTTTCTAAGTTTACTACCTAATAAAGCCCAGAGATGGGGAGCAGAAGAAAGGGATCTTAAACCCTGGACACTGTTGTTGAATTACACAGTTCCAGTGATGCCTTACGATTTGTAGCATATCGATTTTTAATACAGCTGTAAAGTTTCTAACACTTTAAAACAGCAGTTAACAGTTACTAACCCCCTTTTTCACACTTTATACCGAATTCTTGAAAATTTTGTTCTTTTCAAGGAAAAAGATTTTAGTGAGGGTATTTTGTTAGGGACACATACTTAAGACATAGTAAGGTATCATTGTAGTCAGAGGAGAAGCCCAGAAACCTTCGAGAAGCTCAGAAGAAGGTATGTGATGTGAAGATGATGATGGTGAAGAAGTAAGAGGTCTTGAGACCTCTGATTTAATTCTGGGAAGGCATGCCAAGGGGCAGACCCGAGGGACATTCTGGGAGCGGATGATTCTCGGGTTGGATGTATCCATTAGATAGGGTAATTAATTAGCATTATAAATATGTGGGGCCTTATGCTGTATTGTGCATTTATGTCTTCAATGTAATTTAAAGTGCTTTAATAAAGACCTGCTCTCTATTTTATCTATATTAATACTGTCTAGAAAGTTCTTTTCTCCCATTTTAGGCATCACCAGAGTTAGAAATGTTTTCCTAGTCTCTACATGCTCTACAAGCACTTAACAACATCTTCCCTACTCTCTTATCTTCCTTTCAGTAATCAATCCTAAGAAGACACACTCAGAGCTAGCCTACCTACCCCTCTTCTCAGCCTTCCCTTGGGAGGTTAAATAAGCCAAGCTCTTACAGTCATCTGTTACAACTACTTTGTCAAAGTAGAGCTGTGGAATACATATTGAAGTCTCCCCACAGCTTTATTTTCACAAACATGCCAATTCCACAGACACCCTGAAGGATTTCTAAAATTACATAAAGTAAGAGCAAACCTCCTACCTGTAAACCCAGTGGGGCAGACAATTTGCTAGGAATTGCCAACTTCAAATATTACACTGTACAAGATATCTTCTCTAAATTCTAACAATTTGCTCAAACATTGAAAATTACAATACATTTTTCAAATATTTTTCATGTTTTAAAGACATAAGTTTATCAGAGCATCATGCCCAAGAACCCAGGACAAAATACTGTATCAATAGACCCTTTCAAATAAAATGCACAGATGATTTGAAGCACTATTTTACAATACAACTGTAACAAAAGAACTTCACTTCTGTTCAAGAAGTCAGTTATTTAGGAACTTCTCCAAAGTTTTCCTGTCCATTTTAATCTTTGTTTTATTTCTCCCTTTAAACTGCACCCACAGAATAGCTTGGGTTGGAAAGGACCTTTAACGGTCATCTAGTTCAACCCCCTGCAGTGAGCAGGGACATTCACCTAGATCAGGTTGCTCAGAGCCTTGTCCACCGTGACGTGACCTTGAATGTTTCTGGTGATGGGATATCCATCACCTTTACGGGAAAACTGCCAGTGTTTCACCACCTTCATTGTCAAAAGTTCCTTCCTTATGTCCAGTCTGAATCTACCTTTCAGTTTAAAACCTTTTCTTAGGACCTACTAAAACTTCTGGTCCCATCTTTCTTATAAGCCCCCTTTAAGTACTGAAAGGCTGCAATAAGGTTTTTTAAAAAAACCCATAACAAAACCTACATTGCTAATAAACCATAATATCCAATAATCTTTTGCTCCCCAGGAAGCCTAAAGTAATAAAGTATAATCTACTCTTTTCCATTAGAGAGAATCTCTATTTCTGTTCTACTCTCAGATGCCAGGTTATAATTTTAAAAAAGAACTAAGTTTGCATAATATATTATGCGTAATTTCAAAGAGTTCAGGGAAAGGCCGTAGCAGTACCCTGCTTTCATAAATCAAGAGCAAGCACTCTGTGCATGTCTGTCATCAAATGATCTTACATTAAAGAGAAGACAGAAGCATTTACCTAATTGTATGGAAGTTCATCTGGAGCTTAAAGTAATTTGAAGTGTTCCTGACTGTAACTTCAGATTAGGGGTGGGGGGAAGGTATTTTATTGAAAAAGTAATTTTAATCCTTTTTCCTACTATACATTACATCAAAATCTTGAGAAGACTGAATTAACTGCCCGAAAATATACCTGAATGCATAACCAAAGCACTGACTCCAGTGCTTGCATGCTAGAGCAAACGACTCATTGCCTGGGAAAAGAGTTACAATAATAATGGGAGTTCTTAGGCAGCTAGCCAGAATATTAATCTCTGTGTAATAACTTCACCCAAAAATATATGTTCATCAACAAATTAATAATGTGCCTTCCTCCTCCCAATTAGTCAAAAAACATAGAATATTTTTAATTATCTGTTTTAATCTACACTGGGCTACATATTTCAAAGACCAAAAGCAAGTCTGGAGTATTCGATTAGTGCTTGCTGATAGAGTTGTCAACTCCTGACCTTTCAAACTGAACATTATAGGAAACTAACCATTTTCATTCTTCTAATTAATGAGATGTGAACAACATTCAGAGGTATTGACATTTCAAATTGATTATCATTATAAATCTTAATACCCAATAGAAAAGACTTATTTACTAAATAAAATTCAAATCTATCAGTAAGATTGAAACCTCAACCAAAAGCAGCTCCTGCTGCTTCTTAACAGCCTCATAAATTCAGTGTAGGCTAGTCCATTTCTGTGCACTTTCTTCCTTTGTCCACACTATGTTGTGCATCATAGAGTGCACCAGTTGTACTCCTTTGGGATGAAACTAAACCAAAGGATGTGCTGCAACTGCTAATGGACCTCAAGTTCAAAGAGCCAATCCAGAACTCATCCAAAGTAAAGCCCTTTGAAATGTCATGTAACATAAGGGTTAGCCTCTCAGCAACAACTGCATTGCTCTATAGGTTTGCTCCAACTGCACCACAATACTTGCTAGTGTAGAAATAGTCCAAATAAGAAGTATGGTACATGTGCTGTACTTTCAGTTAACTGGGATGTAATAAAATAATAATATAATGACTTGTATTTTGAGCCAGTCTAATATTTAGTTTAGTCTGAATTTTGAAAACTAAGACTATGAACTGGCTAAACAAAAAGTATAGCTTTGGAGGAAGCAACTTCATCGGTAGGAAAGTTAGTATGCATTTAATTTTGTTTTTCCTCCATCTTCCTCCTGGATATTCCATATCTTCCCTGTTCTGTTCTCCTGAGAGCTAGCGATCACCAATATCACAAAGTAAATCTCATTTTGCAACAAGACAAATAAAAAGATTTGGAAAAAATCTGGAAATGTTTTTGAGTGCCTATTATAATAGATGCCACCACAGGTGTGTATAATTAGACAGTACCCTAGAATGACAACAATATATTGCAGTAAAGTGCCATTTGTTTGCTTTTCACTTGTGTGAATAAAAAGCACTGAGGAATACTATCTTCACAGCTCACAGTTTCCAAGAATTCTAAATAATTGCAATCATATAAAATACAGACATGTGGTATACAGTACATTTCTGTTATTCATGCAAGTAAGTATTAATGGTGAACCACTATAATTGTGTTGCCAACTGATCTGATTCTTTGTTTAGAATGTGTTTAAGATAGGATTTTAGGATTGTAATGTGAGTTTTTACTTAAAAAAAATTCTTCTCAAGCAAAACTAACACATAAAAACATTTCAGGTTGGGTATTAGGAAAGATTTCTTCCCTGAAAGAGTGGTTAAGCATTGGAACAGGCTCCCCAGAGAAGTGGTGGAGTCACCATCCCTGAAAGCATTCAAGAAACCAAGTAGACATGGCACTGTGGATATGATTTAGTGGGCATGGTGGTACTTGGTCAAAGGTTGGACTTGATGATCTCTGAGGTCTTTTCCAACCTTATTAATCCTATGATTCAAACAATGAAATTAAACAATTTATAGGGTTTGGTTGATTGTTTTAATATCAGCAAGATTAGCAATGTAAGTAGATCTTTATATTTATCACAAATAAGCCTGAAGCATCTCTCACTGACAGCGAGTTTGAGGTAGTTATATCCATAAGCCAACTTCGTGTGATACATGGGGCAGCAGGTCCCTTCCCCCAACAGTCTCTTACCAAGATATCTAGGACATGGTTTTAAACTAAGGAGTAAGGGAAGGAACAGCAGAGCAGAACGAAGCTTCTACAAGGCAAGAAATTGGGTAAATGTATTTTAAGTACTCCTACAGATGCTCAGGAGAACTTACAACTGTCAATAGGTACTGATTTTAAGGGTTTAAATTTGATGATTCAGTAATTCTACACTCATGTGTACTTGAACACTATTCAAAGATGACTGAGCAATTTTAATATAGCAGATAGCAGTTGTAGTGGAGGAGGAAGCTTTATAGCAATTTCTTATTCTACACCAATAAAGATATACATCAGTAAAACGGTTTTATTCAAATCCTCTTATGAATGCAGAGATTGGTGCAGAAGAGGCTGAGAAAGGCACATAGCCTAAAGCACTTTAAACTTCTGAATTTCTTGTATGTGTTCTGCCATGACATGACAAATCATCTCTGTGAGGTGACAGGTCCTATTTTCTGCATAGAAAATCCAAGGCAGTTACAATATATTTGTAGTATATGATGTGTAAGAGAGGGCTGAAAGGAGGCAATTTATCACTACTAAAACATTTAAAAGATCTCATTAGTACAGAATTATCTGACTTCTACCAATTCCTTCAAATCTGCTGGGTATCGTTCACCTTCCAGCACTACAATGCAGGTAACTTTTACAGTTTCAACAGTTAATGAGTTAGACATCAATTTTGCTGATAATAAAGCCCAGCAATTGTCCAAAGGGCGTCAGTACCTTTGCAGAATGAGAAGCAAGGGCATATCAGAAAGTCAGAGATCAAACAATTAAATATAAAGATGAAGAGAACAGCTGAAGGAAATGAAGGATAAAACATAAGTCAGTCAAATCTGTAACGTCCTGCAAGATGACCTTGAAGACATTCAAGACAACTCTGAATAAAGTTTTCGAAACTGAACAGTAGCTTTGTACACTTTTCCTGGAATACTTTCAAAAGGTTTTATTTTGAAGGCACCTCACCCTTCAACAGAACAGAGTTCAGATCCATTTCAGAACTTGAGCATCCAAATATTGAGGCCCCAGAATGAGCAGTTGCATTAACCATTTTGAAGACAAATTGCGGACTCAGTAGGAAAGAAAATTACTAGAACATGCTGATATTAGACAATGTATGTAAGCAGAATAAGGAACACAACATAACACAAACACAGGTGCTAATATGGATAAAAAAGTGGAAACAGGAACTTCACATACTGACCACTTAAACGCACACACTTATTAGGGTTTTATACTGCAAGCTCTGCCCACATAATTTAAGTGAAGTTTTATGGACAGATTTGAAAAACAAATGCAAATATTAAAGGTTTGGATGATGTTACAAAGGCATATCAGGCAAAAAAAAGCAAAGCAGGAGGAGAAGAAAGATCAAATAAAATGAAGCTCCCACTAAACTCTATAGAGGAATCTGAAAATGAGGCCATCTGAAACACTAAATTAATCCACCAATTTGTTTTCTCTATTTCAAACAAGAAATCTAACTTATACAAGGTACAGATATGCAAGTTTAGGAAAAAATTCAACTAGCACCACAATATTTAGGTGTTCATTGTCTAAATGCAAAACACTTTTAAGGGAGAGATGATGGGATGGGGGAAGAAAAAGACAAAGAAATCTTGTTCCCAGACTTTTCTATTCATAAACCAAAGACAATATAGGGATTTTAGTAGTTAGTGGTAGTATCATCTGACTCAAGCAATACAGATAAGAAAAAAGGCATCACAAGAGCAATACACAGGAGGTATCCAAGATATCTCGACAAAGATTTGTGTGGTTTCAGGAGGTCACTGAGAACAGCTGGAATGTCTTCCTCCCTCTCATTCACCACAGTTCCATGTTCCCTAATTATTCTAATTGTGCAATTCCATAAGGGATCTCTGCAGGGACTTCATTTCTTTGAGAAAGGTACCCCATCAGCATCTGTGTCCTCACCACAAAGAAGTGAAGGACTTGTCATCTCAGCAAGATAAACTTCAAACATTCTTTTGCTGGTCACGTATCAGATTCATGACTTTGCTGAGGAAAAAGTCCTGTTGATCAGTCAAAGACTAGTAGGACCTCAGCCAAGAAGAGTGGTGTATGAGATGATAGTCAGAGATGACACGACAGTATCTTCTCCAACAGCTCTGGTATTGACTGGCCTCTGAACTCTGTTCTGCAACAGAGAAAAATGATGGGAAACTAATGGAGAAGGTGTGCCAAAGAGCCCTGTTTTTCTTAAATGAACGGTCCACTGCCTGGCAAGATAAACTCTTACATCTCAAGGAACAAATATTTAGTAACTAAAGTGATAAGCATGTCCCATGAGGCTACAGGACTTATTTGACATGAATAAATACTTGCAGAAGAAAAGAAAACTGTTGCTAGGAAGGAAACAGATGGCAGCCTAGCATTTTACAAAAAAAACCGAGGGGAAATAACACTGAGAAATCAAATAATTTAAAGCTTTTGAAGTTAAAACATACCTGTTTTAATGAAAGAAAATGAGGTTGACCTTGACATTGCGGTACCTTGCCATAAAGACAAACTATTGTAGACATGGAGATGGAGGGGCAGTTCAGAATGAAGACCAACACTTCACTTACATATAATCTGTTAAACCTTGTTAAAACTGCAGTATCCAAAAATGAATCGTCTGATCAGTCTCATTTGGTAAGCAGCTTTCATGTAATGGGAAGCCAATAAAGGAGGGAGAGAAGGACACAGAGTTTTCATACTTGAAACTAGAATTTGAGCAAGTAATATGAAAGTTGAAGCAACAGATATATTACTGATCGCATTGCATTTATGGCATTAATTTTGAAAGGTGTTAAGCAAAATACGTCTATGGATGTTTTATCTAAATACACAGATGAGTTTAAAAACAACTCAGTTGCCGTGAAAAAGCAGTTCTTCCACTAGATTTTATAACCACAACATTATTAACTTGCATGTGAGCTTTACAATAAGGTAATGGTTCAGACCTACTCTGAGAACCATTGGAAAATTTTAGCTAGAGCTTGTTGTAGGTCAGGAGGAATGTATGCCCATTCATTTGAGGAATACATCTATTACGGAATGAAATAATGAGAATATAACCTGAGAAAAACCTAGGCACATTTTCAGAGTTGTTTTCATTTTAGATTGATAGTATCGAAAAAATGAAAATTTCAGGAGAGATATAGATGTCAGAATACAGTGAATTTTTAATTCATTGTATTCTGAATAGAGGGAATAGTATTGCAATAATAGAGAAATATTTAAAGAAGCTTTTGTACAACAGAACTTCAGCTAGCTTCACTCTAGCATCTGAAATCAGATGTGAAAACAGAGCTAGGAAGAACTTCAGAAAATCCTAACTACCCAGAATGTTCCACTGGCAAATTAGGAAGAAAAAAGGATAATATTCTACAAATTCCTTGAAAGCAGTCTCTCACAGATGGCCAAAACATCAGCAGGAACAATTTAGAGACAGATCATTTCATTTCAGAGAGGAATATGGTGATGGTTTAACAAATATATAATAAAATTAAAGCAAGCTAATTTTACTTTTTTCCCCTCTCCAATCCTTTAACAAAGAAATCTCTCATATTACTGAAATAGTGCAACGCTGCCATCAGTACAACCCAGGCAATTAAAAGGAATAGATTTTTAAAGCACATATGCCATGCTCAATGGCAACTGGCACTTTGGCAACAGATGCTGTGGCCACGAAACTAATGACACAATAATATAAAGCTGAGATAGGCACTAAGAGGTTTTTCAGTCTCGGAGATGCAGCAGGTAGGACACTGAGTTACAGTTAGTTTGTGCTGAAAGCAGAAAACCAGAACCTTCTGTAGGCATGATCCTGTAAGATAACAAAGAAACTGAACTTGAGGCACAGACCACTGGCATAGGCCAGCTGGGTTTCTGATCATCTTTGTTCCTGCTGTGCTTCACGAAACAGGATTTTGTAGAATTGTTTTAAATAAACACAAATACAACTATAGAATGCTCCTACCATTTGTCACCTGTTCCAGTGAAACTGGAAACTGGGAGGCTGATGAAGAAATGGTATCATGAAAGTTTAATGACAATATTAACTAAAGCAAGTATTTACTCATGCAACATAGTATGGAGGTTTCCTATGTACAGTTTCATACTTTTGACTGCACCTGTTTCTTTTAAACTGATGTTAATAGTCCCTACAGTAACAGTCCTCAGACTCACAAATGAGCAATATTCCCCTTTATATTCAGAGATATTTTAAATGGGTGAAACTTCATTTCTGTGTGATGGTGCAACATATAGGACTTTGCCCAAAACAAAGTAAGCTTACCAGTAAAAACACTATAGTTACAGCACTTCTATAAAACAGAACTCATACTTCACATCATCTGTTACTCATATGGAAGTATGTGATACTCATTTTCATTTTCCAATACTCCGTGGTACAGGTCTTAAAATCTTATTCTTACATTCTAGATTTGTTGGGGGTTTTTTGATTCCATAATGAACAGTTCTAATTTGTTATAATTCTTCTGGTTAATAGACATAGGACTCCATTTAACCTTTTCAGGAAAAATTATAATTTTTTTAACACAATTACTTGTCTGAGGGTGTTTAATATAAGAACCCTCAAGGACCAAAGCAAAAAAACCCCCTCTACTCTACTAGACCAGTTTTCATAGGGAAATACAGAGACTTTTATCTTCTCAACAGTGTTACAAACACAGGCAATTAAATAGCACTAATTTCATCTAAGGAGTTTTGGTTAATATTCAATAAATCACCACAAAAAATGCTTTTAAGCATAAAAAACCCCTGAGAACTACTGTGATAAGTTTCATATTAAAAAATATTTGAAGTACACAGTGAAAGAAAATAAATGGACAAATCACTTGTAAAGGTTAATATACTGTAAATATGATTGTCAGTGACAATCCATTTTGAGGCAAGGCACATATTCTAGTTCAATTAAATAACAAATTAGCAGTTGGCTTCTGCTGCTCATCTTAAAACAGCAGAACATAACAACTAATGAAACCTTAAGGACTAAAAATCTATCGCTTGATTCTGTGACAACAGGTAAGTGAATCTGATGATTCAGTTGTTTCAGTCCTTGTTTCTATACAGCAGTTGTCCTTGAAAACACAAAGATTTAACTTTCTTTGCCTGAAACTTACAATTTCGTATGCATTCTATGCAATGAAAAATGTGAACTTCAAATGTTGATACTCAGGACTGCAAAGATCAGCTGTCCCTTCTCCATAATTAGTATTATTGGATCATGCCTCACAGTGACACTGAGTTGACCAAACCAGGCAAGACATACGAAGGACTTGCTGGATATGCTCTTCGTTTTTTTTCCTGTACACTGATGGCTTTCCCCTTTTCCCAGATTTCAGATATGAGATTTTTGGTGTGATGTATTTTCACCACTGCTTCTCTTCACATGCTATGACTGCTGTTCAACAGTTACCTATTAATATTGGGAAAGCATTACCATTTCAGAATTCCCATAAAGGAATCTCCTTAATTAGGCAATAATTTTTTTTAAGAGCCAGGTGAGTTTCAGGTACAACTCTGATTACAAAAAGATTTTACCTCTCTCCCATAAAACATACCTATATTCTTGCCTCACTGAAACTATTTGTACTTCCACTTCCTGATCTTTTCATTACTCATATGCTGCAACATAAATTACAGAACTCAAATAAAATCCTTGGTTTCAACAACTGACACCATAATCCCCTCAGCACATATTGTATCTGAACACTTGTCTCAATTCCGAAGAGGACTCTAAAACAGCAGAACTCTGCAGAACAAAAGCTGTTCACATGACTGATTTCATTAAGGGATTAAAAACTGCATTTAGAATGGATTTAATTACAACAGGTTTGATAAGCGTGGATAAATGAAGCCTAAAACATCCAACAACCTGATTCAGCCTCTCTAAGACTAAGATACATAAGACAATTTAAATCCCAATTCTTTTTCTTTTACAGCAAAAAATGTGGAAATTAAAAGTAGGTCAAATAACCTCACAGCAAGCTATTTCACATCAGGGAATGTATGCCATCCTAAATTTTTCTTAATTTTATTAAAGACAAAATTTAAAAAAGCATGTTTAAAAACATTGAAATTTCAAAGTAAGTTTCTTAAAAACCCCTTTTCTCCAGGCTACAGCTTTACAAATAAAATTTGTAATTAAGTAATGCAGCTCCTAGGCCAGCATCACTGAGCGGGTCACCCGCAGGTGAAGGGCAGCTTGCTCAGTCTGCAGTGGAGTGGCAGAGGAACAAGGAAGGTACTAAATCATGGAGGGACACAGGCAAGAGAGGTGTGCAAGAAGGTAGTAGGGAATTGGGTGTTAGGATTTTAATGTCCACACACAGTCTTCTTCTACTACCACAATGCCCCAGTTGTATAATGGCATGCTGAAAAAACCTACATTACAGCACCTTCATTTGCTCCAACAAAAATACCCACCTACAACTATTCTAATACTTAAATTATGTTTTTTCCTTCATGAAGAATTGTAAGCGTGTGAATGTGTGAGTTCGTAGTAAATCTTGAAGGTGAGAGAAGATTAATTAGGCCATAGCTTACAGGTGTCACACTCAAAGACAGTTTATTCAAGAACTCCATGGAGAGAAAAAAGACAGGTAAAAGGTAAGCTCTAACTTCCAATTACAGAATATATCCCTTACTTTTTCCCACCCATCGCTTCATCCTATGGGTTGAATTACAGTGTCTATAAAACTCATCACAGCTTTAATTGGATGACACTTTTAGACAAATGTTCACCATTGCTATGACTACGTTGTCTGTCAACATTCCATTCCATGAGTAGAATAACCCAAAGCCTTCTTATCTCCTTTGGTTTTGCTAGTTATTGGTCTCTCACAGAATTAAGCTCGCACCTGCTAACAGGCCTTCTCAATTCAAAAAACTTTCTTTATTCCTACAAAGAATGCATCCTTTCTCAGTAATTTTTTTTAAACACTCTCCAGTCATACTCGAAGACTGTATTCTTCGAAGTCAATCTTATCACTTTTGCATCAAATTCCATCCTGACAAAACCAGCTGTTACACAAAAAGCTTGATAGTTGAAATGAAAAATATTTAGGGATAAATCACAGCATACAGTCAGTAGACACCCACTGAAACAGTTTTCTTACAAACACACAGAAGATAACTAACAAAAGGAGTAAAATGGATTTCAAAAAAGGCACAACAAACCCTAGTATTTTTGGAAAATGCAGTAACAGCATATAAAACAACACATACTTTATATGATCTCAACATACCTTTCCAAGATCTGCAGCCTGTTTTAAAATATCTCTTTTTAGATCTTCTGCTCTCTTGGAATGAAAAGAATTACTTTGACTCTGGATGACAAATACAATTTCTTTTAATTCTGTAAACCAGAAAATAAGATTTAAAGACAAAAGAAGTTATTTTCTGTTTTGCTCCAAAGCTAGTGAGAACCCAGATGTATGGGGGAATCTATTACACAGCAAGCTATTTCTTCAATTATAAAAATACTTAATGAAATAGTAAAAAGGCATAATGTAACACACACACACACACACACACACAGAGGTATCCAAAACTGTCCCTTTCAGGATTAACTTATAAAAAGCATGGCATGACAAGAAGATGTGCAGCAGATCTCATATGCCCACAGTGAACAGTAGCCATATTCATGAAGTTGCTTTTTACTCCAATACACCAGCACTCCTCATTACCAGAGTTGAAAGCTGTTAGTCATAGACCAGCATCTCCCCTCACTAGGCAATGCATGAACATGAAACAGAAAAGATGCTATCCTGAAAAAGAATTTAAAAGCCTACCTGGAAACAAATATCAGATGGAGAGACACACATGAGAACAATGAGGTAATACTCTTATCTAACAGGACAGTACGAATATCTCACTGTATCTTCACAGTGTTTAAAGGCATGGTGGTTAAGAACTAGGAACACAACAGAAATGCAATAAATTTATTGAAATTTTAAAAAGAAAATAATGAAGTAGCTTTGGAAACATTTATGGATTAAAAAAAATGCTTATTAAAAAACACAAGTAGGTGATGAAGTAGGTAGCCAAATTTTCTTGACGACAGTAGATAAAATAGTCCCTCAACATTTAGATAAGAAAAGCAGGCAGATACAACCTCATCCAGAAGCAGAACACAGCAGAGGACAACAAAGGACAAGAAGAAGTGAAGTGGACAGAGGCCCTTTCCAGTATTCTTAACAGGTTTGATCTATGCTGTATAACCCACTCAAGACCATAACTAAGAATCAATCCATGTGTAACATGAGAACCACATGATATTGCAGCTCCTATTTATTTGGCCAGAAAAGGCTGAACTTTACAGCTATTATGTAGAAAGTGTACAGATGAGACAACTCAGAATATAACAACTTGAGACAGTACCAAAAGGAAAGAAGTTAATATCCATGGGATCTGTACGGAATGTAAAAAAAATGTACAAAAGGAAGAAAGTTCATACAAAAAAAAATTATATGCCAACTTGGTAAATAGAGAAGGATGAGTGAAGAACAGTGGAACAGAGGTGGAGAAAAAATGTCAAAAAAAGGAATGAAGTAGTCACAAGGAAAGAGAATAAAACTGAGCACATGAAGAAGGACTACAAGAAAAACAGTGGAAGAAAAAGACCATTAACCACAAGTATCTTCACTAAAATTACGAAAAGACTACTTTGTCCAAGATCTGAGGATCACTTACATTGCTTTGCTCCTCTGAACAGTAACTTGTTAGTTTAGACCTATGACAGCTCAAAGTTGCAGTTAAATGTTTTTCTGCTTTTCCCTTGATATTATTTTCCCTCAATTTATTAGCTTATTCACCAAGACAGAGTCTGAAATTGTCAAACTGTCTGAGGTTTCTGGTGATATGTTGTAGAGATGGCATAAGCACTGGTTTAGACACCAGTTTTAATTTCACATTTTTCTCATGGAATCAACAGTGTTTATGCTCTGAACTATTAAATAAACTGTTTAAAAAACCCATGCATAATAAAAACTTATGAATAGCAACTATTTGCTGTCTATCAAGATCTTTGCTAGATTTCCTGTTGAAAAGTTAAAATCACTGCAAAAATTAAAACTACACCTCACTGATGCTAATGAGAGTCAATCTACATGCACAACAACAAAAACATCTTCAGAGATAAAAAGCAAACACTACATTGCTTTAAATAATTACTGGCTTAGTATCACTTTATTTACAGATATGGAAGTATCTGAACTACACTCAGTTTCATTTACAGTACATTTAACAACAGCTGTGATATTCCATGATAGAATACTTTTCAGGAGTAAGCTAACACCTACTTGGATGTTATTGCTTGAATCGAATGGAAATAGTTCCCTCTGCTATTGGGAGTTTAAAGTAGTTAATAAAAAGACATATTCAGTGTATTAAAATGTCAAGAGAAAATAGGTCTAATTTTAAACATCTAAATTGTTTCTGAAGTTGAGAAACAGTCTAGCAATCAAGACAAAGAATGGAGTCTTTTCCAAGATTAATATCCATCTTGAAAGAGCTACTGATCTGTATGTAACAGGTCAAAAGAGAAGGAAAAAAATCAGAGAAACTTAGAACCATCAAAAACTACATTCTCTGTTTCAAGCCCTTCCAGGAGTTTACCTACAGAAATGTGTTAAAAGGGACCTAAAAAACATAAATCTTTAAGGACAGAATAAGTTAAAAAAAAAAAAAAGAACACAAAAAATTATGTACTACATAAAACCAATGGTCCCTCTAGTCTAGCACATTGTTTTTAACAAAAGCAACATGAAACTACTCAGGGACACCACAAAACCCTCACTTTTGCAGTATTCCTCATACTCTAACAGCATTGAAAATTTGTATTCAGAAATGCCATGGTCTGTTGCCACAATCCTCAGGCAGCAAGTTTCTAAATTTTCGTACCTACTGCATAAAATACTTTTGTTTGTCTGTTTTAAAGTGATCACCTACTGAAACAATCAATAGATGTCAGATGATAGTTACATCACTAACATACCGTTGTAATGTTCATAAATATAACTTTCCAAAGTAATGAGATTATACTAAAACTTGGCAAAACTCAGCATTGTCAAAAGCAGGAAAAAAAAACAACAAACAACCAAAAACCCCTGTTGATGCCTCCCTGGGTGTTCTATGAATTGAGACACAGCAGCCCTGCTGGGAGTGATAAAAGCAGCACCCAGCTCCTGGCTGTACTATGAGATTGGACAGAAAGGCAGAAAGGCATGAAGGAACACAAAGAGGAAACTGATTTTGTTTGACACCAGATAGAGATGGGTGAACAGGGAAAAGAGTAGAAAAGACCAGCCTTTCAATGGTAAAATGGGAGATAAATGGATCAAGTCACTAAATTATTATTTTCCACAAAAGTTGTTATCTGTGTTACGGACAGAGCTTGCAAGTAATTCTAGATATTACAAAGTTATTATAATTTTTACAAGTAATTTATGACAACATTTATTTATTACAAGCACCACGAGAGCCTAGTGGAATGGTAAAATTCAGTTTCATGCTAAATTGTTACAAGAACAGCTACAAGGTATCATAAAATTTTGTTTTAAAATACTGAGTACTACAAAAAGAAGTGCACATGTTCAGAAAAGACTTAACTACAATAACTGCAGAAGACCACATGAGCCAAGGGAAAAAAAACAGTATTTGTGAATCAGCAATTAACTAATAACATGGATTGAGTATTTAGGCACTGTGGACACAGTCACTTTACAAAGCATAACTGTATTTTATTTATACTAAAAAGGCAGCCACAAGCAAAAACACACACAGACTATACAGTACTTACCTCTGCTTATTTTACTAACAGTTCTACTTTCGTCAGGCTTCTAGAAGGAGGAAAAAAACTTAAGTAAGAATACATGCAAAACTTCAAATACTTCTATAGAAAAACACTGGGAATCAAAGCATTCATCAGACTACAAATGCAAACACAGAGGTTTTAACTCAAAAACTAATAAGAAAAATAAAGTAAAAAGCTTTTCATCATCAAGAACTGCAACAGAAATCCTACATACTTGCACACTATTACTCAGAAAATACAGTAAGAGAATGGAAAGGAAAACAAACAAACAAATAGCTAAAAAACAGAGAATGTTTTTCCATAACTCAATTTATACCAGAACTCTCTAAATTAATACTAACAATGTATCTTTTTATTATTTATTTATTATGTATTTTCTGGGCAATAAGTTTGGAATATGGAATTCTACAAGGCAAACACACCTATTCAGTGTGTAAAAATACCCCAACACACTCATGCATTTCATCCACCATCAAGCTCCTATGAAAACACAATTCTTAAAGGAAGACTCAAAAGCAATTTGCATCAAGACAAATAAATATGGAAAGGTTATTGTACATAACGTGACTTCACTGAAATTTACTCAGGTACCATAAAGGTTTGTGATGGAATTTTACCAGAGTCTGAGGAAGAGACAAGACAGATACTGCATTTGCATCATTAACCAGGAAACCGAGACACATACATAAAATTATCTTAGAAGCATTTTCAATTGCTTCTAAATTACAACGGTTGGGTAGAACTATGTTGCTTGAGAGAGATAGGACTGGAGAAAGAGCTCTGTACTTCCTATAAAAATTATAGGAGGGAAAACAAAGCCTTCATTTACTGCACAATTTCTCTCTCATGACAGGACCCCAGTGCTTTGGCTTCTCCACATGTAAAATAAAAATCATCTTTACTAACTGCATAAGAATGTTGTAGGATTTATCCTGGTTGAAGTGTTTCAAGACTTTCAGATAGAAATGCCATACAAAGTAGTCCTCAGTAATAACCTCGGATATAGCTTTCCTATCCTTGAAACAATTTCTATTTTTAGATACTTAGCGCCCTCCCTGGTTTTTTTAATATCAGTTCTATGTAATTCTTTTAGCCCTACTTGCATAAGATGATCTCTCTTCTGCACAGGTCTGACTTTTGCACTGAAAGGCAGAAGCTCCATATTTCTTGTCAGTCATCTATAAAACCTTTTTAAGAATGACTGCATTGTATCCATTCTCATGATCCTTTTTTTGCTGGCTGGGTCAATAAAGTTTAAAAAATTTCTTCTAAGACTAAGTTATTCTGATGACTATACACAGCACTGTTACCTAATACAGTAAGTTTACATTCTAAGCTAACCTATATTAGAAACCAGTTAGGAAGATTAATTTTCTGTGCAAACAAAACAATGTGTTTTGTGGTACACAGTGGGAAGACAAGCCATATTTTATGATTAATTTTATTACAACATAAAACAAAACAATTATTGCCAGTTACATTCCTATAACTTAACTCATTCCAGTACTTTTACTTTCCTCCCTTAATTTTCTTTTATACTTATACAAATATCTGTTACAAATACATACAATAAAAATGGTAGATAGAGGTCTGTTAAAGGACATACATGCATACACATCTAACATCCATTATGCTATTTAAAGCTCAGGCTAGCTCTGACCATCAGCTCCTCTAATCTGTTAATTTGAAATTTCATATGCAAGCTTTGAGCCGTGACTTGAGTAGTAATATGTAATAATGCTAATTTGGCAGAGAGGCAGCCATTTCCCTCTCAGTGTGTTTTTTATATATATATATATATATATATAAAACAAAACCAAGAAGAAAGGAAAACCCGTCTCTGAAATATTAAAGGTTATATGCTCAAAAACTTTTTTCAATAGCCGTAACAGCAATGATTTATCTCTTATATGCCACACTGAACAGAAAGACATGATGGGAGTAGCACTGATGTCAATGACCAACATAATCAATGTCAGAGATATTAGGCTTTCTGCTCTGGTCTCTTCTAGCTTATTTTATAATGTCTGTAAAATGTTCCTGCTACAGCAATTAAAATTTGTTACCTGCAGCACTGGTAGTTCAGTCTCATCTTCTGCACCTTCAGGAACTACACTTAAAGCAAGAGCTGAAAGAAAAAGCAGATTTTTTTTCATACTATAGGAGCTCACTTTCACAACTGACAAAGTTCTGCAGCAAAAAAACCCCAAACCACACCAACATATAGGTATATTTTTCACTTTAAATAATACTATGTTAGGAATAATCTTTCTGAACATGAGACAGTCTGTTCTTACAGAATTTATACATTTCCTGCCTGACAATTCCCATGCCATTGCTGAAAAAAAGCATTTTTTGATGTGAAGCCAATTCATCTTGGCTTCAAGGCAAATAAATACCTTTGAAAAGAAAATCTGTTCAATCCAGTAGTTCAGTAGTTCATAATGTGCTACCACATGGGAGACCTGCAGCCCACTCTGTCTTTAGGTTAAAATTTGGATTGCCAAACATAAAGATGGCTATCATAAACTTTGAACGCCACCTTTGAACAACAGTCAAACTTGTTAATGTATGAGGTCCAAATAAATGTTTACAAAAAGAACAGAGAATCCAGCGAGGCAACCTGCACAGACATAGCATTATCTTAAACCCCTTATGGTGACACCACCCTATGCATACACTTCTAGTTTGTATTAGAAAAATAATTGTAAAAAGGGTTCTGGTGGTGTTTGTGGTTTTTTCCTTGCTGATGTAGTCACTTAATCAATTTGCCTCAGCTTGCTCATTTGTAAAAGTAGTTCCATTCAATATAAGAAAACCTTGCTAAGATTCTTGGTAAGAAATTTTTTTCTTAAGCGTACTAAAGAGATGCAAATGAAAGAAAATTGTTATAATTTGGAAAGAATTCAAGATACTATTCATCATGGTCATATCAATGGTTTTCTTAAAAACTCAGGTGGAAAACAGATTCAAGTGGATTGTTTAAGGCAAGTTTGAATTATTTATTGCTTGAAATTCATTTCAAAGTGAATTTCTTAGGCACTGTCATTCCTTTGACACACTAGACATGAAGAACATAGGAAAGCAAGATAAGATTGTCCAAAATCTGTGGTGCTCAATCTCTGATTGCCTACATCTCTATATCCTTTTAACAAAGACTTAATTTCAACAAGTGTCTAGGAGTTGAGGTTCACAATGACATCTCTGGTCCTGATTAACTTGAATCTCAAATCACACCACTATATCCAGACATCTCAAAAATCATTCTAACATGGTAGACTTATGCTGACCATAGACACATTTGCATATGGCCTTTAGCCAGGAAGAAGAAAACAGAGTACAAGTAAGAGTGTACCACAAAGCTGTCTTCAGGTTTTACACTTCTAGTGTGAAAGTGCACAGAAAATGCCTCAGTCTATTAGATCCCTTGCCAACAGCATGCTCTGATCATTTTCCACCTTCTCTACCAACATAACAGTTCTTACAGACTCGGACAAAGAATCCTTTCCCCTACACAAACCAGATCCGCACCTTCTACTTTACACAATCCTAATCACAAGATCAACACAAAACACCCTTATTCTAGGAAATGTACTAATTATACATTATTAACATGAAGAAGTATCACCTCATAAATTCACAAAAGTGAATACAACCTTACTCACAAAACTGAATCCAAGCATATTTTCATGACTTTCAGTTTTTAATTTGCAACTGAGGAATGACAAATGAAACCTGAAACAACTGTGATTGACAAGAGATGGTGCGTGTCTCACCGTGGTGCATTCAATAACCCATGCCAAGCTGCTTCTGAGCTTTAGAAAATATTAATGCACATGATCTTTGAAGTAAATCAAACAATAATCTGATTACCTGGGGGAAAAAAACCCTATTTCACATGTTGAGAGCATAGATAAAGCTTTTCAGGGAATTATTTAAACAACCTACTTTATCTTGGTATTAGACAGACATGGAATTGTTCAGGTTGGAAACGATCCCCAATAGTCATCTAGTTCAAACTCCCAGAGTTGGATCCTCAGGACCTTGTCCAGTCAGGTCTTGAGTATTTCCTAGGACAGAGACTCCATAAACTGTCTGAGTAACCTCTTCCAGTGTTAAATCATTCTTAGAGTGAAAAAAAAACAACTACCCCTACACACACACACATCCCCTCCTCCCCGCCAAAAAAAAAACAACAAAAAAGTATTCAAATGAAATTTCCTGTATTTCAGTTTGGGCAAACTACCTCCTGTCCTGTTAAGCACCAGAGTCTGGCTCTGTCTTCTTTACTGCTCCCCATTAGGCTTTTACAAGTATTGGTAAAATCTTCTCTGAACCTTTTTTTCTCCAGGCTAAACAGTCACAGCACCTTCAGCCTCTCATCTGTCAGGTGTTCCAATCTATTAATAATCTTCATGGTCCTTTGCTGGGCTCACTCCAGTGCATCCATCTCTCTCTCTTGTACTGGTGAGCCTAGACATGGACACAGCACTCCAGGTGTGTCTTGCCAGTGCTGAGCAGACAGGAAGGACCACCTACCTTGTCCTGCTGCCAACACTCTTCCCAGTGTCGCTCAGGGGGTGCTGGTCATCTTTGCCACAATGGCACACTGTTAATTCATGATCAGTTTGTTGCAAACTACAGCTTTCAGGTCCTTCTCTGCAAAGCTGTTTTCCAGACAACATGACCCCAGCATGCAGTGGTGCATGGGGTGCCTCCTTGTCAGGGGCAGGACTTGGTATTTCCCTTCACCGAGCTCAGTTTTCCAAGCTTCCTGTTTGCCTACTTCTCCAGCCCGCTGAGGTCCCCCTGAAGAGCAGCACAAGCAGCTGATGTATCAATCCCTCCAGCCCATTATGTATCCTCTGCAAATTTGCTGAGGATACACTTCATCACACTGAAGAGGCCATAAAGGAAGAGGTTAAACACACCACTAACCAGAGACCACAAGCCCGGCAAGCCAAACAGCTTTGTGTCCACCTTACTGTCCACATACATAGCCCATATTTCATTAGTTTGTGTATGACATTATAGGAGACAAGACTGAACTCAAACGCCTTGTTAAAGTCGGGATAGCCAACATCCACAGCTTTCCCCACATTCATGAGGCAGTCATCTCATCAAGTAAGTCTTTTGGGTTGGTTAAGTATGACTGTCCATTCATAAAAACACAGTGACTTCTTCCAATCAATCTCTTGTCCTTTGTATGTTTGTCTTGTCCTTTCTTGTTTGGCAATGATATTCAGGATTATTTACTCCACCATGTTCCCAGGGACTGAGGCAACACTGGCCAGCTTATAGTTTCGCCAGATTCTCTTCCTTGCCCTCCTATGGTGATAATCACTTCCTTGAGCAATGTCCCCCAGTCACCATGACCTTTCAAAGATTATCAAAAGTAACCTTGCATTGACATCATCAAACTCCATTGGCACTTTTATGTGCTTCCCATCAGGTCCTGTGAATTCCTGTATGTCCTGCTTGTTTCAATATTACCTAAACTGGTCTTCCTTCAGTTAGAATAACTCTTCCTTGCTCCAAACTTTCCCATGGCTTTCAGAGGCCTTGGATTGCGGAAGGTGGGTTTTAACAGCACCGATTAAGGCAAAGAAAGTTCCAAGTTCCTCATCCACTTCCATATCCTTCTTTAATAAAGACCCTCCTCCATTCAGAAGCAGGCATGTATTTTCCCTGGTCTCTCTTTTGCTGATACACCTCCAGAAGGTCTTTTTCTTGCCTTTCACAAGTTAAATCCCTCACCAGATTCAACTGCAGGTGGACCCTGGCTATCATAATGGCACATCTGCACTCTCAGTGTCTCCAAATTTCCATCTCTTGTGTGCTTCCTTTTTATGTTTGAGTTTGGTCAGGAGCTTCTTGTTCATGCATGTGGGCCTCCTGCCATCTTGACTTGCCTTCCTGCATGTGGGGCTGGATAATTCTTGAGCTTGTAGGAGATGAACCTTGAAATATCAACCAGCTCTCTTTGACCACCGCCCATAACAATCCATCTTTATTGTTGAGGAGAATGGCTAAAAATTACTTTTGTTGCAGGTGCCCTGACACATAGTGCAACTTCAACACTCATATACATAATTTATCCAACAAAAAATACCTGTAATGAATGTTAAAGTCTCTCTTTATACCATTATCTCCCAGGCAGTCAGCAATAGGACAAGGGAGCACGGGCTCAAGTTCTGCCAGGGGAAATTTAAGCTGGATATCAGAAAAAAATTCTTTCCAGAGAGAGTAATCAGACATTGGAATGGCCTGCCCAGAGAGGCGGTGGACTCCCCATCCCTGGAGGTTTTTAAACTGAGACTGGATGTGGTACTGAGTGCAATGATCTGGTAAATGGACTGGAGTTGGACCAAGGGTTGGATTTGATGATCTCAGAGGTCTTTTCCAACCCAATCGATTCTATAATTCTATGATTCCTGGGAGTAAACTTAATCCTTGAAAAGTGAACCCC
>JAWWLZ010000001.1:49170520-49199490 GCA_035041345.1 Poliocrania exsul | reverse complement strand
GGATGTGGTACTGAGTGCAATGATCTGGTAAATGGACTGGAGTTGGACCAAGGGTTGGATTTTATGATCTCAGAGGTCTTTTCCAACCCAATCGATTCTATGATTCTTCTTCCCCATGATTTCAGAAATGCAGTGTCCACTCTTTTCCAACAAATAAACACATTAAAATGACTTGCTATCTTTTACATTAAATATATCAGCAAGACTTTTTCCATCTAATATATTTCAATAAGGCAACTGTTTAGACTCTTTTTAAAGTACTCTAGAACCATTCACAAAACAGATCAGTAGACCCCTGAGGACACCACAAAAAAAGTCTTGAGAGTCTTTACCCAACAATAATCAAGCTTTTCACTCACACATATTGTATGAATTTTTTAGCAACACTCTACTACCTTAATAACAAATCTGTCATGCACATATAATTCGATATGAATAAAGCTGTTTTCAGAAGTAGACTGTGACCGAAACTCTTCTGGCTAAGCAACCTGATCTCTCAGCCTGGAAATAAATATCCTCTTCTAAAGATTTATTGAGAAAAGGGTGGCAGGAGAAGAATGTGGTAAATTAGCTGGCCTACAACACATCAACAAAGGGACCACAGGATAGGTAGAAAATACAGTGCCTGGGCACAAGTCTACATATCCAAGATTAATTCATCCACCTGCAATTCACTCCCAAGAGGTTTCTGAAAACAGTGTGCCCAGGGGTGGAAAACTGAGAAAAATTCTTAAGTGCACATGCAGCTCATGACCAGGTTGGTTGTGCAACACAGGTAGAAACCATGAACTCCCCGGGACAAGGATATCTCTTTGTTGCATGCAGATTTCACATGCACAAAGAAGGATGGCCTATGTCTAGGAGATACCAGATGCTACTGAAACAAAACAGTAACTTTTCATACCCAAACATCATTATTAATTCAGACAACTGCAACACACTTCTTTCAGCATAACTCTCTAAAACTCAGATCACTCTCTGGAGCTAGAGGTATCTTCGCTAAATCCAGAATTTCCTCTAATCCCTTTGTGTTTTCTGATGCAATGTAAGCATATCTCAGGTGGACTACTGACTTGCCACACAGCAACAAGAAAACATATTGCCAGGAGAGACTTAATAGTTGGCAAAAGTTCAAGCTGCACAGGCATCACAGTAACCAAAAAGCCTAGGTGATTAATTGCACGATTTCTCACAAAGGTACCTAAAGCAGAAAAAACCCTAGCAAGGCACCATCTTAAATGCAGCCTGTAATTTCATATTTGTCACTTCATTATCTAATGGATTGTGTACTCTGAAGATTGTTAACACACTTTGTGTGTTAACATCATGTCCTTTGGCACAAGCAGACAGAACCAGATCATGTCAATCCCTAGTCCTGCCCAATTTTTGCTAGATGTCCAAGAACTGAGGTTAAAAAAAGGAAAGAAATTTTAAAAAGACTTTAAAGATCTTTATTATCATCAATCTTATCTTTACTTCTTTTGAGAACTGAACTAAAATTCACTGGAAAAGCTAGACATTTTTTGGATCCATTCAAAACCTGGAAATGTAATCTGAGAATGTAATGTAAGCAGCTTCATTCCTAATTATAGCTTAATTCCTAATTATTTTTGTCGTGTTCCATTATTTCTATTAAAATTCTGATGAGAAGACTTGCTTACAACACTAGCAAGTAAAACTCATTTATTTTCATTGTTCAGTAGCAGAACTGCAGGAATATCTGCCAACAAACTGTTAGAAAAATGAATGTAAATACTGAAGTATTAAAATACAATAACCTGTATGAATATATATAATGATATAATACAGTACTACCCTTTCAAGCATAAACAACTTCCAAACGTTTACAATTATACATCCTCAAAGTGCAAAGGATATTAAAAACTGAGGAGTTAACTCTTATTTTCACAGGCAAATCCATCCGAGACAGAAAGGTAACACTTCTTATCTTCCAGTTTTACAGTCTGATTCAAGGCTGACTGACCCAGAGTCTTTCCAGCCACCTCACTGGGCTCTGGGTCAGTTTAACTGAGCTACAAAAAAGTTACAATTCTATGACTTAATGTATGGCAAAACTATGACTAAAACGACCACTTCAAATAATGAAGCCAGTGATTGTGTTGTACACTGCAGACAAAGTATTTAAACTAGAATTTCTTTATACTTCTAATAATAATTTAATGAAAGGGCTATTTTTGTTTTGGCTGGGAGTTGGCTGGTTTTCCTTCCCTGCCCAAGTTTTCAAAGAACATAAGATTCTATGAATTGACATGATTCCAGAGAAAATCTGCATTGATGCCGTCAGTCAAAGAGATGTGCTGTTCCATGATGAGACAGACTGTGAGCACTAGCAAGCAATATAAATTAGTTTCATGTATTTACATGCAAGTTTTTGTAATATTTCTTCATTGTTGTTACTCTATCAGCATCAAATACTCTAGTCAAGCCACATAAGAATGAAGACTTACAGATTTATCAACACAAGATGGGGAGAGAGCAGGAGGAAGGAGGAAGAAGAGGGGGTGATGTAAGTGAATTTACACAATCTGAAGCTTTTCATAAAATAAAAGCAACTAATTATATTTCTTTACACATATGGGGAGAAGGCAGCTGAACTACTGAAATGTCTAAATGAGTGCTGTGTACACCAGTATCTTTATAAAAGGCAAGTAAAGAAAAAAAGCAGAAGAAAAAGCATCATCATTATCCCTTCTGATTGTCAAGAAGTTAGACCATACAAAATCAGCTGAATACATTTCCCCATTCTATAAGCTGCCACCTGCAAGCTGGAATTTATTAACCACAGACAGACAAGCTGTTTGCCTCTGTGAAAGGCAATCCAAATTATTTCTATTTTCCAAGAATAAAGCTGATTGTTTTGCAAACTTACTATCTCTATTCAGGCCATCTCAAAAGCTATATATATATTAAAGGACTCTTTATATACTATAATATATAATTATATTAAAGGACTCTTTAATATAAAAGGATATTTTAAAAAATTAAAAGAAAACCATCATACTGCAATAAGCTTCTGGTGAACAAATTCCACATGTGGATTAATCGAGACCTACTAAAGAAGAACACAAGTGTTTCCATTTCTGCCTCCTAGCTTCATGTATGTATGTACAATAAATACACATACATACAGTGGAAAAAAATGAAGCTTCTATTCTCTGACTGTGATTACAAATCTGTTTGAGGTTGCAAGTGCTACAGGACCTTGCTGAAGCACTAGAGCAAAACTATTCATCCTAGAAAGAATGAAATGCAGCGTTAGGAAGAGCTGCAGAGTATTAGGACTCCTCCAAAAACCATGTTGGGTCAGTGAAGGGAAAAGTGTTTTGCAAAAGAAACAACAAAATATCAGTTTTACTTTGCTGAAAATGGGCTTTATTAGTACGAGGTTTCCCCTGTGTGATTTTGGTCCATAAGCCATAGCAGTGCAGGAGAAACAAATCCAAAGGTTCACAACAAACTGACAAGCCTACGCTGACAGAGATGGAAACATTCAGGAACAGAAATAATGAGAAACAGAGCAGATATAAACATTTATTTCCGTCTCTTACACTCACGGCCACAACGCCCAACTCCAGGAGCCTGCAGCAACCCAGCCGCAACCCAGACTACTAATCCTTCTCCTTTAATCTTCTCCCACCTCACTAGACACGTTAAAAACCTCTCTAAAGCACTGTAGTATTTTGCATTCCTCTCGGCTGGCATTTTACCGGGGCGCTTTCACCTTCCCACCCGCCCTGAGCAAACCACCCCGCCAGTGCAGCGCAGCCCCGCGCTGGGATGCCCTGGCTGCTCCCCGAGGATGCTCCCGCCGCAGGGGCCAGTTCGGGGGTGTTCCCTGCCCGCACCGCCCCGTGCCCCGCACACCGTCCCGGGGGCGGGAGGCGCTCCCGGCACCGCAGGGACCCCGCGCTGCAGCCCGGCTGTGCTCCTGCCCCGCTTCCCAACAAACTTCGCGGGAAGGGGCACCTCCGCTCTCCCGCCGCTTCCAGGCGCGGGGAGCAGCGGCGGCGGCTCCTGCGCCCCTGCAGCCTCTCCGCGCCCTCCTCCCGCTCATCCGCTCCGCCAAGGGGCCGAGCGTCCCGCGTCTCCTCCCTTCACCTCGCCATGGCGTCCCGGCCCGGCCCCCGCCACTCACCCCGGGTGCGGAGCGGCGGGAGAAGGAAGAGGAGGTGGGCGCAGGCAGCGAAGAGGAGCCAGCGGCCGCAGCCGCGCTCCCCAGACATCTTGGCAGCGGCCGCTGAGCCGCACGGCGCGGGGCACGGAGCGCCCGCTGTCCGCCGGTGCCGCAGGAGCGCGGGCGAGCGGCCTCCGGCTGGTGGCGGTGCCGCCAGCCCGCCCTCCTCCTGCCTCTCCTTGCCCGCCCTCCCTGCCTTTCCCTCCCTCCTCCCGGCAGGACCGGCCGCCCGCGCCGGGAGGAGGCGGATGCGGAGCGGGGCCCGCCGCGCCCTCTGGCGGGCGGCAGCGGGAGAGGCGGCGCCCCGGGCACTCGTCCCTGCCGCCCGCCCACCGGGACACCCTCGGGATAGGGATTCAGTGTCCAGCCCCAAATAACCTCAGCTCTCCTCAGGCATCAAGTCTCCTTAACCACCCGTCGGAGCGGGCTGCCCAGGGAGGTGGTGGGGTCACCGTCCCTGAAGGTGTTTAAGGATACCGGAGGTGGCGCTCAGTGCCATGGGCTAGTTGGCATGGCCATTGTTAGGTTACAGGTCAGGCTCGGTGATGCCAGAGGTCTTTTCCAACCGAATTGATTCTGCTATTCTGTGAATCATAGAATCATAGAATCAGCTAGGTTGGAAGAGACCTCTGAGATCATCAAGTCCAACCCCTGATCCAACCTCACTTTGATTACTAGATCATGGCACTAAGTGCCATGTCCAGTCTCATCTTAAAAACCTCCAGGGACGGTGAGTCCACCATCTCTCTGGGCTGGCTATTCCAATGCCTGACCACTCTCTCTGTAAATAATTTCTTTCTGATATCCAACCTAAACCTCTCCTGGCAGAGCTTAAGCCCATGCCCTCTTGTTCTACTGCTGGTTGCCTGAGAGAAGAGACCAATCCCCACCTGGCTACAACATCCCTTCAGTTAGTTGTAGAGAGTGGTAAGGTCTCCCCTGAGCCTCGTCTTCTCCAGGCTAAACAACCCCAGCTCCCTCAGCCTTTTCTTATAGGACTTGTGCTCCAGTCCCTTCACCAGCCTTGTTGCTCTTCTATGGACCCCCTCCAGCACCTCAATATCTTTCCTGAACTGGGGGGCCCAGAACTGAACACAATACTCAAGGTGTGGCATTACCAGCGCTGAGTACAGGGGAAGGATCATTTCCCTCATCCTGCTGGCCACACTTTTCCTGATACCCAACACTGACAGGAACCTGGTCCACCACAGCAAGGGGCTGAGTTAATCTCTAAAACGACCCTTACAAACCCTTGCCCAAGAAAGCACATGGCACCTTCAGGCTGCCTTTCCTAAGTACCTGCATGATTAGGAGTGGGGACATGGAGTGCAACACACACAGTAGAATCATGCAACCGAGGGCACAGCCTTGACACTGGAGACTCCACAGCTGGAAATGCCTCACCCACATATAGTTAAAGCAATACAGACCTGGAGCTGCAAAAAAATGGTTTTTAGGGGTAACACAGAGGACAGAGTATCCAACATGCACAAATGTCATGATATGGACAGTAAATTTGGCTGTAACAGAGCTGCAGATCAATGAAGAAAGATTAAAAATGTAAAACCTTGTTAGCAAACAAAAAATGACCCCATGTGAATCCTGGAGCACGGAAGAAGAAACCATCCACAGGAATGCCAGATTTGTTCCAGTGAAACATTCCACATGCTAACAACTTGCTGTAACACTCCTCATATCCCAGAATGAAACTGCTGGCCTTCAGACCCAGGGAAGTCACAGAGAGGCAAGCAGTAATAGGAGTAGAAACCCAGCAGTGTGTATAAGATTTTCACTGCACTGTTATTGTTTCTTTCTCTGTAGCATTTAGATCTGTATTAATAATTATTAGAATTTTCACATTTCAGCTACAGGAACAAGAAATCCTTGGTGTAAAACATAAAAGGCGTTCTTCCTCTTTGCCCTTAAACATGATTTTCAGTGCAACATCTGGTGCCCTTAGGTAACATGTTGGGTACACATAAACATGAATTCCAGACACCTCTTCCCATCAAATCCTTTCCACACAGATCCCTCCTTCCAACCTAAACACTGAGCATGCACGCACCTCACTGGAGACAAATGGTCCAATGTCCAGGTCAGCCATAAACTGTTTTAAATCCAGTAAGGCCAACAGCATGGAACACAAAGTGGGACCTTTTTTTCAAAACTCTACAGCCTTTAAATATATGGCATTATTTTCCTGACAGATCAAGTGGTTACAATAGAGTACCTTAAGTATGCCAGACATGTGATTGTAAAGATGAATTGAAACATTTGTACAGTGATAAACGCTCACTCCCACTGCAAGTTCAGGCAAATACACCTGTATCACATTAACTTGGTAGTAGACCTCACACTTTCCTTTAAAACTGTCTCAACAGAAATATGTTAGCCAGACTTCCTTGGAGTATTTGACTTGCTTTATGTAGTTGCTACACACACACACATACTCTGATATTGCAGGCAGTTGAAAACGGGAATATGAAGTACAAATGTGAGCAACTGCAGCTTGTTATTTGCCTTACAGAACAACTGTTTGTTGTTAACATTCTGATTCACTACTACACATTACTGGCCTCAAGAATAATAATTCTGATGCAAACGAAGTAGAAGCTTTCATACTGTATTTCTCTTCTGATTTTATGTGCACACTCATTACCAGGAAGAAAAGAGAAGTGTAAAGTTATCCTTTCATTTCTGGAATTATAACAATATAAAAGATGTAATATCTTCTGCTTAACACGCATATCTGCATTTGCTTGGTTTTCCTTATGAGTTTCAGCAGTGTTTCCTGCTCTTTCTCCCATTTTTGTGTTCTGTGCTGGTTTCTATAAGTATTTAGGTCAAGATCATGCCCACAACAGCTGGGATAAACATATAAGACTTTTCACTCTCAAAATGCTTAAGATATACCCACATTCAAATGTTTCCCCACACAGCAGGTCCGTAAGAAAAAACCCTTTTGCTGAGATGGAATAAATGTTTTGGCTTCTCACAAATATAACAAAAATGTCATTGTAACAATCCTCAAGAAATATGGAACTCTACCATGAAACCTAATGTTCTCCAACTGTTAAGAAAAATAGCACTTTTAAATCTTATATTCAGGGCTGGTAGGAGGAAGTAGGAAATAAAGCTTTTTCTTGAATCCTGCTCTACATACAATTTCAGGTTGTGTTTGTTTGTTGTTCTAACTACCCCACTGAGAATTTCCATCTCAGAAAGGACGAAAATAATGAACTCTCTGGTAAGGAACACAGAGGTTTAGAACACTGCCAAGCTTCCTTGCCTTATAGTATTACATGTCTCTTACATTCATAAATAATAGAAATGTAGCACTGCTGCTGTCCCACCTCTCGGTTTAAAAAGGGAGGTGCAAATACAAAAACATCCTGTCCCATATATATGTGTGTGTGTGTGTGTGTGTGTGTGTGTGTATGCAGAGGCTGGCGTGTGATTCAAGGGTTGTTTGCCCTTCTGTGCAGGCATCACAGCACTGCCTTACTCTGGTGGCTTTGTCATCTATTCCTATAGCACAACTATAATATGGGAAAAGAAAGAAATTATGAACTAGACACAACAGCAGTTACTGAGTTAGAGAACTTGATGGCAACTACTGTGTTATAGTAGCCATTTCAGAAATGTTTCATTAATTCAGGAATGACAGAGTACTCATATGGTATTTTTCAATAGAAAGGCCTTTTTTGACAGACAGGCCTGCAAGCCACGTGAGTTGAATTTAAGCTCTTTCTCAGGCTTCTGCAGTTGGATCTCTCTGTCCTCAGGAAGTTAAGCAAGAAGAGCCGTAACTTTAAGCTATGACTAATCCCAAATGAGCAAAACCAATCCAAATGAGTTCAGAATCACACAATTACTTTTTGAATCATAACATGCACTTGGAAGCAGACTTTTTCAGCTTTCAGCTACTCAAGACAGTAATTCAATGATATTTCCATTAAAATACACCCTAATATGCTCATACTCTTGGAATACACCTACATTTGTCAAACACTAGGCAGTGAGTGTGAGCATGGGAGCTCTGACAGTCTGCATTGCTCAGATCTGATCTACACTCCCTTGTCCCTTTTGGACCACTCTAAAAAGCTCTCCCTGGGAGAAATCTGCAGTAGCGAGAAAAGCCCTGTGTAACTCAGTCATGTGTCTTAGACACTTGGCCTGGGACTTACCCCATCTTGCTCAGAGAACTGATAACACTGCAGTACCAGCACGTGTATGCTGCAAACCAGACAACCAAACCAATGAGGGAACTCAGCGCTCCAAGTCAACCCCTGGGGCAGTGCATGGTGTAATGTGAGCTTAGTCTCTCTTCTTCCTGGGTTAATCCGGAAAGTATTGGCTCCTAATTAAAGTTTGTGGACTAATTCTTAGAGCCTTCAATCAAAGATTTATAGAGAACTGGTCTGGGGCTGTAGCAGAGAGTCCTGGCAACAGAGTTCAACCAAGCAATTTCGCATGATGATAGCTGCTGTTACTAGATTACACACTCTCTAGAAAGGACCTGGAAAAACACGGCATGAAGCAATCAGTCACGGATTCTTAAAAGATTGTAAAGGTGGATCAAAGACAATTACTTTCCAATGGGGCAGTAAAGACTGCTTAATTGTCTGTGGCAGTCAGCTCCTCTGTGTCATCTGGCACAGAAACATTGAAAATACCATATGCAGCATATTTTCTGGAGCTCATTATGGGATCATCCAAGAGGCAGAGTATATACATTCAGGGGAGGGAGGAGGAAGCAGGACTCAAGTATTTCAACAACTTTGAATTGTTACAGATCAAGCCACTGATGAGACACAGATCTATCAAACTGTGGAACTTGACAAAGGTCCCCAGAGTTCCACTTAGGTATCAGTGCTTCAGTCTCCCTTACATACCTTAAAACTTATGATCAGGTCATTCCTGTTGGCATCACTGAAAATGTGCTGCCCCCAGAGTGCAGATTCCAGATGTGACTTACGTTCTGAAATGCATAGTCTCAAAGAAATGCCATGAAGGATATTAAAAATAGTTATGCTTATGGTTCTGGTAACATAAAGAATATAACCAATAGCTGCAACTTTGTCAAATTTGTATTTCTTAAATTTTTGGTTTAAAACACACAGAGAGACCCAAGTTTGGATTCCAGAATCCTTTGGAAGGTGAACCTAGGAACAGAATTCCCTTCCTCCCCCTTACCGCACTTGAAACCTTTTTCACTTCTTTTTCCACTTCAGTCAGTAACTTGGCTATCCCTCCTTCCCACAGGATTGTACTTTAGTTGCAGAAACTGATTCTTTCTTCTTTCTTGCTGTATTGGTTCAAACATTAAATTTCACTGATGATATCTTAAATAATCCTTAGATGTTCTCTGGAATTCTTCATTCTCCCCATAAAGTCATCATGTTGGCTTTAGTCATTCTGCATTCCTAAATTTCTACCTCCTCTTTGCCTTTGTTCTAACTATGGTATATCTAATTTGTCAAAAAACTCACCCTATTACGAGATTATATAATCATTGAATCATCAAGGTTGGAAGAGACCTTTAAGATCATGCAGTCCAAGCATCAACCCCACACTGCCACTGCAACTCCTAAACCACTAAACCCTATCACCCAGATCCAGACGCCTTTTAAACACCTCCAAGGGTGGTGACTCCACCAGCTCCCTGGGCAACCTATTCCAATGCCTAACCACCCTAATAACGAAAAGGCTTTTTCATCCTGTCCATCTGAAAATTACTTATATCTCATAGAAGGAATTCGGACCATTAGAGTCCCATGGAAAGGATTTCATTATCCCTAAATTAGTATTAATATTTTGTAACATTGAACTATGTGAAATTATAACATTTTCCTTTTCTTTTGGAAGCTCAGTGTTGTCTCCAGTTTTACTTTATGAGATTACTTTTTAAATCAAATAATTTTATTAGAAATTTATCCAGGTCCAGAACTGACTGAAATTATTTAATACCATATGACATTGGCAGGAAGATTCAGTTATAAATTAGTTTTAGTACAGCATTCCTGAAAAGGGACAATATAAACATTTTTCAGAATCGGTATCTGCAGACGAATAGCTCCCTGGTTAAAAGTAGGCACACAGTCAAGGAGAAACAAGAGTAATACTTCTACAGGCAGATGCAGAGGACTGTAACTTTTCAGTCCTGATAATAAGCCAAGGGCATACTGCCCACTCCTTTGGTCAAAAAACAGCTTACCCAAAGAGCTGTCAGACTGGCTGCTCTCTCCTGTTTGGTCTCCTGCAGCTTCCATCTGACACAGAACTGCCTCTACTAAGCATACCTGAGCTCTTTATATTTTCCTTGTTGAAGTGTAGCTATTTGAAAACACAAAATATTAGTCCTAAACTACCTGATAGTGTCTTTTAATTTATGAAAATATTACCTTGTCAACCAAAAGTGAAAGTATAGATGAACAATAAGGCATTTAACTGAGCAAAACCATGTAGGAACCAAATGCTTCCATATGTTTTAAAGAACTTAGTGGCCACATTATCTACTTTCCCTTGATTTTGTTTCCTACAAGAAAAGAAATAGTGGTATAAAGAATCACCTACCCTTATCAACTGTGTGCTAAGTCATAGTGGCAGGGGAAAAAAACCAAGGCAAACTGTTCAAGGAACACTGAAGTGGATGATCAAATAACGTCCTATGAATTTGTCTTTAACATTTATGCTGGTTTGATGGGCTGTAAATAACACGATCACTCAAGCACTGACTAACCTGCATCAGCTGCTGGGATTAGTGCCTCAACATTGTCCCATGTCTCACAAATAGCTTCTACATATTTTGGTTTGCCTTATTACAGCTGCAATGTAAACTATGACAGTTCAGGAACCAACTCAAAAGCTGTTACGACATCCCAGTTTGTCAGCCAAAAAAAAAAAAAAAAAAGAAAAATCCTTGAGAGTGGAAGAGACAAGTAGTCACAGTAACATCGAGAGGTGTTCAAACAACAGTCAACGTCCAAACTAGGTTTTAGACCCTGGAAAAATTCATCCTATAAGATGGTGACACCAAAGGCTTTGGGATATGTCTGTTCTACAGCTTTTAATGCCAATAATCTAAAGAAGTGCAGGGGGTTTATACTTAGGTGCAAACACTAAGCAATGGCAGGAACTTAACAGGTCGTTTCTTTAGCTGAGGTAGTTCACTTGGTAACCAACTCAGGTGTACACAATAATCACGACATTAAAAAGGCAGAGTTGAGGAATTGTGTCACTTCAGAAGTAGCTTTGAGTTGGGTGTTGAACCAGATGACCTAAAAATGTCCTTCCCAGCCTAAATTATTCTCTTATTTTGAGATGGTAGGGGAGGAAATAGAAAAAGACATCATGTGTCTAACACATACCTGCAGATAAAATCCCTCTACAATTTTTGGTATGTAAACTGACTCCAAGCATAGAAGTTGGTATTTGCTGTGTTTTGAGGCCTTCCACTTCAGCAAAACAGCAGTTTAAGTCATTATATCAGTCATTATTAAAGGTAAAATGATTCAATTCTGAGATTGCCAACCATCTTTGCTTATAAATAGTCACCTAACAACCATCCCTCGACATGAACAAAAGCACAAAAAATATCTGTGCAATAAGAATAGATTTAGTTATGTCTGAAAGGGGCTTCTGCATCCTGATCTTCTTCACTCAAAGGTAAGCATCTGCCTTGTCCTTCTGACTGATGTAAGGAGAAAAAAGGGCTGGGATAGTTTGCCGTATGAGTAGCTCATTGATTGAAACTGACAGTAGGAACAAGACCAGAGTACTCCTTATTCCAGAAATTTCCAGATGTGAAGTGATCCTTAGTAGCCATTACAGCCTGATGTCCCCTCAGAGCAACTGTACTCATTGCAGCCTGTATGAGCCTCAAAGTGGTTTTAGATTATGCCTGCTAGCAATTGTGCCCTTAGTACTGTTTCATTCTGCTTTTGATACAGAAAGTCTAACAGAACTGGATAAAAAAACCCATAGAATGATTGCCTTGGCATCACTTTGGTCTTTCCCTCTCTCTTTGCTTCATTTATTAAAGTGTCTTTATCTCAACTCACAAGTTTTGCTCTCCTTTTATGAACTGTCATGCTGAGGGAGGAGGAAGAGGGAGCAAGCAGCTCTAGGGGTGCTCAGCTGTTGACCAGGGTCAACACACAAAAGTCAGTAACAATCTTCTCTGAATCAGAGACAATCTGGTCTTTTCATCACCTTTACTTGGCAGTGAATTTACTGTAACAGATCTCAGTTTGAATAGTAAGTTTGAAAGACACATTATTTTTTCCAGCAGATTTATCTACCATGTTAAAATCATGGAGTGGGATTGAATGGGATTTAGAAGGAAACTTAAGAGGTTGATCAGATCTGTCCATAGCAGGATGCAGGCTGCCTCTCCAATCATGGAGACACCTGTGGTGGGTTGCCCCTGGCTGGATGCCAGGTACCCACCAAAGCCGCTCTCTCACTCCCCTCTGCAACTGGATAGAGGAGAGAAAATACAAGAAAGGGTTCATGACTTGAGATAAGGACCAGGAGAGATCACTCACTGATTACTGTCAGGGGCAAAATAGACTTGAAATGCAGATATTAATTAAATTTATTATTAACAGAATCAGAGCAGGATAATGAGAAGTAAAATAAATTTTGAAATCACCCCCACCCCTTCCTCCTCAGTGGAGCAGGAGGTGGGGAATGGGAGTTACAGTCAGTTCATCATAGTTCATTTCTGCCACTGCTCAAGGAGGTGAATCCTTCTTCTGCACCAGTGTGGGGTCCCTCCCACAGGAGACAGCCCTTCATGAACTTCTCCAGTGTGAGTCCATCCCACAGGCAACAGTTTTGCACAAACTGCTGAAATGTGGGTCACTTTTCCACAGGGTGCAGTCCTTCAGGCACAGGCTGCCTCAGTCTAGGTTCCCCACAGGGCCACAAGTCCTACCAGGAAAACCTACTTGAGTGGCAGCTCCTGTCTCCATGGGTCAGCAGGTCCTTGCCAGGACCCTGCTCCAGCACGGATTTCCCATGGGTTCACAGCCTTCTTTGGACATTCACCTGCTTTGGCGTGGGTTCCTCCATGGGCTGCAGGTGGATCTCTGCACCTCTATGGTCCTCCAGGGGCTGCAGGGGGACAGACAGCCTGACTCACCATGGGCTGCACCATGGGCTGCACCATGGGCTGCAGGGGAACCTCAGCTCTGGTACTTGAAGCATCTCCTGCCCCTCCTTCTCCACTGACCTCGGTTTCTGCAGAGCTGTTCACCCATTCTCACTTTGCTCTTTTCTGGCTGCAATTTTCATCTTCCCAACAACTTGTTTTCCTCCTTCTTAAATACATTATCACAGAAGGGTTACTGTCATTCCTGATTGGCTTGGCCTTGGCCAGCAGCGGGTCCATCCTGGAGCTGACTGGCATTGGCCCTACTGGACACAGGGGAAGCTTCTGGCAGCTTCTCACAGAGGCCACCTCTTGCTACCACACCCTGGCCTTGCAAACCCCATAGAACACCAGAAATAAAAAGTATCTTTCAGTTGTGCAAGGCATTGATTCCCAGTTCCTGGCTCACACTGAACTCCAAACCCTGTTGAAGCTAAAAGGTACAGTACCAGCTGAGTACCCCTATGGAAAGAAAAGAACAGTACAACCCAGCACATCTCTTCTTCAACCACAGTCCATAGTCATCCTCCATCTCCTCCTTCCCAGTCCCAGGCAGAAGGCAATGAATTGGGTCTAAACCATTTTGACAGTTGTTGAAATCCCCTGCATTAGAAGGTGCTATGCAGAAGTCACACAGTATTTACTTCTCATCACTAGAATTCTTCTTTCTGATGTCAGACTTCAATCTTCCTTTTTTTAATTTTAAGACACTATTTCTCGTCATACTTTCCAGGCCTAGAGAAAGTCCTTACCTAGTTTTCCAGTACTTCAGAAATAGTATCATGTTTCTTTTCAATTTCTGTTACCACTAAAAAGGGTAAAACATAGGATGCTTCCAATGTTAAATCACTGATCCTCATCCTTTCTCATAACTTATGTTAAAAGCTTCTGTCCTGCTTTTCCACTCTGAAACCAAATTATCTGTTACTCCAAGTTTACTTGTGAGCCTCTAAAAGAAGAATGAAAGATCTTGAACTTGAAGAACTGCACTGTCATCAGTAGAGCAATAAAAACAGAGCTGCTCAGACTATGCAACACAGACAGATAATCCAAGAAACTTATTTAATAATTTGTTCTTTAATTCTGCAGTTGGCTCAGATTCTAGTGAACACATTCCTTAGAAGGCTTAGCAGTGGAAGCTTTGGCAGGTAGCAGATTCATAAGCAGTTTATAGCAGATACTAATGATACATGATTTGGTAGAGTTTCTGAAACTCGACTGGATGGCAATATTTTCAAATACTAAGAAATGCTTTTATGCGGATTTGTATTTATGCTAAACTTGTATCTTTAGATTGAACAGGGAACAAGGTCAATAAAAGAAAAAGAGATGAGGAGGGGGAAGTTAATTAAAAAAAGAAAAAAAATCACTATTATTCTTCCTGCTTTCATCAGCATGCCTTCCCTCAGCTAAATCAGTACTGACATTGATCTATACAGCTCCAACACTGTGCCATGAGACTACCTGAAACAACCACACCACCTCATACTGCACTTTCACCTCAAATACAGCTATAAAATAAAAATTAATTGAAATATTGTATTTCTGTTTACTGGCCCTTTCACTTCCACAGTAGCACTGTGTATCTGGTCAGACAATTTTCAAAATGTAGTCTCTGACAGTTTAATTAATCTGATGACAAAATGTTTTTAGTTATCTTCTATTTGAGTACTTTGCTCTATACAATAAATTTAATGAACCCTGGGAAAAAATCTATACCAGTAACTAACAGATGTTTTTGTATGTTTTCGTACCAGTCTTCTTATCTGGAACAAACTTTGTATCTGTCAGCAAGGAGATCAAGGTCCATTTAAAAAGACCAAAATACCCAATAAAAAAGACCTAAATACATCTTAAAAGTAAACTTAGAGGAGATCTTGCACTTACAAAAACACATAATGGTATCTGATATGTCAGTCCTGTCATTGACACAAATCAGATCTTAATGAAAAAATAAACTGAACTTTTATTAAAAGCAATAAAACACATAGGTGCTATTCCTGCTTTTTACATTTAGTGCACAGTTTAATTACAGGCTGAGATACTCTCACACAAGCAGTTTGGCTGTACAGAATATTTTTCCATTTCAGCACTTGAAATCAAAACACCCGTTCCTTAAACTTAAGAACATCAGTCCCTGGTCAAAAATCTATTACTATTTAAAGCAAGATGTCTACTTAAAATAAAACTGGGGGGAAAAAAAGGACAAGAAGGAAGGCTACTAGTTCTGCTTTCTGACTTGCCTTATATAGTTATGCTAAAGGGACAAAGAGAGCTGAGCCAACACTGTGAAACTTAAGCTAGAGGACAACTATATAGTGACTTATGTGAGGCAATGGTGCCACCCAATGTCCAGAAATTATATATAAATTTGTTTTTCTTTATTGATCCAAGAGCAAAAAAAACCAAAATCCAAACACAACAAACTGTATGTAATGCTTTTTAGTAACCATAACTGCATGCCAAGGCTTGGCTTGGCTTAAGATTAACAGATGCGGAAATTTGCAAACAGGCAAATATTTCATGTTTCTTTATTTTCAGCTTGAATTCTCTGTAAAATGTATATTAGCACAGCCCAGGTAAATGCACTCAAGCTGTCAAAACACTTCTACCAATATTTTCTTAATGTCCTTGTAGTTTTAGTTTCTCACTTTTTGGGCCCACCCAGCTGGAGATTGTCACAGGCATCAGTCTTCAGCATGTTCCAAGCAGTGCATGGACTATATTATTACACTACTAAAAAGAAAGGTCTTGCACAACAATCCAGTTTTGATACATGGATGATTCTAGCCTGTGTTCAAAGGACAGTAACTTTTTAGAAAGGCAACCACACGTAGATATAAATACTTTACATGAGTTTATCATATTTAAAAGTTTACCAGGAGATCATTAATGACTGTCACTGTTAAAAGTGTACATCTCACTTTTGTTTTGAATTTTGCCTTTATCCTAGAGGAACATTACATGACTAAGTCTAAAACTAAAAAAATGTTCTGATAAGCATATACCTCTTCCTTGTGCAAGTAATTCTATGTCTATAAGTAAATGTAAATGTTTATTTATACCACTTTGCAGATCACAGAATCACAGACTATTCTGAGTTGGAGGGGACACACAAGGATCATCAAGTCCAACTCTTAAGTCAATGGCCCACACAGGGGATTGAACCCATGACCTTGGCATTATCATGCATTCTACACCATCAAGCATTCTGCCAGCTCTTTGAGCTATCTTCAACTCTTCCAAATCATCTATAAATGTAAATACAGGAGACTACACACAGCAAGTCATGCATATTTACAAAAGTACCCACACCACAAAAAGAATTATTATGTTATTATGGTATTAGAATGCTCTGGTATTTTTTTCAAATATTACTTCTTCACACTTGCTAGTCCTTTATACAACTATGGGTTTGTGCTGCCTTATTTTCACCATATTCATAACTGTCACCTGACAAGTAAACAAGCTCCCTTCAGAGGCCCTTAATTTCCAGAACACACGTAGTACTTCTTAGTCAAGCATACTGAAATTTTTTTTCTTAAAAAAAAAAATCTGTAGTTTTGGATGCACCACCTTTGAGACATTTCTTGAAAAGGGATGATTTTGACCTATTAATTATGCAGCCTGCCTGTTGATTTTTAATTCTCAGTATCTGATATTCCATCCAACAGAGATTTATAGCTTTCATGTGAAGGCAGTTTGAAGTTTTAAACTCACAGAATACATTTTATTAACAGATTTATGTGGCAGCATGTTTAAGATAGGCATATAATAGCTGTTTTTTCTAAGTATAGCTATAGAGATGCTATAAACACTCAAAGGAAAATTTTATAGTCCTCCATTTGTGACTTTATGAAAATGCAAGTGGGAAAATAACATTTTCTTTCTAGAAAAAAACCCCCAAGTGTTGGATTTGTGCATGCATAGGCACAGTGTACAATGCACAAACACTTTTACAAGACACTTTATTGCATGCTCTTTCAAAGCATGCTTACTGTAACCTGTCGTGTTTATATATATCTATGTAACCATTATCTTTTCATGCTGTTTAGGCCTAATGACTCAGTCAGTAGATTTTTGGAATGTTAATGAAAAAGAGAAAGAAATTAAATTCACAGAATAACAGAATATTCTGAGTAGGAAGGGACCCTCAAAGATCACTGAGTCCAACTCTTAAGTGAATGGCATATACAGAGATCAAACCTATGACCCTGGCATTATTAGCACCATGCCTTAACCAGCTGAGCTAATGCTTAGTGTCTGTACTGGGTTTTTTGTTTTGTTTCCTTTTTTTAGTAAGTAAAAATTAGAACAGTCTTTGAAGTGCTTGGGATACTTTCTGGTGAAAAAATGGCTTGGATTACGGTCAGAAATTCATAACAAGTACATGTCATACTAATACTGCAAGTGATAGTTTTAAAACATTCTACCAATGTTGAAAGCACAGGGAGTCTGCGTAATCCTTGCACATCTAATTAGCACTGAGTCATATAAACAGTACATAATGATTTGGTAGCATGTTGCCAGATGGTGTGCTATCAGATCAAGTAGTAATAACTTAGCTTATTTATCTCCAATCCCCCCTCCCTAATTTTCATTTTTATCCATTTTCTTTTGTCTACTTAAAAATAACATTCATGTCCTTTCCTTTCATATACAAAAACCAGTCAAACCCCTACTGATTTATTTTTTTCAGATCCAGTCTGCCTAAGAAGGCTTTGCAATCTTTCTGCTTTTACAAGTACATTTATTTTATTAATTGCACTTAGGCATCAGAGAGTTTATACAATCTCATTCCTTATTTATTTAAACCATCCAAGTCACTTCTTCCAATTAGTGACGTGCAGCTCATCACCTGTACTAAATTTGTTTTGCACCATAATCATATTGTCTGATTTTTTTATTTAAAACACGTCTTGTGTCTAAGCAACAGCAAAAAAGGTTATGAGGGAACTATAAACATATAATCACTCAAGTCAAAGTATTTGAGACTCATGAACACTTCAGGTTTAGTATTATCTGAATGTTCCTAAACTCCATAATTTTAGATCCTAAAGCATTTATGGTATACTTGCTGCAAGAAGTTTATTATATAAATGCAAAGAGTTCTTTTGCCTAAAATCTTAACTTTTTCCAGTAGAACAGTCCATTATTTTAAGTGAAAGGATGAAAACATCTGTATATCCAAAGTAATAGAACTACAAATTTCACAATAACCTTGGCACTATAACTTTTAAATTACCTTCTCCACCTTTGCATTAGTTTCAGTTTTAATCTGTGTTTTTCTAAATCCAAATAAGGCTTAATCAACATCAGATAGTAATCTTAGTTTCACAGCCATCAAAGAAAACATTCACAGCTACAGTTTTTTAGGAATTCATGTTAACCTCAAAAGTAAAGTCTGCTCCATTTTAACTCATGTTTTAAAAGCACATAGATCTATTAATAGGCATGAAAATGGAAAAAAAAAGTCATAGGAAAAGGACATCCTTGTATTCAGATTAAAAAGTTACTTTTGGATTAAGAGTCTTATTCAGAGTGTCAGGAAGATAAAGCATCACCCTGTTGGTTACTCTGGGATTTGGGATTTGTGTAAACTATGCTGATACATGGCCAGAGCCGTGAAGAGTCACATTAGAATTTGCCAAGTGTGAAGCATTTATCAGGGAACATGCAAAAATCTATCAAGTGAAGTTTATCTGCTCTACTCAGGAGGCTGTGCATTTTGTTTAAAGTGGATATTCCCCACAGCAGGGATGCTCTGAACAGCATAGCTCAGATTTCAAACCTTCAGATAAGAGTTGCCATTGGTTGCTATGCTTCAGGCTGTGTACACTACTGCATTGGTGACATATCCTCTTCAATTTTCCTCTCCTTCTCCAGGGTAAGTATGTGGATGAAGGTATTAACTAAGATAAGACTGTATAATATTATCATTAACACTTACTTACAGAAGAGACCTGGAAAAAAAGTCAAATGAAAATACAAGCATGATATGTTACCTTTTGCTTCAAATAGCTGGATAGACATTTATCAATTTGTACAATTTTCCTTATTACTATCCTCTTTTTCACTTGATTTACAAAATGTTTATATACATGAAAATAAATATCACAGAGTGGTAACACAGTGGTAGAAAATCAATATAAAACAACAGCTGCAATACAGGACTGTACAGCAAGGGTGAGACCACTGGAGCTGTCTAGTGAGCTAATTCATATTTCCAGAGAACCACGGCTTGATAGGAATGTCAGCCTTCCTTTGGAATAAGGACTGACCTCAAAAGCTCTTTACCCTTTAAAACCTAGCTGGGAACCCAAGAACAAATGAACCCTAATCTCATTAAGTTGCATTAAAGACCTTCTCAAATGATGAGAGACAGAAATGGTTCAGAAGGTTAGATTGACCAGCATGCTCATGATGTACAATCCCAAGAGCCAGCTTCTCACAGTTACAGAACAGCAGCTGCAGTAAAGCTGGCACAGGCAACCTCCAAACAGATTAGAACAATAGCATGGGCTGGAATGCAGCTCGACCCCCAAATGGAAAGTGAGAACATATATAGAATTCTCAGATAAATGATAGAGACCCTCTTACCTGTAATGCAAGATGGGCTTTCCCATTTTCTGTTTTAAATAATATATGAAGATTATGCACAAAGAATGCTGCCTCTACTGTCCCAGCAGAGCTTCTGTACATCTCTGTTTGGGCCTCTGGCAACATAGAAATGTCAAGTACTCAATAGATTCCTGTATTATGTTCTGTGATGCTTGGCCTTTCACAGGGACATCAGCCCATCCTCTTTAGTTCACTGAGGTCATGTTTTATAACAGTAACATTCCCTGTATAGACACTGGTGTCATTCTACCTCCACACCCCATGGCAGTTTACCAACATTAGGACTGGTTTAACAGAGGAGATAACTCCTCTTCCCGTGTCAATTTCAGTTTCTCAACACCATTATTGATGCTTTGGTAGAGGCCACAGTACCAAATATGAAAACAATTTTTTAAAGGCCTGGCCAGCTACCATTTTAAAGCTTTACTTGCACTGAAAAAGGTCAGATTGCTCTTTTCTCCAGGTCAGAATGTGGACATGTTTACAGGAGCCCTTAATGTCACAGACAGTAAGAGCACTTGCAGAGCTAAACTCCCTGCACATGCTGAGGAGTAAAGGAAAATCCACAACAGATACTTTTTTGACCCCAAAATTTATTATTTATCATAAGTAGAGAGAATATTTGGGTGGACTGAGGAACACTCATCCTAACTGTGAAAGGCAACCTTAAAAATTTGAAAAACATAGGTCAATCATTAGATTCTGGTAACAAGCTGCAATAGTTGGTGCACTGCAAAAACACAGTGGTTAAAGCAGAGAACCCATGTGTTAGAATCCAATATCTCAATGAATGATGATTAAGCAAGAATAGCAGAACCTTCTTCCCTTCCCAAACATTAAAATCCCAGATTACTTGATCAAGGAGAGCATAAACAGAAATTTCACATCAGACCAGCATATCTGTCCACACAGTCATTCAGTAAAGACTGATATAACAACCGGAAAGAAGGGCAGCACACAAATTAGTCTCAGTTCTTAAATTCACAAGCTTTCCAACACTAGTAAACACTGGCAGAAGTTGCAGTGTTTCCCCACCTGTCTGTATGAGACAGTCAAGAGTCTGTATGTAACCCTTCCTGTCTCTAATTCAGAAAGGAGACACACACTGAGTCTCCACATCACTGGAAGAAACAACCAACAATTTTCAGAATTGTTTCTGAGGCCTTTAAAATAAAAAGTTTACCATCTCTACAACCCTTGGTAAATCGTGGTTCTAATGATTCCAGTCCTCCTGTCTTCATCCAGAGCACCAGTCTAGACAGACAGATATGAGTCTTCTCACTACCAGGCCTCACCAGTGTGTTAACTTTAGCCAGTCAATGCTGTATCATTTCTTGATGGCTCTTTGATCTTGTATTTGTAGGCTCTCACTGGTGATGAAAACAGGTGGTTCTTACATTGTAACGTTCAAACTTGTTACTTCCCAGAGCACTTGCTGGTGGTACCCGGTCTGCACTCGCAGCCACAGAGTTTCCAGCCTGGCAGATTGCTGGCAATGTGCAGCACCAGCTTATCCTTTCAGAATGGCCCTCACCGCTGTGCCACCTGCCCCAGGCCCCGATGTAGGAACCATCTCTAGCAATACACCTCCCTCAGCAGTTCTTATCTCCCCTCTACTCCTACCTGACATCATTTACAATTCCGCAGTGGGAACTCACCTCACAGACAGCAAGTCACTATCAATATGTGCCTCTGCTCTAGGCCAAGTATGAAAAACTTTATATCTGTACTGGGATTCCAGTTCATTTAAGTCATAATTCAAGCACTGCACTGCACCATCAGAGAGATGATGCCAGCAGAGTAACTTCCAAATTTGCTGCTGAGCTTTTCCTCCCTTTAGAGAGCAGCTGCAAATCTGGGCAAACAGTCAAGCTTTCCTTATTTATATTCAAGGATAAACAATTTACAATGAAAAGAGAAAAAGCAAAAAGAATGTTTGGTATCTCCTTTTATCACATATAGTGACACTTAAACTATTGGGTATGTCTGTAATTTGCCACAACACTATTTTCTAAACAACCCCTGAAAATATTAGGCACCCAACTTCTTGTCAGATAGGGTTACAGAGGGCATACAGATGAACTGGTAATAAAGCTACTGGGTTTTCACTTTCAAGTTCTAGAAAAATATAATCCAAGATGCAAGGACTTTGGATGCTCACAAAAGCAGCTTAAGTATTTTAAGCATTTCTGTATCAGGATATTCAAGCACCTAAATATTTGAAGAAGTCTATCTCCTAATTTAAAATTGAAAATGCATTATCAGGAATATTTATCATGTCAAGTAGGGATAGGAAACCCCATCAACTTGCACCCCCACACCCCCACACCCCACACCCCCACACCCCCCTTAGTGCTTGGGTAACCTATCAGTTTGTTCTGAAGTTGGAAGCTGCATCCTCAGTGGGTCACACTGGTCTCAATGGATTTTTAAGCTCTGTGATTCTTCTGAAACAGGCAAGCACTATTCCAGGGGACCAAATCCTCCCCATATACACTCAGGAGGGGTCAAAATCCAACAGAGTTGAGTGTTACTCAACTATGAAGCAAAGCTTTATCAGAAATTGCTGCATCACTGTACTTAGAAAGGGAATGGGGCAAAATACTCATATATTGCCTCTTCCACCCAGGGACACTCAGGACTCTCAATGCTTTCACCTCTCCCTGCCCTTTGGAAAAGGGAGGACCCAAAAGGCAGCATCTAACATATAGAAAGGATATAGTCTTAAACTGCACGAGGGGAGGTTTAGGTTGGACATTAGGATGAATTTCTTCCCAGAAAGTGCAATTAGACATTGAACTGGACTGCCCAGGGAGGTGGGGAAGTCACTGTCCTTGGAGATGTTTAAGACTGGATGTGGCACTTGGTGCCATGGTCTAGTTGACATGGTGGTGCTCGGTCACAGGTTGAACTCGATGATCCCAGAGGTCTTTTCCAACCTAATTGATTCTGTCATTCCATAACCGAAAGCAAGCTCCATGTACCTGCCATACCTCCCCATGGAATGCAGGAGATTAAAGCCTAATTATCGCAGGGAATGGGGTCATGAGCAAACAGCTAGAGCTAGACAGCTAGGAAAAAACAGGCCATTTGTCACCGTGGATTGTGGCACTGGACACAGAGATACAAGCCCTCTTAAGAGAGCCAGTGATCTGTAGCATTAGTATATTTACACATGTGCTGCTACCCCGCAGCACGGCGGGGAGATACCAATAACAACGCGACAGCCGGCTGTACACAGAGGCTTCCTAGCGCACTAAAGCACTGGCACTGGCACTGCCCCTGCCAGCTCCTCATCCCTCCTCCTCCCGCAATCCAGGCTTTCCGCCCGCGCCTTTCCGCCCCTCCACTCCGCCCGGGCCCCGCCCCTTCTCTCCCGACCCCGCCCACGGGGCGGGCGGCGTCCGCCGTCGCCATGGGAACGGCCCCGCGTTACGGCGGGCGGCGCCGCCGATTGGTGGGAATTGTTCGAGAAGGCGCCGAGGGCGGAAGCGGAAGCCGCACGTGGAGCCGGTGAGTGGCTGCCGCAGTTTCTGGAAACTTCGCCTCATTGTCATATTTAAAGCGGCGGCGGCGCTACCGCCTCCTCTCCCCTCCCCTCCCCTCCCGTCGCCGTCCGCCCGCGCACGGTGCCGGGGCCAGCGGCCGCAGCAGCGCCGGGAGGCAGCCGGGCAGAGAGGGGGTTTCCCCCTGGCGCCGGGGCCATGGCCGTGGTGGGCTTTGACCTGGGTTTCCAGAGCTGCTACATCGCCGTGGCGCGGGCCGGCGGCATCGAGACCGTCGCTAACGAGTTCAGCGACCGGTGCACGCCGTGAGTGAGGGGCGCGGGGCCGGGGGCGGGGGCGGCTCCGTGCCAGGCGGAGCCCCCGCGGGAGTGGAAGGTGCTGGAAGTTTCCCGGTGGGGTGTGGAGGGTTTGCCCGCTGTGTGGGACCAGCGTTCCCCGGCGCTCGCCGCCTCCGTTGGGGTCCCCGGGGGGGTACGGGGGGCAGGTGCGGTGCGGCGGGACCGGGCGGCGACCCCCTGTGCTCTCTCTGTCCCCCGCCCCGACCCCTGAGTGCCGCCGTGGCCCGCCGGCTCCGGGTCGCCGTGTGCCCCTGAGCCTCCCCGGCCGGAGCGGGTCCCAGGGCGCCGGGCTGGGAATGGGGGGCGGTGTGGAGGAGGCTGGTCCCGGATCGCGGAGCGGCGGGCGGGGAGCGCCGGAGCGGCGGGAGAATCCCCGTTGTGGCAGCCTGGATTGAGCGGGACGTGGGGGGAACACGCTCGCACACCTGCGGTCCGATGGATTCTGCCAACTAATGTAGAGCAGCTTTTCCTTTAGTCGGAGGTCGGGCACAGAAAGCCTCTGGCTCGAAGCGGAGTTAGCTGTAAAGTTAGAAGGAGCCGTGCACAAATGGGCAGGGTGTAGTCTGAATGTGAGCTCTGAATTATGATCATCCTGTTTCAGCGTTTGGATAAGCCATTGTGAAAAGTCCTGGATTCAAGCCAAGGCTTTAAGATGGATAAAAGTCTTGCTGTAGGTTTTTACGGCAAGCTGGAAGAATGGCACTTCAACGGAAAGACTTCGGTGTTTTATTTGCTGTAGTAGAAAACGTATCTGTGGCAGTTCTGTCGTGTTTGTTTTCAGTACTGAATTAATTAGCCTGTTGTTCTTTCCAGATCGGTGGTTTCATTTGGATCCAAAAACAGAGCTATTGGTGTTGCGGCTAAAAACCAGGTAGGTAATTTCCTGTTAAAAGTACCAGTGTAAAAAGAGTTGGATGGGTGCAGTTAAAAAGAAACAGCTTCATTTTCCTTGTCGAGCCTTTTATTTTAGAAATGCTGCACTATGGTGCCATGCCTTCTTCAGAGAAATGCAGGATGCTTTTGCTAGAATGTTACTGTTTTCTGTTTCATTTTTGTAATACTTTCTGGTTGAACGTGTTGCTTCTCTGACAGCTTAGGGTCATTTGGTTTCATTTCCTAATGGTTGTATGTGGGATTTTCCTTACATTTGAAGGAAAACATTTTAAATGTTGTATGTAATTTCTTAGAACTAGATGTAAGGGGAGAGGTTTGGCTCAAATTCTTAAAGCTATTTAGGTACCTTATTACCTTTAGATTCACTGTGCAGTAAATATCTTTGGTTTTGAAGATATAAGTCCTTATTGTTTGGGGGGATTTTTGTTTGAGGTGCTCTGAAAGATTGAATGTATTCTTCATTTAAGCAGTATTTTCAATTTAGAAGAAGAGCTTAATTCCAACAAGTCTCAGAATAATGAAATGTAATGGTTAAATAAAACCTTAGGTATTGTATGCTGTTGCATAACTGCTGCCAGTGGAGATCAAGTGTGCAGCCTCTGCTGGCCTGTGCATATCTCTTATGTAGTAAAAGGACTGCAGTGGGTTTCCATGGAGAGAGCACTAAAGGAGGCTTTTTTCCACTGTAATATCTCCCCTCTTAATTTTGAATAGTCAAGGTAATATAAATAGCCTACATGTTCACAAGCACATGGACACTCTCAGTTGCAGGTTAACATTTGCAGTAATAAAGTAAATACATAAAGTTTATTTCTTCATTAAGTTTCATTTGAGCATTGCTTTTGTCGACTGCTTCGACTGTTACAGGTCAGAAATGACCTGGTATGATTCATCAGTGTGCAAAAATGAGTTGCTTCTCAAAATGGCATAAAGCTGAATCTATGTACTCTCAACCATGTCTGAGTGCTGTTAGGTTATTCCAGTAAGTGCATGAAGCAAGCTGAAAGTGAGGCAGATTCCATCTCTCAGATTGCATTTACAAGTGTGTATTTGAAGTGATGAACACCTGTGACTTCAGTTACCTTCAAATTAACCTGTATGATGTTACTATATTGGGTCTTTTGTTTGGTTGTTCTAGCAGTTGAAGCTAAATATTTTTGCCAGAAGAAAAGAATATGATACTTAAAATGATAAAAGGTAACAGATAATTATTACTCTTGCTGTAAGTGGTCCAGTTGGTGACCTGAGATGTTTTGTTTCTTTGGTAAGGGGTGAAGTTTCTTTACACAGACAACTGAGAGATGCAGTTTTGGTGTTGTGGAATGTAGTCACTACCTGAATCAAGGAGTACAATGATGCTTTTTGTTTGAATGAGTTTCCTAGTTTAAACAAAAACAAAAAAAAGCAATCAAAAAAAAGCAAACCAGCAAAAAAATCCCACAAAATAAAAGGAAAAGAAAACCCCAAATTTTTGACTGAAGACTTCTACAATGTGATTATGTGTGAGAGTGCCCAGAGGTGCTCTCTTTAACATTTAAGAAGCTACTGCTGGAACAAATGTTCAGAGAATATCTGTTACCTTTTAGATAGGTCTGGAAACATTGGAAATGAGGACAGTGTGTTAGTTAACAGACCATAATTCTCAGCTTTCTTAATTGTGACTAAGCTGGAAGATATTAAAACATGCTACACACCTAATGGCATACAATTAGGCTAAAAATATCTGAAGACTGTTCTCTTAGAAAAGACTTTGAGGTTAATTCTAAATTAGGCTGTAAAAGCTACTGGAGTGTTTGTGCTTCTCTGTCCACTACATGGTAATAATTCTTCTTTCTACATTCTTCAGCAATACAGCTGTGAATTACGTAGCATTCAAGTGCTCTGAAGCTGTGGCTATACAAATAAATGAAACTATGCTGGGAATCAGTCTTGGACACAGGAACCTAAATACTCGATCACATTGAAGTACTGGAATAGTTCCTGGCATGATTTTTGGCCTGCGCTAACTCGTGCTCTTACTATTAATTGCTGAGCACTGTTTGGTGATGAGAATAAACCCAGGATGATTCTCAGCAGGGAACTCAAGTGTGACATCTTTCCACACACACAGAGCTGTCTGGAAGTTACTGCTTGTTAGTAGGAGTATGGCCTCTTTTTTTTGTCAGGGAGCTTTTCTGTGGGAGAACTGTCCTAGTTGTGTAGTTTTCTAACACAAGATGTAGCTCAAATTCTTCCATTTCATGACAAAAAGTTTTACATGCAACAAGGAACTGGTGCTTTCCCTTGAGGGTAGTGAATGTTAAAAATCTTCCTTAGTATGCTCATCATTTGAGTTGTTGTTATGCAGTCTGTGCCTCCCTAAATCTATCCTGCAGAGAACAATACACTTTTACAAGTTCTCTCCAATAGAATAGAATTAATTTTTCTGCTGAGATACTTGCAGTATCTCTTTTAGGCCAGTCTAGTTATCCAGTTTCTGTTGTGCTTTGCATTGCTGGTAATGAATGTTTCTTTAGGTCACTTACATTTGTGGCAAGCTTGCACTGAAGTTTAGCATATACTTTAAGCTGATGTTGTTACCAAAATAAAAGAATTTCAAATTTTTTGGTGTTGTTTATACACTGTATTCTTCTTCAATCCAGTGGAAGAACTTGAGTTGCTGCTAGGTGAGCATGGACAAGGAAATGATGTGATTCAAAAGTAGCTCAAGGACAGGAAAAAAGTAAGCATTGAAATGTATGGGGACTATTAAGCTTGACACTTTGTAACTACAACAATTTTTGTGCTTAATATGATGAGGTTTAAAGTGGAGGAAGGGTAGCTGGGGTTGGAGTGCCAATTTGCAAACATTGCAACTACTTGTGAAGCTGCTTTCTATCTTTAGTCATTTTAATTTCATCTAAATTCTGTCACTCTGTTGCCAAGGTGAGTGGCTCTGGCATGATCAGCACAAAGTGCTCCAGTGCTGTGCACAGGGTGGGTTTCCTGAACTCAGGGAAAGTCACAAGGAGCCAAGAGCTGCCAGGACCCTGCGGCTTGAGTGTCAGTGGCTGATGGGACTCAAGTGGGGCCAGGAGCAACAATAATCTCTCCCAAATATAAAATAAGCCCTTAGGGAGCAGTTGTGACCAGGGCGTGGTGCAGCAGTTTGCAGGGAAGGTGCTGAGGCAGTGCCAGCTCCTCCAGGGAGCAACGGTATCCACCTGGCACAAAGCCATGGCCTTGCTGAGCTCCACACCCAGCATCACTGACACAGCTGCCCAGACAGCTCTGGCAGGAACATGCTGCCACCCAAGTGCCACCTGCAGAGTGGACCCTGCTCTTGTACCAGTACCAGGTGGCTGCTGTGAGCACAGCTGTGGGAGCGTGCCCACGTAGAGGAACACTTCCACTTGGTGACAGAGTTCTGTGAGGAGGTGAGTAGGTTGATGGGTGAATGTGAGAGAGAGAGAAGAAATACTGGAATTGCACCCTGCCTTCCCTGGGACACGCCTGGGAGGCAGACAGGACACATTATACAGAGGATTCCTTACCCTCCTCTCTTCCACCTGTATGAACAGAGTGACTTAAAGGAATGGGGGCAATGGTGACAAGTTCCTGGCCAGCACAGCAGGGACATCTCCTTTGTGACTGCCTCACCTCCCCAGGTGCCCTGGCTTAGTGGGTGTGAGGCTCTGCAAGTGGAACTGAACAATAATGAGGACAGTGGTTTATCCTGCATGGAGCTGTCACCCAGGTTAAGTCAGCCTATGTCAAAACTGCTTCCATAAAAAAAATAGGAGTCATTGCTCTAGGAGACTCCCTTCTGAAGGGAACAAAAGGCCCAATATGCTGGCTGGAACTACTTTTTAAAGAACTCTGCTGCCTCCCTAGGGTCAAAGTTCCTACCCTGGTATGGCCCTCAGATTATTATCCATTATTGTTTTTCCAGGTTGACAGTGATGAGCTTGCATCAGGAAGTCCAGGAACAATCAGGAGAGGTTTTGGGGCCTTGGGATGCCTGGTTAAAGGGGTCAGGAGCACAAGTAGACATGTGTTCTCCCTATGCTTCTAGTTTCAGAAAATGATGAGGGAAGAAACAGAAAGAGCCAGCAGACCAATACCTGGCTTTGAGACTGGTGTCACTGGTAGGGTTTGGTGGCTTTGTAGGTCAGTTTACATGACAACAGGGCTGCTGGTTGTTAACAGGTGGGGTACACCTGTCTCAGAGGGGGAAAAGGATCTTTGCCCAGGAGTTAGCAGGGGTCATTGAGAGAGCT
>JAWWLZ010000001.1:49151101-49170420 GCA_035041345.1 Poliocrania exsul | reverse complement strand
CTGAGAATGGTCATGTGGGAATTGGGGCTTCTTCCCCACAAAAAGTGGCAGGATCAATAGCCCAACTGAAGTGCATCTACATCAGTGCCTGCAGCACAGGCAACAAAGAGGAGGAGCTGGATGCTGTTGTGCAGCAGTAAAACTGACAGCTGGCATCATGGAAACTTGATGAAATGTGACTGGTACAACTGGAGTGTACTTAGTCAGCTAAAAAAACTGTCTGGACAGCCAGACAGTGGTGGGGAATGGAGCTAATTCCAGCTGGTGTCTAGTCACTAATAGTGTTTCCCAAGGCTCAGTATTGGGGCCAGCCCTATTGAATATCTTAATCAATGACCTGGATGAGAGGATTGATTGCACCCTCAGTCAGTTTGGAGGTGAGACCAGGTTGGGTGGGAGTGTCATTTGCTAGAAGTTAGGGATGGCTCTGCAGAGGAACCTGGACAGACTGGATTGAAGGGATGAGACCACTTGTATGTGGGTCCCATAAAGGCCAAGTGATGGGTCTTGCAACTGGGTCACAACACCCCTTGCAGCACTACAAACTGGGAGAAGAGTGACTGGAAAGCTGCCTGGTGGAAAAGGACCTGGGGGTGCTGATCAACAGTGGCTGAACATGAGCCAGCAGTGTGCCCAGGTGGCCAAGAAAGCCCATGGCATCCTGGCCTGTATCAGGAATAGTGTGGCCAGAAGGACTAGGGCAGTGATGGTCTCCCTGCACTTGGCACTGGTGAGGCCACACCTCAAATCTTGTGTTCAGTTCTGGCCCCTCAGTTCAGGAGGGACATTGAAGTTCTACAGTGTGTCCAGAGAAGGGCAATGGGAGCTGGTGAAGGGTCGGGAGCTGAAGCTTTCTGAGGCTTATGAGCTGGGGGAGCTGGGATTGTTTAGCCTGGAAAAAAGGAGGCTCTGGGGAGATCTTGTCACTCTCTACAACTGCCTGAAAGGAGGTTGTAGCCAGGAGGAGGCCAGTCTCTTCTCCCAAGTAGCAAGCTATAGGACAAGACAAAATGGCCGCAATTTGCATTGCAGGAGGTTTAGGTTGGATATTATGAAAAATTTTCTCACCAAAAGGGTCGTCAATTATTTGAACAGATTGTCCAGGAAAGTGTAGTAACTATACCTGGTGGTATTTAAAAGGTGTGTGGATGTGGCATTTGGGGACATCAGTGGACTTGACTGTGTTAGGTAAATGGTTGGACTCAATGATCTGAAAGGCTTTTTCCAACCTAAATGATTCTCTGATTCTAAATTAGTTGACTAAAGCAGTAGGCCCTGTAGATCATGTTGTTGCTCACCTGACTGCATCAAGGTTTGAGATACTTTTAGAATTCTTAATGAATAATGGTCTGCAAGTCTCTAACTCATACAGTCTTTTGTAGTAATGAGCTGATAAAAAGTACCAGACAGTAATTATTGGTGGTAAAGAAACAGCTGTGACAAGGGAGAGAGTGGTTGTCTGAAAACTTGACCTGTGCCTGAGGTCAGAGAGAACAGTGCTGAACATTTCAGGCTAAGAGTGGATTTCTAAATCTCCTATATTTCTTTACAGCAAATTACTCATGCCCACAACACTGTATCTAACTTCAAGAGATTCCATGGCCGTGCATTTAATGATCCTTTTGTTCAGAAGGAAAAAGAAAAGTTGAGCTATGATTTGGTTCCTATGAAGAATGGTGGAGTTGGAGTAAAGGTAAATTTGCAGTGTATCTTTCTGGATGTAGTACCTAAATCTGAAATCTTGTATTTCAGCACCTAGTCATGAAAATACTGTTTTCATTTAGTTACCCTAAAGGTTTTTTTAGTCTTTCTGTTAAATAAGTACTCTCGTATGAATAGGCAGCGTTGTCTTTAAATAGTGGATGTTAACTATCAAATTAAGGCTCATTTACAAGTAATTGCTGAAATGCGAGCTTCTCTGTTGGTGAATTGCACATCCAGCTCAAACATTCTGGCAGAAAAACTGCTAAGATAATTACAAGGTCGTGTGGATTTACTTCAAAGTATTATTAACCTTTCTGCCACTCTTGTGTGGAGTGTGTTGCAGCAGTCTAATTATGTGTTTACAAATTCCTTATAAAGTAGTCAGAACTTTTCTTTACAATAATTGCTATAAATGAGTGACATCTTTAGTGGACTGCCTGGAGTAAGTTACTTACAAACAGATGTCAAAAACCAGTTTGTACCACATTGCAGGTTGAGGTCTTGCTTACACCTCAAGGAGTTTGCTGATACAATGTCATCTTTTCCTGCAGTTAATAACATTGTATCCATTTACAGATGTATATAAAATGTTTTATAATTAAGCCCTGCTGGCATAACAGATAATTTTACTTCTTTAATGAAGACCCTAGCTTGAACTAGTGCCTCAAAACTTCAAGATATATCAATCCTAGGTAATTAATAGATCATAGGGGAGTTTATACATCAGAAAGAATTATGACTAGAAAAGTGATCAGGCTTTACAAAAGAGTAGATACTTTTTCTTCTGCTGTTTTTGACTTGTGAGGCTAACAGATAAATTCAAACATAAATTAGTTGTTTCCTTTAATTAGTGGGTGTAGGAGTCACTATATGAGAAACTCTAGTATTGTGAGTACCCTGCAACTTGGTATTTCTCCTATTTTTCTGTTTGTTTGGAGGACAAATTAGTGCTTTTTTCTATTTAACTATGGTTAAAAAGTTTTAATAATTGACTCAGTAATATTCAGTTCAAACATGGGATATTTAGAGAACAATTTTTCTATTAAAACCAAAATCCTTCATTTCCCCCCAAATTGTACTGATGGGAATAAAAGGCAAGTGCTACTTCCAAGATTCAGTTGTAATATGTTCCTTCACTTCATCATTGCCAGGTATTCTATAGCACAGAAAAAAGGTGACTCAATATGGTAAGAAAGCAATAAATAAACTTTTTGCTGAGCTTCATCTTAAACTTTTAATTGTTTTATGTGCAGAGGTGAACTGTGTTGCAGTTTTCCTTTCAGAGACTCTTTACATGTTTGAGCACAAGGATTAAAATGCTGAGAGAAAATAGCCAGCAAGTAGTTCTGGGCCTTTTTTTGCATTTGGCAGTAGTTTGAAAATTGATGGCTATTTTTAATTTTTTACTTAATGATGTGAGACCACATCTAGCTTTAGTCACATTTTGAACTTGTGTTAGTTTTGACCATTTCCTAGCCATTTCCTTCATCTATAGAGTTGATACAGGTCTTTGTCTTTTAAGACTGTGAGACTGCTTCTGTAAACGCTCAATTGGGAAATTAAATTGTCAAGTGAAGTTCTATAATGAAATAATTAAGCATGTCATGATTAGCCAGCAGTGTATCAAAAAACTTTAAATAATTTTTCCTTCAGTTGAAACAATGGTATTATTTTACCTATTCTGTCCAGGTCATGTACATGGATGAGGAGCACATCTTCAGTGTGGAGCAGATTTCAGCTATGCTATTGACTAAATTAAAGGAGACTGCAGAGAGTAACCTGAAAAAGCCAGTAACAGACTGTGTTATTTCTGTAAGTAATTGTAGTGCACAGGAACATATGTCTTTTAACTTCAGCTATTGAGGGCATTTTGTTTCTATTCATGTAGAGTGAAAAAGAACTCTGCTAAGCACTTACAAAGGCATTAATCCTAACTAGCTTTAGAGCTTTTGACTTAAAGAAATCCCAGGGCTGCTTCCATATTCCTGACCCTGACTTGCTTCGTGAACTCATTCTCTTGGAAATGTCTGAACCTTTCAACCCACAATGTTTCTGGGATCCAGGTATATACCCTTCTACTACAGTTTGTTTCCATGACTAAGCATCCTAATTACTCATTAAAGTAAATACATATGTTTGTGGTTTTTTCCTTAAATTTAAAACAATTTGATAACTTTAATAAACAATTCCCTTTGCTTACCAAAGTTTGCCTTCTGGCAGCTGAAAACCTCAGTTTCTGTCCTGTTTATGTTCATCCTTTCATCGAGTTTTTGGTTGGTTTGTTTGTTTGTTTGTTTTTTTTATTTTGACTGCACAGAAAATGGCCTCAGATCAATAACAGTCATTCCATTGCAAAGCCCTGAGTGTAAAATAACACCTGACTGTTCTCAATGACTCTTGGAACAAGTCTGTCTCATGTTGCATCTAAGAATATTTAGCTCTGTTATTATTAGAAATGTTTATTCTCCAGTCAGTACCAGTCAGTTCTTCATGTGTCCCTGAGGACATCAGAAGTTGCTGTCCAGTGCCAATGCTGGAGAACTGTATAAAATTTTTAACAACATATTCCTTCAGAATTTCATACCACTTCTTGCCCAAAGTAATTTCAGCCAAAATGAATTCACTTTGTTTGTTATCCCTTATTTCTTTGCATCTCTTACATCTGTAATACTGCTGTATGTTTTTAGTTCCCTCTTAACTTTTTTGGACAGGAGTGCAACTGCTAATTCTGATTAAGGTATTCCATGTCTCTATAATACCCAGTTTCACATATTAGGCCACTACTTAAGGTTCTTAGGAAATAATTCACTTGTTTCTTGCTAGTGTGTGCTCATGTAAACTAGCTGATGCTCGTTTAATTCCGTCTTTGGTTAAATAGAATATTAGGAGTCTCAATCAGTATGGTAGTTGCATTTTAGAGGCTTGCTGTGAGCAAGTGTGTTCCTCAAAGAGAAAAAATAGATACAATTTTTAAATTAATGCTTTCAAATAAACAGTTTGATGTGTCATTTTCTGGAAATAACTTCCTATTCTCACCTGTTCTTTTCAGGTTCCATCATTTTTCACAGATGCTGAAAGGAGGTCCCTTCTAGATGCAGCTCAGATTGTTGGCTTAAATTGTCTTAGATTAATGAATGACATGACAGCAGGTAAGTAGGATAAAAGAGCAGTTTCTGTAAATGACAGGTGGGATAGAGGGGACATTTACTTACTCCATGAAAAGGGGCTTACTTGAAAAATCAAACATGAGACAAAAAACATTTGAAAAACTTACTACTTTTTTCTTGGTTTAGTGTCTTCTATGTGAAGGGGTAGACAAGATCTAGCTCCAGTGATAGTTTTCTTCCTGAGCACTTATTTAGGAGTCACTGCACATGCCTGAAGTGCTTGTTCATTGAGTTTACTGCCCAGACACATAGTGGTGGGATTTAGGCACTCTAAAAGTTCTCTAATTAGCATCAACACCTCATAACTTCCAAAGCTTTTTTCAGTATAACTGTGGTTTTAAAACACACACATGTGTGGCTCTGCTGACTATTTGTACAGCTCTCAGACAGAACCTTCCAGCCTGGGAGATACTCATTGTAAATATGAAACTTTGTTTTGGATCTTGTTAAAATGCTCCATGCTTTTGATTACTATGCAAAGCAAAAAATCCAACTAAACACTTAGAGACTGAGGGAGGATGTTCTGCTGCTCAGATCCTGCAACTTAATAGAATAAAGTTTCCATGAAGGTAAGACCTTGTGTAGGTGTATGTCTGGATTTGTATTGATGCTTCTGATCCTATAGCTTAATATTCATAGGGATGTGATGGTATGCCATTGGAAACTCACTAGAGATTGCATAGATAATATCTGACACTTCTTTTGCAGTGGCTCTGAATTATGGAATTTATAAACAAGACCTTCCAGGTCCTGAGGAGAAGCCACGGATAGTCGTATTTGTTGATATGGGACATTCTGCATTTCAAGTATCAGCCTGTGCATTCAACAAGAGTAAACTGAAGGTAGTAAGATTAAATAAAATAAAAGTATTTATGAGATATTAGAATTAAATAGCCTGCAAACATGCCTTGTTCTTAAATTCTGAAATAAATTAGTGCATGGAAAGTGTCAATGAGTCAAAAGATGGTTTGTATCAGTGTCTTTCATTTCATTAGGATAGTTTCAAACAGGCTGTAAATTCCTTGCAATACACAAATGTAAAATACATAATACAACTGCTATAATTTAGTTTGTTTTATCTAAATGAATGTGTGTAGGGATTAAAATTTCAAATATTTAGGGCTGTCACCTAGTTACGTAGTCTTACCCCCATCATAAAAGTGAAGAGCAGTTTTTGATTGCTGTGATTGAATAAAGTACTGTTGAATAAAGCCTGTGTCTTGGAAGATAGGCTGACCTGTCCCCAGCTGTTTTTTGAAGCAAAGGCTTACTCATATTGGAAGATTGCTATTCCTTTAGATTTTACTGAGTGTAAGACTAAATTGTGTTCTTTCAAACTAGGTACTTGGCACAGCGTTTGACCCTTTCCTAGGTGGCAGAAACTTTGATGGAAAGCTAGTAGATTACTTCTGTGCAGAAATTAAATCGAAGTACAAACTAGATCCAAAATCCAAAGTTCGAGCTCTTCTTCGCCTGTATCAGGAATGCGAGAAACTGAAGAAACTAATGAGTTCAAATAGCACAGACATTCCCCTAAATATTGAGTGTTTCATGAATGATACTGATGTATCTGGAAAAATGAACAGGTGGGTTCTGTGCTTTGGTGGCCATATTTTTTAAAGGAGTATTTCTTTCCATGTTGGAAAAAAAATTACTGTGCTAAAATTAAGCATAGGTGCTGAATACCTGTGGTATTTTTGTATTGCTGGAATAGGTAAGGCTGTGAAATGGAGTGTTCAGCTACCTGACTAATGTTTCAGTGCAATAATATGTGCCTAAGAAGCTTGAATTCTTTTTGTAGAATGACATGTTCTTAAAGCCATGGATTGGTGCATGCACACCAGGGGATTGGGCTGCATATTTAGGCCTTCTGCATATTTTAGGTAACCCAAATCTCATATACTGCTCTTAAGTTGGCAGTAATTGAAGCTTTGTTCCTTTTGTCTGCTCTTACTTTACTGTGAATATTGGTAGAGAAATAGAGGACAGAAACAGGGCTTATGAGGGATGACTTGATTATGGCCCAAGTGTAAATGAAGTCTGTGTCTTTCTGTCTCTTGCATGTGGTCACAAGGCATGACTTCATTTGTTAGTTCTGTAACTACTGCCAAGACTGGTGGGGCTTTTTTTTTTTTGTTCCCTCCTGTATTTAGGCAAGGGTTTCATTGTAAAGGAAGTATCAGTGTTTTCTGATTTCGTATCTGTAATCTCTGCTGAGAGCCAAATATACAGCAGCTGCCCAAATGATACCTTTATCTTAAATAACTACATCGATAATAGCTGAGGAAAATCTATAAGCAGCTGTTCCTGTACTCCCTTGTCTACAGTTGCCGCTTCAGCCTACTCAGAGAAGTTCAACTTTAAGTCTCTTTGCAATGTAGCCACCAAACCTAGTCAGCATCACTTTGGAAACAAGAATACCAGGAAATGTTAGTGGTGGGATGAGCACTCTGTAATTAATTCTTGTTTTTTCCTTAGGTCACAATTTGAAGAATTGTGTGCTGACTTGCTGCAAAGGATAGAGTTGCCCCTGCTTTCATTAATGGAACAAGCACAACTGAAAGTGGAAGATGTAACTGCTGTCGAGATTGTGGGAGGAGCAACCCGCATTCCTGCTGTCAAAGAGAGGATTGCTAAATTCTTTGGCAAGGATGTCAGTACAACACTGAATGCAGATGAAGCCATAGCTAGGGGCTGTGCTTTGCAGGTATGGTACTGGCAACACTTAATGAACTGAAGTTATATTTCTTGAGAACACTTCTGTGAAGGATTAGCCAAGCAGTTAAGAAAATTGGTGAACGTATTCCATTTTAAAATACGTGTTCACTAGGTCTTTTTATGGGGCTTTGCCATTTAAAAAGTCCAGAGTACTCCTCTGGTGCAGTATTTTATTGAAACTGCTGATGCTGGATGTATTCTGTAAGCAGTCCACTCAGCTCCTCAAAAGAACGGGTTCTCGGGATCTTTAATGGAAAAAAATTTAAGTTGTTGTCAAGCTGAAAAGATATGCTCTAACAACAAGGTATGGGAAGTATCTATGGATTTCTCAAACTACTGCAAGTTTAAGTTTATTTATATCCAATTTCCATCAATGTGAAACAGACTTTTATTCTGGCTCCCTCCCACTTTTACAATTTCTAACCAGTGAACTACATTTTGCAAGCAAACCACCCATTGTGTTCTTTCCTTTCTCCTTTAACTTACTGTCTAATTTCACCCTTTTTTCTTTAACTTGTTTATTACCTCATCTCACTGATTGCTTTCCATTACTAGCAATCAGTTGTGTTCAGGGAAGGGAGGAAGATCCTTAAGATTCACAGGACTTCTTTTAGGACTAAGCAATGCAGCATTTCAATTCTTTGCAGACCTGGTATTTGCTTACACTGTTACCTTTGTTCACAGACTACAGTAAGAATGAGGCCAAAAGGTCTGCTAAGGGAGAGTATAAACACTTCTGTAGGAGATTTCTGTTCTGTTATCATACTGTATTGAAATCAAGCAGTTTGCCCAGTTCTGATTTAATAAAGTCAACATAGCTCTCTTGTTTGTCTTGGCTAGTGGAGTAGAAGAGCTAACCAACTTTATTGCATGTCTTTTGTTTTTAGTGTGCCATTCTTTCTCCAGCATTTAAAGTGAGAGAATTCTCTGTGACAGATGCGACACCTTTTCCAATATCTCTGTTGTGGAACACTGAAGCTGAGGACACTGAAGGGTAGGTAGCTCAGACTACAGTTGTGTGAAGCTTTTTGACCTTCATAACTCAAGGATAATGTTCTTGCTTGCATTTAAATTAGAATCTTGACATTCTGATGCAGAAAACCTATAGACCATGTACCCAGACATGGTTGACAGTGGAGATTATGTAAAGACATGGGTAGAAATTTTAACCATAATTCCTCATGTGTTAAACTACAAAGATTTAAAAAAAATGGTGAGTAAATGAGCTAGCAATTAATATGTTACCTTGTATTGCCTTTATGTGGTTGTTAGGCTTTAGAATACAAAATTAACTAGAACAATGGCTGGATCCTGATCCCACTTTGCTTTCTGGCTTTTTTTAAACACACTGTGTTTCCAATACCTGTCTGAGATTCTTTTCTTGGTAGTAATGTTATGCACTCTGTAAATATTGTGAGCTTTGGTGGATGCTGTTTATCTGACTGAAGCAAGAATTTAACTCCGAGCAAGAACTTAACTTTTGTAAGAGAAATTACTTGCAGTTGCAGTGTCTTAAGACTGACATCTCTGCTACTAACTGTGCCATGCCTGTGGGAAATGCAGTTGCTGTCTAGGATGTAAAGAACTCCAACTTTTGGAAAACTTAATAGTTTTAGAGGGACCTATTCTTACCTTTTTTAATGTTCTTTGTAATTCAGCCTTTTCTTTCAATGTCCATTTTCTGTGGAGATGCAGAACCTAATTGTTCTGTGACATACTTCTGAGTGTAGCCTGTGGGATCATGTTGTAGGTAAAGCTCACTTTCTCACAATTAGGTTATTAGATGAGATCTACAGTTAGGAGACAAAATTTGGTTGGGAATTAGAGTCAAACTGGCATAATAGTGAGAGAAAGAACATGAAGTAGTGCTAGTTGTCTTTCTGTCATATCAAGGAATGAATAATAATCTGGTGTCAGCATTCTCAACTGAGCCATGGAAAGTAAATGAGTAAGGAATTAACAGGCTGTAATTAGCCCTTTGAGACTGAGGAAGGGTGCAAATTATGATTCAAATGGCACTGTTCCAAGCTCAAAATAATGTCTTTGCAGAAAACAAATTTTGGAGGTCTGCCAATAATCTGCTGCTGCTACCTACATCTAAACTTCCTCGCTTCTGAGATTAAAAGTTAGTGGAATAGAATATCATAGTTGAAAAACAATGGTCTTTTTTCCTTAGAGTACAGTAGTGAAATATCTTTATTGGAACTGTTCAGAAGGCTAAATGTGTCAAAATATGTTGATATTCCTCTGAAGAATTCTGACTTTATATCAAAGCCTTTCAGCTTAAATACTCTTCTAAAAATGTTTTTTTTTTTCCTTAATTACAGAGTTCACGAAGTCTTCAGCAGAAATCATGCAGCACCTTTCTCTAAGGTTCTTACGTTCTACAGGAAAGGTCCATTTGAGTTAGAAGCTTTTTATTCTGATCCTAATGGAGTACCATATCCTGAGGCAAAAATTGGTAAGTAATTGTCCTGGAAATGGTGTTGTCTCTTGTTGTTTTGATCTTAAATCAGTTCTGTAACTGTGCGTGTTACAGTGTGGTTATATGACACGTATTTAGGTTTTTGTCCAAAGGACTTAATTTTCAATTCTCCTATTTCGTAGGTCACTGAATTGTTTTTTTTTTTCTACCTTCTAAAGTTGCTTTACCATGATGGGAAATGAATGCCTAGGACTAGAATGGGGCTATCACTGCAAAAGATAACTTTATAACTTTTTAAATCTTGTTTTCTGCTTATCATTAAAGCAAGCTAGGAATAATCACAAAATATCGTCTGCATATAAAAAAGCACATCTTGAATAACTAGTTGTTTTTTCTTACACCTTCTGGGCTTGACATAATGCTGAATAGTTTTTAATCAAGGCTGCCTGAAATAGAGGCAGCTACAAGACTACAGTATTGATTTGCCTACGTAACATTTCTAAGCAGCTCCTTCATACTTTTTGACAAATTGCAACACTTGACAGTGTCAACACTTACAGAGAGATTACAATGTGGTTAGAAACTAAGATTGTAATGGTAAGGACTGGCCAATTAAATAATTGCTCTTGAGTTCCAAACATGCAATTAAATGTTGTATGTTTGCATACCATATGTTTTGGAAACCAGCACAACACAGAGGGACTCTTTGCAAGGGCAAGTAGTGACAGGACAAGGGAGAATGATTTTAAACTGCAAGAGGGCAGCTTTAGATTATGCATTATGAAAAATTCCTTGCTGTGAGGGTCGTGAAGCACTGAAACAGATTTCCTAGAGAAGTTGTGAATGTCCCATCTGTGGAGGTGTTCAAGACCAGGTTGGACTGGGGCTCTGAGCCTTAAGCAACTTGGGCTGGTGGAAAATGTCCCTGCCTATGGCAGAGGCATTAGAACTAGATGATCTTCAAGGTCCCTTCCAACCCAGGTCATACCATGATTCTATTATAATATTTTGAAGTTATAGTAACAGCAGACTTCCTTTTATGTTAACTCCTGCTGTAAAGACTGATGGTGGGATTTGTGAGTGTTCAGTTTATATGGCTTTAACAAACAAGAAGCTGTTTAACTGCTATTGTGAAAACTGGTAAGAGGAGATTGGTTTCAGCTCGCTTGCTGATTAATTCGTTGCTCAGAACAGAATTACAAGTAGTACTTAATGGATGAGTTAATAGTTCTAATGAGACTACCAAAAGAGAGGATGGGTCGCACAACTCCAATATTACTGAATTTACAAGACAGAGGATTATGTTCCTTAGCCTGTAAAATAAGCAGATAAAAGCTTTTGTGCTGTACTTCAGATCTATCGCTGAAGGAATGACATATGCAAGCCTGCGTGTATCTGGCCTATGATGAAATCAGGGAACTTGTACTTTGCAGATAAATGAACATCATAGTCTCCAAATCATTCTTTTGGTAATACACATATAACCATGTAGTAGGCAGAAAAAGTGTCTGCTGTTAATGTCAAGGATATCTGATTTTTCATTTACTGTTAAACTAGCTGTCTGTCTATTAGTTTCACAATGCTTGTTTCAAATATTACAGTAGTTCTAGAACAATTAGATTCTGCCTTGGAATAAAAGGTAATGGCAGGCTTGCATGGATATTAGCAGCTGAAAAGAATACTTCCAGAAATATTGTTTCTGTGTTAGGCTGTAACTTGTATTAAAAGGACGCCATGTAACATTGGCATTAAACTAAGTCTTTGTGTAGTTTTCTTTCAGCCAACTACTAACACAGATACCACCAGGTTTTTTGTATTTATCTTGTTTTAGTAGTGTCAGGAGAACCTGTGCTATCTCATGAAAATAATGGTAATCCCTTTTGATTTGTAAACTGAAGTTGGCTGAAAAGCAGTGTGCTTTGGTTTTGGTTGTTTGTGGGGTTACTTTTTCTGGTAGTATTCATTTCAGTTTGGGAACGCTTCATTGAAATTTAGAAAACATGTTGTCTATGAAAAAGGGAGGTATTTTGCTGGCTCTGTAATAATAACTATTTAATTTCACTGTGTGAGTATTGATTCTTTTGGTTTTAGGTAGGTATGTTATCCAGAATGTGGCAGCCCAGAAAGATGGAGAGAAGTCTAAAGTCAAAGTGAAAGTCCGTGTCAATACTCATGGCATTTTCAGTGTGTCCACTGCGTCTATGGTCGAACCAGTTAAAAGTGAAGACTGTGAAGATGTCAGTGTTGAGACTGAAGTGGAATCTCAGGACCAGAGGCCTGTTGACATCTTTAGTGATGTAAGTTGACTTTTCTTATGTGTGAATCTCCTTACTGAACAAAGTGTGTTCTGCTGTTACATACTCTGCAACTAAAATACTTCTAACTAAGCAAAAGAAGATTAGTTTTAAGATGTGCGCAGCTGTCAGAAAATGCCTTTTTAAGAACAGGAGACAATTCGTGCTATCTTGAAAGTGTGTGGATTCCAAAATCAGTTATTGGGCAAAATGCCAAATAGCAGCAGGTGGGTTGCTTGAGGGTGGGGTTGCTTAGAGCTGCCGTAGTTATCCAACTGTTCCAAATAGGAAAACTTGATTTGGATTGTTAATCACCTGTGCTCTTTGTGTTAAAAGGATTTGTATGTAATTGTTCGTATTAGTAAAGTTTTTTGAAACTTTTTTTTGAAAGGGAAAGCTGAATTGTTTTCTACAGCATTGAAGGAGAAGGGAACAGTGGGGAATAATTCACATGGTTATGGTTTACTTGATGTTTTAATAGCTTTCTGAAAATCATTAAAAAGACTTAAAATTACTCAATAAATTAAAAGCCACTTTTTGTAAGAGGAAGTGGTAGCATGTGCAGACACGCACACGAGTACCATGCTGCAAGCCTGGCACTGGTAACATTTTCATGAAGTCCTTCTGAACTTGCACCTAGTCTGTAACTCCGTCAGTTAAAGCGTGTGTCTTTCTAAGTGTGCACAGAATGCTGTGTAGGGCACTTGGTACAGTACGTGCGTCAGAAGTGAAGTGCCCTATAGTTAAATGCAAGTGCACATGCCTTCTACATCCTTTGTGCCTGGGCTTTCATTTCAGAAAAATATCCAGCAAGAGAACAGTGAGGCTGGAACACAGTCCCAGGTACAAACTGATGGTCAGCAAACGTCACAGTCTCCCCCTTCATCAGAACCTCCCTCTGAAGAAAACAAAATCCCAGATGTCAAGAAAGTGAGTGACCCTTTAACTCTGTTGAAAATGTTATGCTCTATAATGGTGGCTTTTAAAATGGTAAAATATTCCAGGAATAAGTAAGGAACTTGGTGCTCAGAACCTTTTTCATTTTCATATCTTTATTATTATGAAAAATAATGTCTATATCTTGTGATGATTTTTATAGAGTTTGCAAAAGGATTCCTGTAAGAAGTCTCTCTACCACTTCCCTGTCTTCATGCAGTGTTGTACAACTCATTTGTTTGGGTTGCAGACTTTCAATTTAACAGCTGTTAGAGGCCAATCTTATTAGGCCTGCTGAGAAAAGTTGGGATCAGGAATTCATAAACCTAAAAGAAAATAATCTGTGTGAAAAACATATTGCCTGCATGTTATTGCTGATGGTTTGTGGGTTTTCATCCATACAAGATGAAACACTTCGGGCTAAAATATTAAACACTGTCAGCATCATCAGTGAAGTGCTAAGCTACAGATGGACAATTCTGGAAAACCTGCGAATACATGATATATCTGAGAAACATCCTTCCTGTAGCTCAGTACTTACTGCCTGGGAAAGAGACTGTAAGGAGAATAGCATAGGAGGTGGAATCCCCAAAAGGAAAGTGTTTCAGGAGTATATTTTGAAGATTCTGAAAGAGCACAGAAAAACCTGTGTGTTCTTCCTCTGAATGTTTGTTTCCATCATTGTGCTACTTCATCAGAAGGAAGTCAGGAAAATTATCTTATTTTTCTTTTCTAACTCAGACAAATGAGAAGAAAGGTGATCAGCCCCCAGAAGCCAAAAAACCCAAGATAAAAGTGAAGAATGTGGAACTACCCATTGAAGCTAACTTGGTTTGGCAGTTAGGAAAAGATCTCCTCAATATGTATATTGAAACAGAGGTGAGTTAGTGTGGTTTGAACTGCTTTCTTGTGTGCAGTTACTAAGCATTCATCTGCTTTTCAAGGCAACCTCTGTTCTTTTATTGTAACCTTGGAGTGTGAACTCAATTTACAGTGAGCCAATATGGAGTCTGACTTGTGTAACACGCAATTGACAAATATTTATCAGAAAAATTGAAGTGTTGTTTATAACAATTAGTATCAGAGCAGTGATCTGTAAATGACATCACAGACTGATATAAACTGTTCTACTCCAGAGAAGTGCAACCCATTTCTTCAAATGAGTCTACTGCATAGCATTAAGTCCAACAGTTTAGTGAGCCAAAGCCTCTGGGAGTTTTTACTGGAGTTCTACTTCATAGAATCCTTTTTGAACACTGGTATTTTTTAATAAAAATGTTTTCTGTGGTCATACAGGGAAAGATGATTATGCAAGATAAACTGGAGAAAGAAAGAAATGATGCAAAGAATGCAGTGGAGGAATATGTGTATGAGTTCAGGGACAAGTTGTCTGGACCATATGAAAAGTTTGTTTGTGAAAAGGTAGGTTATGGTTTTGGAAACTTCTTTGAAAATACACTTTTACCAAATACCTGTCTTTTATATGTTGGTTAAGGTTTCTCAAAGTCACCCTGGAAATAGCTGCAAAACCACACCTTGTTTGAATGATGGCAGCAACTGATCCAGAATTAGATTTAGGCTTAGCAAATACCTAGCCCTGAAAATAAATTTTGCCACAAATGGAGTAATGTTTTGTTTCCAAGGAAAGTCGGTGACTAGAAGGGGAAGCTGTGTTGCTGTATGCATAACCAAAACTGTGAATTAGAGCTGCACCCCAAGCATTGGCCTAATCAAGGACAAAAGGCTGTAAATGCTACCTGTGTTGTAGATCGTGTGCCTTTCTCAGTTAAGAAGCTGGTGTGGCTTAAGTGACTTGATGAGGCAAAAGCAGCAGTAGAAATGTAATTTTTGTATTGTAGGCTCAGAATTAATGTGTATATTTGCCAGTGTCCTGTTACTGCAAGACCAGCAGTCAATTGGTGTGTATTTTGATGTTTGATGTGCTGAATTCTATTGCCACATAGGATCTGCAGGGGTTCTCTGCACTCCTAACAGAGACTGAAGGCTGGCTGTATGAAGAGGGTGAGGATGAAGCAAAGCAGGTGTACATAGAGAAATTAGAGGATTTAAAGGTAGGTCTGTTAATATGCCCAAAATGCAAAATTCCCCAAATACTGCACAAAGAAACATTAATGAACGTTAACGAATCACATAAACACATAGGAACTGCTTTTTCTAGAAATTAGGTACTCCAATTGAAATGCGCTATCAAGAAGCAGAGGAACGACCAAAGCTGTTGGAAGAATTGGGACACAGGCTTCAGTATTATGCTACAATAGCTGGGGAATTCAGAAATAAAGTAAGTGGCCTTGGAGTCCATTTTTTTTTAACTACAGTGTTTCAGTGAGACTCATTGGCTGGAAGGGCTTCAAATTCACTCTCAGATGAGCTGCAATATGCTGTTATATAGGTCACAAATTTAACATCACAAATGTTTCCCAGTACTCAAAAAAGCTCACACAGTGTGTCATTTTCAGTTGCTTGATACTTCTGGATGTTTTCAGGCTAAAGAGGACATTACAAAGAGAAACAAGGGTTAGACTCGTGGTCTTATTCTTGACCTTTTAAAAGCTAATCTGACTCATTTTAGAAATGTGCTCCTCTTCCAGTTCTTTCAGGAATGAGAATTATTGTATGGTGAGAAGCATTAGAGTAAAAGCCTACTCGTGGGTATATTAAAAGATCCAATTTTATTGGTGTTTAGGGTTTGGTTTTTTCTTTGGTTTTTTTTTCAGTGGTATCTGTAAATTACTTAAGTATTCCTGCCTGAAAATTTGCTCCTTGGGTTTCAACCTAAAGAATTTTAATAGGGCATCTGACAACACTCAAACTAATTGAGTTAGAGAGTTGCATCAGAAACAACTGTCCTCACAGCTAGAGATTACAAAATTGTCATTCAGTGAAATAATTAGTAGTGTAGCACAGTCTTTAAATAGCTAGCATAGTTGAAAAGAGTATATTTAAAATTTGTTTTTAAGAATTCCAAATACAGATTCCTATGTTGTGTTGCTGGGTAGGTCCTTCTCCTGATACCAGTTAGCTGTCTAACTGTGGCATTGTAGGGAATGCTGAAGTTGAACTCTGATCCTTTCTGCGTACATCAGAATCCCACTGTCTAAATTACCTGGGACCCAGGTGGTCCCTCCAGGAGGGGAGGGGATTCTTTTTTCTTCCTCAGTCTTACTAGGAACATTAAATTTTATTGAGTGACCTCTTTGTAAAGCTTCTATACCCTCTGTGAATTGTTGTTTGTTGGGCAAAAGAAGCTTTATTTATCTGTATTTCTTGTTGTCTCTTGCTGTGGCAGATCTTGCTTGGGGCTAACTTCTAGTTATTTTGACCATCAGTAAAGATTTGTAAGTTGTAAATAATTGAGATATCCTTGTTGGCATAACTTGGTCACAGTAAACTTGACATTATTAACTAATATAAAATGTTTGTATTTGGGCAGGATGAGAAATACATCCATATTGATGAAATGGAAATGATGAAAGTAGAGAAGTGTGTTGGTGAAGTGGTAGAGTGGATGAATAATGCTGTGAGTGCACAGGCTAAGAAGAGCTTAGATCAGGATCCAGCTGTGCATTCAAGTGAAATTAAGGCAAAGCTACAGGTAAGTACTGTAAGAAACTATGATTAGAGGTTGGGGCTAAAGCTAGACTGGTATCTTTTCCCCTTTGTCTCCCCTAGTTTCATCTTACTGCTCTACTGTTCTAAAAGGTAGAAAGTATGGAGAGAAGGAGATTCAGTAGAAAGCAGAGGAGCTCCAGTATACTGTATACAGTTCTGTGGAGTTAATTGGTATTTTGTGTTTCTCAGTCACCTTAAAAACTCATGTTGGTTTTCAGTGTTTTACTGGTAGGCAAAAACAGAATTGAAACAAAGCCCATGTGAAATGCAAAATATGAAGCTGAATTTTGTTCACAGAACATCAGAAAGTATACCAGTTAATTTATATCAGGATACAGTACTTGTCAGTTTGGACTCAGGAGAAACAAATACAAAACCAAGTTTGAAACAGTTGTTTGGGCACAGGTCTTTTCACACTGGTGAACCTTGTGGTTTCTTAGTACATATTCTGACCACATCTTTTCTTTCAGGAGTTAAACAATGTCTGTGAGCCTGTTGTGACACAACCAAAACCAAAAGTTGACTCTCCTAAGGAAGAAAACCCATTAAATGAACGCAGTGATTATAAAACTGAAGACATGGGAGATGATGACAAAAATTCTGAAATGCCTCAGCAAAATGGTGAATGTCATCCAAGTGATCAAAACACCATTAACATGGACTTGGACTAAACCACTGCACTTGCAGCAAGTTATTTCATCCCATGACAGAAAATGTTTTGGCTGTCCAATGTGATGGGGGTGGGAATGCATTGTTTTGGAAACTATTTATATTTTTTTTCTTAAGACTTGTCTGGGATATGTTGTGTTATGGGAGGAAGAATAGTAATAGTGTTGGTCATGACTATCCTAAAAGGAAAATTGCCTTGGTAACTTTCAGATTCCTGTGGAATTGTGAGTTCATACTAAGCTTCTGTGCAGTATTTAACCATTTGCATCACTAAAGATGAAAAGAAGCCCTTGCTCTTAAATGTACTGCTCCTTCAAAAGGTTGTGATCAAAACACTCGTAGGCATTTGTAGATGCCAAGGTAGTTTTCTTTTGTCTGGACATCTAATTGGGTATGTCAGAAAAAGCCAGTGTCTGTCCCGTTCGTAAGGACTTCCCAGAAGAAATCCTTCTGTTGTGAGGTTTTTGATTGTTGCAGTCCAAAGTACTTTTCAGGTAATAAGACGGTGAAATGTGTTAGTAGCATGCAGAAACGCTTACGTTTCATCTCTTGCTAAACAATACATTTTTCATGTGGAGTTACATAAAATGAAGGAAATGCTAATTCTGTTAGTGTTATTGTGAAGCTTTTTAATGAGCTTTGAAATAAAGTTCATTTTCCTGGTACCTCCTGGCCTCTTGAGTTTAACTGTTTCCAGTGCTGCTGCTGTAAGTGTTGCCCTTGTCATGGTTTGACAGGACATTGCGTTGTGTTCCTCTGCAAGAGTCATAAAAAGGCTTAAAACTCTCACACTGCATGGATCAGTTGTGCAGTGAGTCTCGCCCCAAGGGCTGGACACAGCTGAAAGGTCCTGGAACACAGATGTTAAGCCATAGGACAGCAGTTGTAACATAGAACTCGATAGCTCAGAAACTGCAATGTGCAGTTCAGAGTAAGGTGTTAAAACCTGGTTGAATACTTCAGCCAGGCTCTGCCTTTTGTTACAGACTAAACTGAAACAGCAAAATGAGATTTTCAGCCCATTGCGCTGAGCAAGTGGCTCTGAATAGACCTTGGTAAAGGTTTTAAAAAGTAAGAATTCCTCTCAAGTCAATCTGTGTAGTCTATGGAAGATAATTTTTATTTTTTAAGTACTTGGAGCCCAATTTCCTGCATTGACTATAAGCAACTGGATTATCAAAATGCAGATTCCTGTTACTGGCTGTTTTGAGCTGCCTGTTCTTCACTTCTGATCCATTAGGCAACTGCATACAGTTGGAAACAATAGGAATATTTTGATTGTTCCCTTTCCTTTTCCTGGAGCTAAGGAATAGGAAGTCAGACCAAACTTCAAAACTGTGTTTCAAGTGTGGAAGAGTACTTTTATGTTGGAACCAGTAGAGTGGAATCATCAAGGGTTAAGTTTTATTAACAGACTACTGCTTGCTTAGATTATTGCTGAAATGAAAATTATGATTCTAGCATCATAAAAGATACGGACTTACATTGCAAAATCAGCAGGAAGCTTAGCTTAATCAGAGGAAAATTTTGTAGAGACATCTGAAGCAGAATTCTGTCAGAACAACTAGCCCTGAATCTACAAAAAGAAGCTTTTCTGGCCCTGGTGGATTGCCAGGTATTCAGTAAGCTTTATAGAAGGTACTGCTCAAGTTTTCCTCTAAAAAAGTCTGCACTAAGAACAGACAAATCCAGGGTGGGTTTTTGTTTTTCAGATTTCTGCAACATTAACTATTTCATAGCAGTTAATGGTGTGGTAAGTGATTAATCCCTTATGAT
>JAWWLZ010000001.1:49139915-49150349 GCA_035041345.1 Poliocrania exsul | reverse complement strand
TTTTGTTTTTCAGATTTCTGCAACATTAACTATTTCATAGCAGTTAATGGTGTGGTAAGTGATTAATCCCTTATGATTAAGTGGCTTATTTAAATTTTTACAGTGCTTATGCTTTACCTTGAGGGGGGAAGAGTGAAAGGAAGAGTAAATCAGTGATTCAACTTTTCCTTCTCTACCCTCCCCCCGGTTTAATGAGTTTAATGACCTTGCTTTCTAATTTATGTTTTATCAGACATATGAAAATCATGTATGCATTTTTTACTCTGATCTTTTTCATCAGTCACAGTGAGGTGAGAAGGTTCAGGGTGCAGTTTCCTTCATGCTGCAACGCACCAGGAGAACACTTGACACTGCAAGGCAGAGATTACTGGCCAGTTTAATTTCACTGGCACTGAGGAGTAGTGGCTCTAATGTATTACTAAGTAACTGCATGAGGGTTTGACTCTTCTTTTGGAAGAAAAAAAAAAGAACTTTATTCCTTTAAAGAAAACTTTTGCAATTCTTTTCATAAAGTGTTTTGGATGGGGTGTGTTGTTACATATAATGTGCTGCTTAAAGTTCACAATTTTATCGTGGTCTTTACGACTGTTTTGCTATAGTGGCATTACTAGTAGGGAGAATTTACATCAGTACTCAGGGTGTTTTCATTTTGGCAACATGACTTTTTTTCAAACTTTGTTCTGAGATTCTTGGGACTACTTTCAAATAACATAGAAAAGCATTATTGAATATAAGCATTTATTTCTCATTCAGAAATATGTGTTAAGTATACAAGAAAGTCAAATGCCCACTAAAAATATTTAAGGTGAAGTGAATGGAAAGCATTCAAAAAGGACTTAATCCGATTGCCTTATTGGATCATTATTAACCTTAGTTACATATATAAATATTCCTGTACTGCCTCTATCTTCCTAACATAACAGACTTTGTGGGTTAACTCTGTCTTTAGAATAAAGTTTATAAGCTCACAACATATATCAAATTGCCTGAAATTCAATCGTTCTGTAATTCTGAATCTTAGATGACTTAAATTTACCTAAAATACATCAGACTTGTTAGAACTGTTGTATTTTCCTTTGCCATTATGTTTTTTGGAACTAAGAATTGTGAGATTATGCACAGTCTGAGAAATCATTTTTTAAATTTTAAATTTTTTTAAGAAACAAAGGATCATAGAACCACAAAAGAATAAAGACAAAATAAATAATAAAAAGGGTGAAGTCTTAACATTTATTTACTGTGTAACATCTTTCATACAGGTTTGATCTAGAATGTTTTGATGCACTAATGGTATATAGACTGACTACTAATAAAGTCCAAATAGTGCATTTCAGCATTTGGTCAGGTATTTTGCCCCTCAGTGAAATGTCCTTTGTCTTATTTACTGCTCCCATTTTGTGATAGGTTTTACTTTCTTCATGGATGTAGGCAATGGAAATGCTGGAGCCAAATAAGCTTATCTCTTGTAGAATACCAAATATACTTGCTTCATTAATAATGAAGTTCTCATTTATCAGATTGCAGTCTAGTGCATCTCATGCTGAACATCTTTTTGGCAATGCCAAGACCTGCTCTTAGTGCACCATCTCACTTCCATCACTTGTTTCACTGGAGTGCAGCTCTGGCCACCTTGCCTGTTGCACAAAGAAAAGGTGCTGCCTGTGCATGGGACTCAGGCCTGGGCTACCCCTGACCTTGGGGTTGCTGGTCTCAGTTGTGGACTTGCAGGACAGAAGATCCTCTGTCTGGCATTATGTGAATGGGCAGGCTGTGAAGGTCTGTCGATGTTCCATAGGGAAGCCAGGGGTGTTTCCAGGAGGCACTAGTGCAAAACTCCCAAGGCTCAGCCTGTCCGAAGGTCCTGGTGCAGGAGTGAAGCAGGGAAGGAAGTAAAATTCAGGATAATCCCAGTGGTAAACCTGGTCTTGAGTTAATTTCTGGGGAGAGGAGGAGCAGAAAGCAGGATCACAGCATCCATGTAACAGAAACAAGTGTCACTGTTTTAAACAAGCTATAAAGGAAAGAGGGACTTGTGAAGCATATCCATGACTAATCTTTAGCTCCTGGCCCCTTTATTCATGTTTAGGGCTACTGGTTAACTCTGCAGACAGGAGTACTGTACTGAGAGGTGAGTGACTAAATTTGAGTGGAGGTTTTAACTTTCCTGTTACAGCTGATTGCCAGGGTGTCTATTGCTCTGCTACAGGTAATGTTTGTGTTCTATGAGTATATTTCTGTTTTGTGTCTCCCTGTGATTAAGTCACATCACAGCTCTTTGAAAAATATTCCAAAAATAGATACGTTTGTTTATTCCATGAATGAACCTTAATCAATTCCCCCAAAATGGTATTGATTTCAGTGAATGTTAATTCAGAGAGCTTTCAGATGACTCTTAAAAGTGGTGAAGGAGAAAAAACTTCATAGAAGAAAACAGAACTTAAGCATAAAATTTTCAATTTTTGTTTGGGTGTTTGGTTTTTGTTTTTTTGTTAAAAAAGCCTAACAGGCATAATAAAACCCCTTAATATCTGCATTTTTGGATTTTGGAGTGTCTTATAAGCTGGTTTGTAGTTCTTCTGGCTGAAGGAGGTCAAATGTTTTTTTCCCATGTTCTTTCCCCTCAGAATGTAAGTTGCATAGGAAAAATTAAAAAACCTCCAAGGCATCCCTTGTTGAATAGGGAAACCTCATCCTCTCACGTGTAGCCCCCAGTGGTTTAAAGTACAGATGAAAACTAAAGCAGAAGAGGCAAGAGAGAAAAGTACAGGTCTAAACCCTAAATGCAGTCCATGACTGTGAGCCATAGGTGCTCACCCACCCATGGATCCAGCAGTAGGGTGATTAGGAAAGGCCACACTGGTTTCCTGCAGGTATTTCTTCCCTGTGCATCTGCTGTACTCCACCTGCTTGCATTACATACCCATGTGTTCACCAGACAGACTTCAGGACTGAGCTGTGCCATCTCTGGATGAGGACAGCAGGACTCTGCCTTTGCACATCACCTCTGATCTGTCAAAGCAGAGGCAGAACAGAATGCAGAAGCACAGGCACCTACCAGCAAACCTGTGACAGCGTCATTCCCATACACTGCCTGCTGTCAGATCAGAGCTGAGGTTTCCTGTGCCATCAAGGGGGATGGTAATGAAGTGACCTAATCATGTAGCCATTGAAAAGCAGCTGGCTCTAGGTCCGTGTGCCTTGTGGGTATTGCCACAGACCAAACTTAGCTGTGGCAGACACACAACGTAGCTGTGTTCATCTGTGCTTGTCAGTGATACCTCTCTACAGCAAAATCAAGACTAAATCTATAATATCCCATACAATTGCCAGTTATACACCAAGAGAGGTCAACAGAGAAGAGAGTGATGCTGAATGACATTGCAGAGGTCCCATTTTGTGCAGGGCCAAGTGCAAAGCTTGGCAAATAAAAGGCAAGTAAGTGCCTCAGTAATGCTGTTTCAATGCAACAAAATGTTAAAACAGTTTTCATGCAGAGCATGAAGCAACCCCACGTGGGTAAATATCTCCCACTAAACTGCAAGGATGTGAGTGTCACAGGATGCTATGCCAAAATCCTTGCTGAGATTTTGCTCAGTCCTTACCTCCCACTGAATTCAAAGTAGGTTAGTCAGCATTTAGCCAATGGGCCATTAAATTGTTTTACTTGAAATGCTACACAGGGGCAAACTTTGCCATGCTGAAAGCAGGCCTCTGCAATACCAAGGACAGATTTGTGACAGTGAGCAAGAGGAGAAAAGAGATTAATGTGGGGGAGGAGAGGGGATTTTGTTTTGTTTGGTTTATTGCTATATAGGCCAGGACATTGCTCATTTAAATCCTTAGTTTCCCTTATCATATTTGCTCAGATATACATACATACATACACCACCTCAAATAGTTTATCTAGGTTGGAACAAGTAGCATCACATATACTGTGGTGGCTCCTGCTCTGGATTCCCAAGGACTTTCAGCATGCACATATTCATCGCCATCAGCTTCATGGAGAACCTGAGCTCAGACTGAGAAGGACACCCAGGCCCGTTGTGTGATTAACCAGTGATTTACAGTCTGTGGTAACACAGCATGGGCTATTCAATGGACATACACCATGTCATGTGGAAGCCTGTGACAAACCCAAAGAGTAGATGGGTGTGTGTCTGCAGCAATTTGTCAGCAGGTGAGCTGACAGATGTGAAGCCAAGCAGGCTCCAGGAGTAGAAGAAATCTGCAGAAGGACAAATGGTGATGGCAAAACCACTTCTCAGTAACATCAGAACAGGAGTCTATTGGGAGGGTAACACATGGGATGAAATTAGAGTTAGAAGCAGTGATCCCAAATCTTTGTCCACTGATTGTCATGCTTAAAAGATGTTTATTTACTAGAGATTTGCTAGAGATTTACACACTGCCTTTGTCAGTTTTACCACTCACCTCAACTATTCTCTAGGTATTTGTCTTCTAAGCAAATTATTACTTTCATTCAAAACTTTAATGTTAAAAAAAAGGAAGGGATCAATAAAATATTCAGATTTAATGAAAAACCCCTCAACATGAAAATAGTTTAAATATCTTGTTATCAGAGAAAAATCAGAGCTCTCCCTCAGGACGGATCACTCTGTCATGCCAGGAAAAGAGGTCCTGCAGGTTTTACCCCACGGGAGAGATGTGTTGTCCTGTCACTAATTTAAGGGATTTGTTTTAAGGTGCTGAAAAATCATCCAAGCATCTGCATGCTCACGGATTAAAAGCAGGGGGAGAGGGAAGGTTAGTTATTACTGCAAACTGAGAAACAACTAATTCAGTTTTCAAAAAACACGTAAGCATAGTATTAAAAAAAAACAACAACATTACACAGATCACTTTAAAAAACCATCCCATAGAGCAAACAGCTGGGACATGGCCAACATCCTGGTGTCAACTCCTCCCCTGAGGCCCACTGGAAATGAGATTCACTGCCCCAGACCCCAACCCAGCCATGCAAACCTGTAGAAACAATATTTGGGTGTTCCTTGTGACTACAGCTCAGAAAGCAAAAGGAAGGGAAAAAAACTTGTCTGTCCACTACAAACCTGCTTAAATGTGGGGGGAAAAAATTATGCAACTCAAAATTTAGAATTGCTTTTCTTTAACAAATTATGTTAACTGAATAAAACACATCACATTGACACAGCAAGATGTCCCTGTTGCTGTGTTGAAGTTATAGTAATAAACCTTTTTCTGAAGTGGTGGTAATGCATTGATAAACATTTCTTAGAGCTCCCCTTCCCAGCCACCTAAGGCCTCTGTTGGGATCACCACTGACAGCTTCCAATAGAGCTGGTCAAAGAAAGATGGAAACATTTTATGCTGGAAAACCTGACTCTACTGAAATGCAAAGCACTCTGCTGAATGATGCCTTTTGCTAAGATTTTACTTTGGGGCAACACCTTTGTAAAGTCCAGCAAGCCTCTAGAATAGGCTGTTTTAGTATTTTCAGAACAAAACCAGAAGAGGTTTGCTCTCCTTGGCCCCAGATACACAGTCCCTGTTAGGGGAAGAGGAAAGTCAGTCCTACACAGACAATGTGGCCCTATTGGCCAAAGGGCTGGCCAGAAAATGGGAAATCCACTTCACAGATGATAAAGAAGTTTCTGATTTCCCCCCCCAGTTTGAATAAAAACTACTTTTTCTTTTAAGAGAGAGCCAGCGAGAGGAGTGTCCCAGAATAGCCAGCTGCTTATTGCAAGATCTTTTTGCCTCCGTTCTATCCCATTTTCAATATTGACAAATTCATTGAAGCTAATACATTTGGTTTCAACAGGTGACAAAATAGTTAAAACCTCTTTTGTAGTTAATGGATGCTGATGCCTCCCTGAGAGCTCTAAAAGCAATTCTGGACCTCAGTAGGAAAGAGTAGGCCCTTCAGATCAGCACAAATAACAAAGACGTTTCCTCTCTGCATCTTTAATCTGTTGCCACCACAGTTTGGCTACCCAGCCAAAGGCATCTGGATGCTTCTCTGATCACTGGCAAAAGCAGCTTTTCACAGAACTTTTCCCGCAATGAATGGTCCAATATTCTGCATTCAGAGGACAATAAAACCTCATGGTGTTTCTGCAAAGACACACAAACATACCCAGCTCTCTGGGTTGATTAGTCAAAATTGCTTCCAGCTCCCAAAGTCAACCCACAAACCAGCAACTGGGTGGTTATCCAGTGGGGCAGAGAGGGTAGATGGCCAATGTAACACTACTTCCCTTGAGAAAAGATCCCTAAGGATTTATATATCTTGGGCATAGTTTTTGTTTCAAGTCCAAACAGCAGGCTCTAGTGGTGACAAAGTGATTTTTGCTCAATTTTATTTTTTACCAGGCTCTATCTACAGAACTTGCATTTTCATTTAAAACAATTTCACATTACTTTATGTTAACATATAATATCTTTCAGATGCAGTCTTCCTACTTAGAAAGCACACATTTATTCTTCTGTCCCACTCAACAGCCACAATACATCCAGAGGAACAGTTCAGAACACAGCTCTGGATGATAGGATTTATCAACACACTTTTCCAAAATTAGAAAGAGATGTGGTATCTGCACATTGTTAGTTCAAATACTCAAACATGAGCCAATTTACCCACTAGTCTCCAAAGGGATGGAGTATTCATGATTTTCTACTCTGGAATTATTATTCCTCTTGGAAACTACAGAATCTTTTCTTAATGTTCTTGGTTGCCTGCTTAGTGCAAAAAGTTCTTACTTGCATGCAATGCAAGACTACAAATAGCACCAGTTCAGCTGTCTTTAAAGGAAAACAAAAAAAGAGACAAAGAAAGTTTGGATCTTGAAAAGTATCTCAAACTTTTCACTCATTCATAGAACCATAGAAATGTTAAGGTTGAAAAAGACCTCCTAGATCATGAAGTACAACCATTAGGTCAGCAACATGGCATTCACCACTAAACCATGTCCCTAAATGCCACATCTACCCATTTTTGAACACTTCTAGGGATGGTGATTCCACCACTTCCCTGGGCAGCCTGTTCCAATGCCTGACCACATTTTCAGTGAAGAAATTTTTCCTGATATCCAATATAAACCTCCCCTGGCACAACTTGAGCCTATGTCCCCTTGTCCTGTCACTTGTTTCCTGGGAGAAGAGACTGCCCCCACCTGGCTACAACCTCCTTTCAGGTAGTTGTAGACAGCAATAAGGTTGCCCCTGAGACTCCTCTTCTCTGGAATAAACAGCTCCCTCAGCTACTCTTTATCAGACTTGTGTTCCAGCTCTGTTGCCCTTCTCTGGACATGCTCCAGCTCTTCAATTGTCTGTCTTGTAGTGAGGGGCCCAGATTGAATGCAGGATTCGAGGTGTGGCCTCACCAGTGCTGAGTGCAGGGAGATGACCACTGCTGTCATCCTGCTGGCCACACTATTTCTGACATAAGCCAGGATGCCACTGGTCTTGGCTACCTGGACACACGCAGGCTCATGTTCAGCTGCTGTTGATCAGCACCCTCAGGTCCTTTTCTGCTGAGTAGCTTTCTAGTAACTCTTCCCCAAACCTGCAGAACTACATGGGATTGTTGTGATCCAAGTGCAGGACCCAGCACTTGGTTTTATTAAACCTCACCCAGCTGGCCTCGGTCTTTCAATCCAGCCTGTCCAGATTCCTCTGTATAGCCTTCCTAACCTCCAGCAGATCAACACTCCCGCTCAATTTGGTGCTGACTGCAAACTTACTTTCCATCCTTCATTCCCATCACCAGGCCCCAATTTTGTTTTCTCTGGAGCAGCACAGGTATCTTATTTTTTGAGAGCTTCATCTGACTTGCACACACACTGCAGGTGAGCAGAGCCAGCCATGGACAGCCTGAGTCTGTTCAGCCAGGCTGGGCAGCTCCATCTGCTTGCACTGCAGCTCTGCTTGGGTTTATTTTTATTCTTTTCTTTCCAGAAGCCATAGTACACATTTTTTCAGAGGCATACAAATCTGACTAATCCCTCAGGAATGTCTCAGGGGAGGAACTTCCCACAGAAAAGCACAGTTGCTTGCAGAATAAACTCCCACCCGATGCATCTGCCCCTGGGACAAGACTTACACAATGTCAGGGAAAACTTGGCTTACTCTTGTTCATCTCTGCATAGGTGCAGTCACAGATCTCATCATACTTTTCTTCTGCAAGAAAAAAATTCTGCTCTTATTTATGTCCTTTAAAAGTTTTTGAGTTTTCCAGAAATTTGCAAACCTTTTATGCCTTTTCAGAGCACTTAAACAGCACCTATTGCCCTAACTCCCTCTTCAGGCATCCACCTCTGCCTCCCACAGCCAGCCTAGCAGAGGACTCAAATGCAGCCCTCTCTGCTGCAGGCACCAGCAATAGTGCCTACAGAGATGTAACCAATATAAAAAGAAATATAGCTCCTTCCACTGCTATCAAAAGTCAAACAGGTGACTGCTGCCTCTCCATGAGTATCTGTGAGCTCAAATAACTGCTTTCTTATTTCAAAATCCCACACTTCAGATGACTTTAAAGAAAATTTAAAAAAAAAGGACTTTGAAAAGTAGCTCAAAGGCTCTGCTTAAAGTTCCACCCCTTGTTCCCACTTTTATACCACAGCTTTCTTTTCCGTTGAACATAAGGGAAAAGGCATGTCCTTAGCTCACCTTTACTGAGATTTCTGGTCCCTGACCAATACTACAATGGGGCCAGAGAAGTTTGGATGGGCTTTAGTGCCTAAAGTCCCTTTAGATGAACTTGGATCTCTGTGTCTAGAGGCTGTATTTAAGCATCCACTGCTGGGTGGGTAGTTGCCCAATCCAGGCTGCGTCATCCTGCACACTAGTAGGAGTCACAGGAGAGGACAATCACCATATCACTTGCAGGACCTGCCCAGTGCCTGTGTCCAGAGCACATCCCACCCCCTTCAAATGAGGGATGGAGACAGTGGTGGTGTTAGCCACATTTTAATTCAATGCCCAGTGATTCTCCACAGTCCCTTCTACACAGCTCAGATGTTTCAGAGGAATGCTGGAAGTCAAGTGGTCTCAGGGCAAGGGACTAAAGCCACCTTGCAGGGACATGAGAGCCCAGTAAGCAGCATTCCAAACCCTCCCTTACCTTAGTGACAGTCTTCCAGGGTTAATCTGGTGGAAATTCTGTGGAAGTATCCAGCTCAGATGCTGAGTCTTATTGTCACCTGAGTCATTTTCCCAAGGGAAAACCCACTGTTGGCTCTGGACCCACAGAGTGTGATGAGAGTGGGAGCAGGAAAGGGAGCAGCATAAATAGCAAAGTCATATTCCTGGGGGCAGCTGCTGAAAAGATGACTGGGATGTGCAACCACATACCGTGTAGAGTGGGGTGTTAAACATGCACAGCCCTCATCCCCCACGCTCCAGAGGGAAGGACGGAGGGAGGGAGGGATGGACCAACTGCAGACAATGCCATACATGTCCCAGGGAAGACAGGAACATGTGTAGCTGCTCTGCCTCTGTTTCCTGATACATTAGCCAAACAGGAGAAAGAAAGACACAGGGCTTCAGTGGCTCTAAAAACTAAGATAAGGGGAGTGAGGCTTATAGTCCTTGCAAGCAATGTGCCTGATAGGGCACTCCTGCTGTCCATACTGAGCTGTCCTCTCCCAGGTTTTTCATCTGCCCGACCACAGGCTTGGGAAAAACCACGATGCAAAACACCCTCTCCCACCCTTTCTCCCCAGCTGCCACTTTCTTCCATTTTAGGGAAGAGCAAATGTATCTGCAGCAACATAAATTGGTTGTGTTCTGGCTACATAGAAGGAAGCATAGAGCTCATCCCTGGTTGTCCTTGAGCAGGCTAAAAACCAGCAGCTCTGATCCTCAGCAACTCAAGTCCAGAGGGAAAAGAGAAGGAAGAAAAGCTCAGCCTGCCTGGGGAGGGAGGTGGGAAGTGGAGCAAGAAATGCTCTGTTCTTTGCAGCATTTTCAAGATACTCCTGCAGAGACAGCTTCAACTCCGGCATTTCCCATTTTCTGAGTATTTGACTTTCAATTTGTAAGTGTTCTATTACCAGCCATGGGCATGTGTTTATTTTTCACAGATTATATATTAGTTACCCATTCAGATATTAGACAATTTCATGAAATCTACACAGAAAGGGTATTGTATCAGTAGCTTCTACTGACCTCAGCAGTGGACATATAAAATATTTTATATAATCATTCTATGATGATATGATCTTAGCATCTTCACATGTGTGAAGGTAAAAGATCAGTGCTGCATGGCTTCTGAACATGCCTGCACATAGGTTGAAATTAAGATAAGAACAGCTTCATGTTAAGCAGTTCTCATATAAACCTGTGACTTTCTTATTATGCCAAGCAAAATGTAATGGGCCCACATCTATTAACACTTGTATTTTGGAGAATGAAGTTGTGAGAGTTTTCTCAGGAAGGTTTAGCCAGCTGTAGGAA
>JAWWLZ010000001.1:49102746-49130921 GCA_035041345.1 Poliocrania exsul | reverse complement strand
TTTGTGGGTTAAAACCAATTTTTCTCTTTGTGCCATTGCATTTATTGTAATATTGTTATTAAATTGTAACTCTGACTTATAATCTCCTTTGTGTTGCATTCATTTCTCCTGTCGGTTTACCTTTAAACTAACACACACTGCCTCATGTCTTCACAATGCATGGCTGCATTTGGGAGTGCCACGGTAAGGTTCATGTAGTTTTTGAGAAACTGTCCAGCATGTGCTTATTGCTGCACAGGCAGAGAAGCAGGGACAGCAATGTGGATCCTTCCTTTGGGTCAGTTTGAACAGGATTAGGATATTAGGGTAATTTTCTTAAAGTTTTGTTCAATTTGTACAAAAGCCAAGAATGAAGCTTGGATACTGTTCCGAGAAAACTCTCATCTAAAATGGAATGGAAAATTGCATTTTACAGAAGAATTTTAATGTGAAAATTTGAATCTCATTTAATATTTCCTCTCTAATATACCATAAACCTTGACTAAAATCCTATTTATGAACTTCTGAGGCTGCAGTTGTTATTCCTGTTTTTGTCTGAAAGACCTGTCCTCCAAGTGAGAAAAAACATTTTAAAAGATTCCAAGGCTGTCCCTTATGCACACCCACCCATTAAATTCTTCCTGTTGCACTGCAGACTTTCCTGAAAAGTTTTTCAACTTACTTATGACTCTGAAAAGTGGGTATGACACAGTTTTGAGACAAACATGTTATGTGAAGAAGAATAATTGAATTAGAATGCTTTATTTTCATAGTACGTTTTTACTCAGCTGGAAATTATAAGGTTTTGCAGTCTTTGTTTTCATTTTGGTTTTCAGACAAGTATCAGAATTTTAGGAATAATGTTTTTTTCCAAGTGTGGATCCGCTTAATACAAATATGGTTTATTTTACATAAAAATATCATATCTGTCAATACTGAGCAAATATGAATGTGGCCCAAATATTGTTTAGTCCTGTTTGCAGAGCTATCCTACAGTCCTGCAGCTTTAACTTAAGTCCAATAGTTCTCTCTTCTGCATTCCAAAACAATAAACAAGTAACCACTCTGGACATAGGGAGAAGCTGTATGTTTCAAATATCACTTTTCTATATTACATATTTTTAAATTTCTAATATTCTGTTTAAGACTATTCTGGGAAATTCAGTCTCTACAACCACTTAAGGCTGTTGAAGGATCTCCTGTCTTGAGGATTATGTTCACAGAACAGAACTACAATTTAGCAAAACTGATCTTGCTTTTCGGGGTTTTAAAAATTGTACATCATGAACTGTGCTATGTGGACTCGTCCATCTCTTTATTATCTACTTGAACTTCTCCACATGCATTGATTTATAGCCCTTTTTTTCCAGTTCCTGCGAGTGGAAGAAACATTTCTGAGAAAGATTATTTTGGGTTTGCTTAAGGATCATTCATTACTGAGTGTGTCAATGTGACCCTACACTTCTGGACAATTCTCTCTAGAAATACAAGAATTTTCTTAAATCCACCATGAGTTCATTATTCCAGTAGTTGAGAAAATCTAGCTTTGCATTAGCTTAGGACCTTTGGAAGGATTCTATCGCCTGACTCCAGCAGATCATGACAACTGTGCTTCAATCCCTTCTGCTTTTTCCAGCTTGGTTGTACTATTAAATAAAACGAAAACCTATTTGAGTACTTTTTAGTTATCTAGATAAGGTGGTATAATTACTGTTAAATAATGAATGAAAACAAAACTCAGGAAATAAGGCCAGGGCTTTCTTTGCAGTACAAAACAAATTGTGCTAATTTCAGTGTCCTTAGAAGTACATTGTTGAGAAAAGCATAGTTTGCATCTTGTGGAAAGTCTATGTAAGTATGGAAAATTGCTTTAAAATGTTATGGATCAGGTTAAATTATATATCTTTTGTGTACAACTGTGGGACAATTTTTTCTGGAGACCCAAAAGTGGTCTTCTTGTCACTTCTGAGTGGAGACTTGCATCATTCCTTTGTGATGGGCCAGAGTGGATCTACCTGAATGGTGCTTAGGCCTGAAATATCAACATTTTTGCAATGGAATTGCATTGAGACATCCTTGTCATCCATTCCCTGATCTTGGAAAAGGTATAACATGTTTGGCTGGCCTGTCTGATCAGCAGAGGATGGCAAAGGGCTCCATCAGAGAGATGCCTGGGCGTGTTGACCACCTGCCTGGGCAGTGAATGAGGTGAATTCCTCTGAAGCCTCTGCAGAGTTGTAATGTCTTTGCTCTTCCAGGGCTTCTGAGATGAAAGAGGAGAGCAGCTTTCAAGTTGATAGGTGAATCATGTCCCCAGGCACCTGAAAATGCAGACAAGTGCCCTCACCACAATGCCCTCCCCCTCCTTTGGAAATGTGCAAATGTGCTTGCCAGGATACTCTAACCTGAAAGTGGCCAACTTGTTCACACTTTTCCACTGTCCTGCAAACTCTGGAGCTTGCTGTCTGATTTGGGCTGATTTTCTTCTTTCTTGCATATATCTTCCTTGGATGCTGCAACTTCCTCCTTCCTAGCTCCTTGGGCTTGCTCCTTTATCTGATCTCTTTTCCACTTTTCCCCTGTTCAGGTCCTAATTTTCCCTCTCTTCTCCTTCCTGAGGCTCAGCTGGTTGCAGAGTCCATCCCACATTTCCATGGAAAAAGTGAAGAAACTGGGTGAGCGCTGCATCCCCTTCCCTCAGTCTCTGCCCAACTCCTGTCACCTCCTCAGACAGCCCTTGTCTCCTCCTGTCTTTGCTGCCCTTCGTGGCCATCATTGCAGTCTGAGCCATGACCCTGTGTTCCGAGAGGTGTGATCACATCAGGTCCCCTGCAAACCAGGGCGGTCTACTTATTGTTTAAAGGGTCACAGCACTATCCCCAGGACTTGAATCCAGCCAGTTGGGAAGCTTTGCACTGCTGGCAGGGTGCTTCATCTGCAGATCCTCCCTTCTCATGCAGCTGGATCTTTGACTCTACAGCAAGAAATCTGCCAAACTAAAAACCCACTGTTTTCATTACCACCAAAATTCCCAAGCTGGACTAGCACCCCGAGCTGGAGCATAGCTTGGAGCACAGGCAGAGATCTCTATTAACCCTGCTCCCCACCATCCATGGCCATTTGGAGAACTTCTGGCACAGCTCTAACCTCTCAACTCGTGAACAGCAGCAGGAGAAAGGGTGTATTTAGCTGCCTGACAACAAACAGTTTGGAAGGTGAGCACAGGAACAGTGCTGGCTCCTTCGTAGTGCCACAGCCCCCTTTGTGTAGGCTGCCCAACCTGCAGCTGCCTTTCTAGGTGGGTGACAGCAGAAAAGAACTTTCCCTTCTGGCAGTTCTTGTCTCCTTCCCTGTTAAAGGCTCCTAAAAGCAGATGAAGACTAATCAAGGAACACAGCTCCCTTTTCCTTTCCTCTTCCTAAACTGCTTTCTCCCACAGCACCCAGACAGCAGGAAATTGGGCTGAAGAAGAGTAAACGCATCTCCAGAAAAGTGCATATGCTGCCAGCAAACACAGGCTGGGCAACTGCTCTGTACTGGGGAGCCTTTCCTCCATCCACCTAAACCTTGTGCTGGGTAAGGAGATCCCTCTGGTTGAAGGATTGCATGTCTCGCAGCCTCTTTACTGTGTCCCAATGGCCTCAGTGGATCCAATCACTGGGAACATTGCTCTTGGCCCACTCCAAGCACTTTTTCCTGTGGTCTTATAGAGATAATAATTCTACTGTCAAACTCATACCTGAAATAACAGAATTCAACCTCTGAAATTCTTGAAGAGTCATTTGTTGTTCAAAGTTGTAAAGTAACAGAAGAAAAGTATTACAGACAAGAGTCACCCATGGGGCTGCCAGTCACACTCACAGTAATGCTGTGCAGTGCATTGCCCAAATGCCTGGAGTGCATTTTTAGAAGGGGCAGGTCTGAAATAATTGGCACTCCCTTCTTTTCCTCTGAGATTTTTCTTAGATCAATTTACTGTATTTATGCAAACAAGATCCCATTTATGCATACTCCCTAAATAAAACAATGACAATTCAACACTTTGAAGGGAACATCCTATATTTAATCCACTGCTGCCTCCTCACTGCAAGCTAAGTGTCTTCTCCTGATAGCTGCTGGGAGCTCACTATCACTCACAGAATCTCAGAATGGGTCAGATTGGAAGGGACCACAGCAGGTCACCTGCTCCAACCTCCCTGGTCAAGCAGGGTCATCCCAGGGCACATGGCACAGGATTGCATCCAGATGGTTCTTGAATAACTCCAGTGAGGGAGACTCAACAACCTCTCTGAGCAATCTGTTCCAGTGTGCAGTCACTCCTTAATATGTATATAGTTCCTAGTAAAAGCAGATATGATTATGGAGAAGCAAAATATTTTCTGGACTTTCTCAGGCATCCAAGGAAAGTGCTTTTGTCTATTTTCCCCTCCCTTTCTTCTGCAAGTGCTCCATGTACTGTTAGTCATTCAGCAGAATGAGACACAACAGTTTCAAATTTTCACAGAGCTGCTTTCATCAATAATTTGCTGCATAAATAAGCTCCTTGAGCAGTAGTAATTAACAAGATTCTGAGATGGCAAGAGGTGGGACAGAGCAGCACTTTGCTTCATTACCAGTACACATACTGCTGATGGCATCAACCAGGGATCGATCCAGAGCTAGGCTGTCATACTCCTAACGCTGTACAAACAGCCTAGAGCGAGGGTCTAACTGCTGAGCCAGACTTTGGGTAGATCCTACAGGAGAGGCAGTAGGATGAGACAAGCAAAAGGACTGACCACAACAGACATTTTAGTATTAAGCACAGGAAACCTTTGGGAAGGAAGCTGAGGAAAGCAGGAGGTAAGAGAAGCAGTACTGGAAGTGATGCAAGTCTGCTCAGCTCTTCCCCTTGCAGAGGCAGTCCCAGCAGAGTCGTACGGGCACCTCCAAGTGACTGCAAAGCTCAGCCTTGGCAGCTCCAGCTACTGCTCCTGTTAGGAGGATCTTTATCTGGCTTCCTTTTTGGCCCCACCACTGCATGGGAGGGGAAATGAAAGGGATGAGCCCTAAGTTCATGTTTTCCAGAGCATGGTGAGGGAGAGAAATCTCTCCTGCAGTGAGATCTCAACCAGACTTTATTTTAACTCTATTTTATCATTGTGTAATAGCCATCCCAGTTTTGGCTCCTTCTCTTGCTGATGTCCCCAGGTAGAGTTGCTGGCTGGCTTCCTTACCTCTCTTTCTTGCACACCCTGACTGTGCCAAAGCCAAAGGTTGATAAGGCAGGGTTCCCACACCAGCAGCAGCAGTGCATATTCATGCAACTATCATAATAAAAGTGAGCAATACTTAGCATTTATATTGAGAATTTTGCCTCCTGAGCAGCAGACTTAGATTAAAATTCTAATTCTGCCCTTGAATACAGAATCTGCTGCTAGTCTTTCACTCTCTTACCCCATCCTGTTTTCTTGAAAGTGAATAAATAATTGGCTGATGAAAGAGATGATGTGTCTTTATTCAGAGTGATCGGGCTTGTGGAAATCTGTTATTCATTCCATGCACGCTCAGGTCCTGCATACAACACCAGCATTGTCATTCCCCAAGAAGCAGTTCAAGTCACTGTGTCCTCTCAGAAACACAGCTGAACTCAGAAGATTCATCAGCCAACATTCATGGATAGAAATTTCCTCAGTTACTAGTTTATCCTATGCTGATCTAGCTGCATCTGCTGCCAGAGGTTTCACATCCCATTAGCTTTTCTTTCTTTCAGACAATCCTGGAGGCTCCAGCATCCCAGCTTCTCTTTCTCAGTGTTACTCCTACCCATCCACACATTCTTGTAATTTCTCCTCCATCATTCTGAGGCTGAGTTCAGTCAGACAAAACAAAGTTCTATCTCAGCTCTAGATTTGGTGGGTTCATCATTGGCTTGTGGCCTAGCTGACACATGCAAGTGTCTGGGAAGGGCTTATCTGGGCAGCAAACAACACTCTGGAAAACTCATGCTATGAAGATGAGAGGTTCAATTTCTCTGCTAGATCAGAACTCCTCATTGCAGAGCCAATAGCTAGAACTGTTTGAAGGCTGAATTGCACAGTCACTTGGATATGTTTTTGGCTTATACTCTACCTTCCACCTGAACAGTCAGCCATGTAATTCAGCATGCCAAAGACATGTTTTTTTCTCACATTACTAGGTAATTAGGTTCTCCCAAACTGCCAGTGACAGTTCTGTGTCTGGCTGTCTGGTTCCTCTTTGCCAAGTTCTATTCACAGAAGAGATTTTTAGAAGTTGAGGGATGCATACTGCAGCACTCATTTCACATTTTCTTTCCATAAGCTCTTTGCAGGCTTGAAGTGATGCTGAGCCGTTGTACCCTCTGATGCATTTAAAATGAGAGACTACTTATGAGAGCATGTAGTGACAGGACAAGGGGAAAGGGTTTCAAAGGATAGGTTTAGATTAGATATTAGAAATAAAGTATTTATGGTGAGAGTGATGAGCACTGGAACAAGTTTCCCAGAGAAGTTGTGAATGCCCCATCCCTGGAAGTGTTCCAGGCCAGGCTGGATGGAGCTCTAAGAAATCTGGTCTAGCGAAAGGTGCCCCTGCCCATGGCAGGGAGGTTGGAACTAGGTAATCTTTAAGGACCTTTCCAACCCAAGCCATTCTATGATTCTGTGTCCACTAAGATTGCCTTATTTCCATCCCCTCCTTTACCATATTACATAGACTTTCTCGTACTCATGTACTTCATATATACCTATTACATACCCCTCAGCTGTAAACTCCCACGATGTAGATCATCACTTCTTGCATTTGTGGAGTCATTTGCTCAGTGGGAACCTGCTCCAGAGTCAGGGCTCCTGCCTGTGACAGCAGCTACTATCAACAGGAACATGCTAATAGTGAAAGCAACAGAATGATGCCCTGGTTGGTGTTTCCCACCTAGCTGCATCTATGAAAAACAGTGGTGAAAACTAAATTAACAGAAGAAGAGAATGGTGGGAAATAAAATACAATCCCAAAAAACTCATTTTCAGGTGACAACAGTGCTCATGCTGTGAGATTGCAGAAAAGAATCAGTTTTGCCAGAGTTGGTGATTTCCAAAATGTTAGTAATCAAACATACTGTGTAACTGAGGACAATATGCGTGTAGCTCAGATCCCTATAATTGGAAACCAGCTTGATTTTTCCAGGTTCCAGGGGGAAAAAAAAAGTCCAAACATTGCTGATACACACTTGAGCACAGATTACAACTGGCAGAGCACTAACAATCCCTGCCTCCTGTAAATCATGCCTGTGAGCATCCTTACAAAATTATTCAGTGTAGCTGAGGTCCATACAGCAAGTGGTGTTCCAGGTCATATATGAGACCATCCTGTAGCACAAGGTCATGGCTCTGCACAGCTGAGCTTGAATTGGTGAGGGGGTGCCTGGTTCATGCAGGGATTTTCTTGTTTTGCAGCCACAGAGTGAGAATTATTTCTCCTAACGTACCAGCAGTGGGGGAGGAGGAGGAAGGCTGTACGTGACTGCCACATTGAGTTGTTAGCATGAAATGCATACATAAAGCTACAAGCAGGCCAAAAATTCTTCAGCCCTAAGCTATTTTCACATAAGCTGGAATTTGTGTCATGTCCATGTGGAAGCCAGTTACCAGAGACATCTGTACCCACAACTGGGTGGTATCAGGTGTTTTACTTCGACAGTCTTTATTATTCTACTGCCTTAGGCCTTACAAAGAGCTTACAAGATAAAAACAAGGCAAGACAGTAGGGACAGAGTAGGCAAGAAAAAAGCTGGTCCAATATTAAACTTCTTAGCGTTATGAAGTTAACCAAATAGCACAAAACCCCAGAAGCATCTGCTATGAACTGTATTTGTGTGTTGCTACAGTGCTTCAGCAAAAGTTACAGCACGACAGGGTGAGGATAGTGCTCCTTATCAAGTAAAGCACTCGAGAGCAATTTCATATCCAGTAGAGACATCAGAAGTCCTCACAGATTTGGAGTTCTGAGGAACAGAAAAGGCTACTTGCAAAGTCTCTTCTACACACTTTCCTTCAGGCCCAGTGCACCCCTCTTCATTTCACAGCTCTTCAGTGCGATCATACGCAGCGTAATGCTTCCATCTGAATAATTTACAAGCTAAAAGCACTTCAGAAGGGTATGACAACATTTATAGACATACAGATGCAAAGATGGTTTTCACTTGGCCGTTGCAAAGTATTTTTTTGTTGAAGCTTATTGCCATAGGAAGGTACATCTTCCAATGAATGACTACTTTGAATGTAAATCAGTTTAGTTTGCTTAAGTCTTAAGAACACAAGAGAAATAGGTGGTGAAATATGTAAAATAACTTCAGATCAAGCAGCCAGCATTCATGACAACTATCAGAAAATGGCAATAGCATTAGAGGGAGATGCATTACTGCAGCCCAACTGATCAACAAACACACTTTTACTGGGACAACTAGCACCAGGTTGAACTCTTTATTTTTGATTGAAACAGTTTTAAATGCAAGGAGAAACATTAGAAAATAAATACTGTTTTAGGATACTTTTTTATTATTTGGACATTTAGAAAGAATGATAATGGTTTGCTTAAGATGGTTTTCTCTGTGGACTTCATGCTCACCATGGGTGGTGAGCATTAGAGCTCAGTTAAGCAAAATATCATCAGTACTGCTATCACTTTGAACATTTTTTGTGGGTTTGAGTATGTTTTTTTTAAACAAGGGGTGGATGTGTTATGAACGGGAAAACAACATATGATTAAGTTTCTGTTACCTAAACCATCCCTCAGCTAAAGTCATACAGAAATGGAGACGCTTGGGAAATCATTTAAGGTTACAGAACAATTCTTTCCAATTATCATTACAGAAGCTAAGTACATGAACAAAATCATTTCATGAAACTGTTACCCAGCTTTATCCACTAGCCTTTGAAAATCTTGACAATACTGTTAATTTGTGTTCCCAGCTCTCAGGATGTTATTGACATGTAATGTATTCATTATTTATCCTTTAGACTTAAAGGAAAATGGAAAAAAACCCACTTCTTCCATTAGAAAATAAGTTCCTTGTCCTTGTATTTACAAGGAAAAGCCTGAAAGCAGATTACTTAAAAAAGAAATAGATTTTTAGATTGAATGATTTAGAAGAAATTTTTTATCCAATGTTATTATTTTTGTTACCTAATTTTTGTTGTGAAACAGCTGCAACTGTCAATACAAAATTTATTTTTAGCAAATCCAAAAGAAAATTAGCTGAAATGAGTAAAGAACAAGAAAAGTTTCTCTTTTCCCCCTCCCAACAAACAAGATGCAAAAATGAATCAAGTAAGCAGTAAAAGATTACAGGCAGGAGAAAATGTTTGGTGATTGAGGCAATTTAATATACTTCTATCTGTTACATTTTACTCGTAGCTTATAGTTCACTCCAAAAAAGCATTGTAACAATTCCTCTCTATCAGCTCTGTGTAGACTGTTATTAAAGCCAAATAGAACAAAAACCCAAAGAAAACTGTAAGACATTCAAAAACAATTCTAAAGCAATCTTTTACTCTCACTTTGAAACAAACAATACTGATAGTTTCCTGTGCTGTATCATTTGTTTTACGTTTTTCTGGCCACATACAAGCTTTTCATGATAAACAGTGGTTATTACAATGGTATAATTTATATGAATGCATAAAAATAAAGATGCCCCTAAAATACAGATGTGGTGCTACATCTACATCTTTCACAGGCAAATCTGTAAAAGTGCAAATGAAAAAATGTACATTTCCTGTGCAGCACTTCCAGATTGTGTCATTTCCAGTAATTCCTCATTGTCCCTCTATAAGACCAATTTTTCAATGCAAGAAAATTTTACAATGGGAAGACTAAACCCCAAAATAACTTTGATTCTTGGAAAAATCATCTAGAGAATTATTATCCTCCTAAAGAGATGCACTTTTTTTTCCAAATGCTTTTGAATGATTGTGGAGTATTGACTTCCTTAAGAAGGAGAACGTGTTAATGGGCATGGGGCTAGTCAACAGTGAAACTGAACGGGTGAAAACTCCACTGATGATGACTCACACTTCTTGACAACCTTGCAGCAAGACTGGGGCTTTCAGGAATTAAAGTATCAATTCAAGCTGTTTCCTTTGTATGTGCAGATAATGGGTAGCATGTTTAGGTCTCCTCAAGGGATGCTCTCAGCTTCGGGATCCAGGAGTGCCTTTCAGACCCAGGTGCCCGCTGCAATCACATCCTGGCTCTAAACTGGAGTGAGTCCTGCTGCCTGACAAGTCCTGGACAAAGGCAACACAGCACCTCACCTGACTTGGGTAACAGGAGACTCAGACCTCAGGGCACTCTTCCTCCCCATCAGATAACTTCAGGAATTGAAATCCATTTTAAAATTTACTTACAACTTGTTGTAGGTTACAGTGACTGGCCTGACATAATTCTGTATGACTGTTGCGTTAGTAATGGCAGATTTAAACCACAGCCTGCCACCTTCCCTCCTTTACCACTGCTAACAGGAACAATTTTTTAGAACATGAAATTGCCACGGTAGAATATGGAACAGAGAGCAGAAGGTGGGATGGATGGTGAAGCACAAATTGTGCACATATTTGCACGAGTAGAAAATATCTCTGACCATGCTATTTCTATCCAGCTGCCAAAGATAGGATCCATCCCAGGGAAAGGAAGGAATTATTTTTCTGTTTGAGACTTTATGATCTCATTGCTTTCAAGGAACTGCTTATGTATTCATACCATACAATACATATATATATACTGTCTTTCTATCTAAACTTGTGCACCACAGTCACATCTATGAGAAAAGCAGAGGCTGAAGAGCAAGCAAAAATAGCAATTACACGTTTAATATGTAGGGTTTAAATATTTCATAATAAACAGAGGAAAACAAATCAACCTGACCTGCTCTGAACAAGTCTGTCTCTCTAGCCAGGATCCTAATGCCAAACATGAGGGATGAAGCACACATTTAGGGGTTAGATTTTCAGAAGTGCTAAGTAGCCACAAATTCCATTAAGTAAGAGATGTGTAACAGCCTTCAAAAGTAAGCTACTTGTATTTAAGTGCTTTGATGAAGATTTAGCAATTTAACTTCATTAAACCAATTTTTAAGGTTTCATTTACATAGCAAGGGCAAACTATCCCAGTTTCAGGAAGACACAAACCTGGACAGAAAGACATTAAAGGTATTGCTCATCCTCTGAGCCGAGCAGATGGGGTGGCCTGTGCAGGGTCCTTGCCTGGTCCTAGGCAAGTGTGTGGCTGTGGGACATGAGTGGTTGACCTGGGCAGTCACCGGGAGAAGAGACAGGAGAATAGCTCATCATCAAAGAAAAGAAACACTCAAGATGCCAGTGACAGCCCTGCATCTCTGCGCAGGTTGCAGCTGAGGTGCTTTGTTTCCCTCTACTGGTAAAATTTCAAATGATCTTTTAAAAATGATTTCTGCAGGAGGTTTTCTGCTGGAGGTGTCCCAGGTCCACCATGCAGTGCTTTGCTTGTGAGCCCTACTCAAACCGCTGTCATTCTTCCTAAATCCGCCCTTTGGCTGAGATCTTTGCTGAGTGCTGTCTTACAACCTTGTCTATTCAATGCTGTTGACTTCAGGAGAGTTGGGCAGGACTTTAAATTATTACGAAGTATTTCAAAGTGATTTATGGGTATCTGGAAAGGCTTCGTTGATTTCTCAGCATGAAAGCCATAATGCAACACTGAAGCTATTCTAGGCAGCTTAACAAGTCTTTTAATGAATTGCTGCTCCTTGCTTGTGTTCAGAAGCCAGAACAGAGGTTCTGTTGTTGGAAAGTCTCAAGATTACAAGGTGGTAAGAAGATGTAGTAATTGTACACATTGCACTGAGTGCATTATCCAGGTATTTTAATTGCTTGGCTAGACCACATGGCCCGCAGCTGGCTCCAGTAAGACTTCATGCATGATCTTCTATTTGCAGATGCCAGGGAAAACATCAGTGTTCATATCCATTAGTGGCCTCTGGAAGTGTGCAAAATTACTTTGAGAAGGCGCTTTCTGAGCTTTCACAGAAAGCATCTTAAAGACACATGGATTTCCCATCTTACAAACTTCAGACACCTTGGAGACTTGCAGGATTTTAATTCCCTTCCACACAATCTCCCAGATGCCAGAGGATTCTCATGGGCTATCCAAGCAAGTGCAGTTTTGATCTGTCATAGCAGTAGCAGGGGTGATGTTTTAAACTTAGAATACATTTCAGTTTTTCCATATGAAATAAGAACAAATTAACTCCAGAAAAACTAATTTATGGCAATATTTACTCAAATAGAGAAGTGTCAGGGTTGTTCTTGAAACATCCAATCATTCATGGTCAAGTACTTCAATTTAATATGACTAATAGATAGATTGAGCTATTGGACATGTCTTGGCACAAAGTGTGTTGTAAGCAACTTCAGAAGAGCCTTCAGCAAACTGGCAGATGCCTTGAGTGAAACCATAGCTAATGCCATACCACCTGGTGGGTCTTCCAGAGAGTAGGAATTTAAATTAAAGAAAATTAAGGGAGAAGGAGAGGAAATTGAGTGCTCTGAGGCAAACTTAGTCAGTTTTGATATGTTTAATGATGGCTTATATTTGCCATCTTTAAACCAAATACTTCTGCACTGCTGAAGTTAGATGAAAATGAATTTTGTCTGCTTACACTGCCCTCAACACCCCACTTTCTGAACACACATGCAGACTGTCAGTGTAGCCAAGAAAATGTGTGTTTCACTGAAGCACTAAATCCAAGCTGCGTTGGAAAGTTGTTAATAGTGTATATTAGTCTGCAACTTCAATCAATGTTGGAGGAGGAACTTGGTGGAAAGTAACTGCCCAAATCAGCCTAATCTCTACCACTGAAGATAATGGGATTCTGGTGACATTACTCTGACATTAGCTGGAAGATCATGACTGTCTGCAAAAACTGTGGGCATAATTTAGCTTTCTTCTGCACTGTTGTTAATGTGCAAGAAAGCGTGAGCTCAGATGGATGAGCTGATCTCTGTTTGATTTGCAGGATAAACCATTAGAAGAAAAAACAATCATTTCATAGTAAACTGAGCACAATTAACAGGCATTTGGGGACAATAGACATTTTTCCAGAGACACTTCTGAAAGCAGAAAGGGCCACAATGGCAAAATCACATGATTTAGAAATTCTCTAGGGAGCACAGTGTGAGAAAGAATGGGTCTTTTTGTTAACCCTCGGTAAATGACGAGAAAATGGGCAATTTCAGATCTCATTGCAATTTGGAAATGAGAAAGCTGAGTGATGCTGGATCATACATCTCATTACTCACAATTTCTCAGTATTCTATAATGTATTTTGCTTGGCTGGAAGCCTTCATTTTTGTACTTTTCCCCGACTGTGATCTTAATGAACACAAATGCTTTAATCATGTTCTTGCCTGATTCTGCTCCTTCCCAGGGATCAAACATTCACACAGTGTGATCAAACCTTATGCAGTTAGAGGGAAAGGAGGCACCAAGTCTTTTCTGGTTAACATTATGTGATCCCAAACATACCTGAGTGAAGCATCCAGATCAAAAATCCCTGATGAGAAGTGCAAGACAGCAATCATACTTTCAATACACATGCAGTAGGTTAAAACTTCTTTTTCTCCATCCATTTTTCTTTATTGCTTCTGTGTTTTGATGCATGGAAATTTAACATAGATTTCTATTAGATCAGGAAAAAGACAATTTGCAGTTTGAATTTGTCACAGATCTGAAGACTTGGTGGGTGGATATGCTAAGAATCATGTGGTCTTGTTCTCAGTTTGGCACTGATTTTCCATATATCTGGGACCAAGTCTCTATTTCTGTGTCTGGAGAAAGACTGGATTACCTAACCTGTCTATAAAGTGCTTGGTGCTAGGGGGAAGAAAAGAGGTAGTAGGAGCTAGTGTTCTCTGCCTTTCAGTAACAGTAGAATCATAAAATGAACCTAATGAAGGAATTTTGTGCCCAGGACTTGAAGGCCTCTTTAATCTATGAAGAGGAGGGCAAAACTTTTATTCTCTTTAATGGTTTGCTATTGGACCTATTCTACTGAATGTTCAACAAAACTTCTATAAAAAGTGGTGGAATTATTATTCCACTGTTGACTAAAAAAAAAAATGTGGGGGTCTATTTGTGAGAGAGGAACCTCAGCTCTTAATCAATGCAGATTACTTGCTACCATCAGCATAGTCTAGACTGTGATTCAAATGGCCAAATTAAGGTGCCTGCCAGGCTCCACTGGATGTGTTGCCTCAGTACAGGTACCAAATGCTGCTTTAGAAGCCCTAAGCACCCCAGTGCAGAAGGATTTGAGTGCTGTGTAACCTGTGCCAACCCCACACATCTCACACCCCTCGAGAACCCCCTGGTTAGCTCAATGAACTGAGCCCAGAATCCCCACTAACAGTGGTGAGAAGAGCACTGCACCACCACTCCCTTTGAAGTCAGTGACCGCTGTAGTGCTGACCAATGCTGAATTCACAGCAAAAAGCAAAGAAGAAGTAACACAACCAACACTCCCTGCTGAGAACAAAAGCATTGAGAAAGAACCCTTTACAAAGGGTTGCCAAGAGAAGGTTGAGCTCATCCCCCCACCTCAGGGATGACAGAATCAGCTGTACCAGTGCCACACTGGACTGGTGTCAAACAACTGCAACCTGCCCTTTGTGCTAGACAGGTTTGTTGGGTGACTGCTGGTGCTGCTGTTGAATTACTAATCAAAGGGCACAATAAACTTCAGTTCAGGACAGGCAGCAGATGTCCTACAGTCAATATATCTGCTCATTTGATGAGTTAATCTTTGATCACTTCAGTCTGGTACATGATCTAATTATTTTTGCACCTTGCAGTCACAATTTCATTTAGTCCATGTCTCCCTGTTCTGCCAAAGGAAGCTTCACATAAGACAGCAGAAATCTTGATAAATTCTAGATACAAAATTTCTGTTTCTTCTCCTTTACTCACAAGACCAATCATCCAGAAGAGATGTGGATTAATGTGACAGATTGTCCCTGGCAAATGCATTTTATCTGTTACTAATTTTCATGCTTTCAAATGATTCATTTATTCTAGAAACTTTTTTCAGAATTCGAAGTTTAAAAAACCCTGTCCTATAATGCTGACTTTGGCTGAAGTTAGAGTTAAATTTTCTTCCTAGTAGCTGGTATGGGGCTGTGTTTTGGGTTTGTGCTAGAAACAGAGGTGACAACACAGAGATATGTTAGTTACCACTGAGCAGGGCTTATGGAGTGTCCAGGTCTTGTCTGCTCCTCACCTCACCCTGCCAGTGAGTGGGCTGGGGATACATAAGGAGTTAGGAGGGGACACAACTGGGACAGCTGATCCCACCTGACCCGAGGGATATTCCATACCCTGTGGTGTCATGATCAGTGTACAAGTCTGGGGGAAGAAGCAAGTGGGGGATGTTTGGAGTGGTGGCATTTGTCTTCCTGAGCCACTGTGATGGAGCCTGGCTTTCCTGGAGATGACTGAACACCTCTCTGACCATGTGAAGCAGTGAATTAACTCCTTGTTTTGCTTTGGTTGCACGCACAGTTTTTGCTTTACCTGATAAACTGTCTTTGCCTCAACCCATGAGTTTTTATCACTTTTACCCTCACAATTTCCTCTCTCCATCCCTCTGGACATAGTGAACAAGTGGCTGCTGGGGCCTAGTTGCCAGCTGTGGTTAAACCACAACACTAATAATTTACTTGTCATTTTTTTCTTCCTTTTTTTAATTTCAGGAACAAATCTTACTGAATAAATTTAAATATTCTGTTATAAAACCAGTTAGGGGAAGTCAAGGCCATTTTCTTAGGGAAGTGGTTGTGCCAGTACTCTATCATATTTACAGAAACTGAAAACAAATTCACATGAAAAGCAATTTACTGAGAAAAGTGTGATCTGGAATATATTACAAAAAGCTTTAACACAAATGAACTTGCTATTTAATGTGTTTGGAGTAATAGGGAAATGTGTAAGCTCAGCTGGCCGCTGTCTTATGCAGGATTTGAAAGTCCTGTATTGTTTTTAACAGTATAAATGGGAATAGAGAGTACTAAAAGAGCAAAACATAATTGGACTGGCTTTGCCAGCCACTTTGCACCATATAATCTTCCATCTAAAAACCCAAATAATTTTATTCACATAGATTGTATGATGTACCAACAACAAGGCAACTGCTAGAATTACTTTGCTTATATAATGTCAGTGGAGTCTGTGCTAAAACCACAGTCAAATCCCATGGTATTTTTGAGACAGACCCACTCCAAGCTGGTCTGAAGTACAAGAGTCTGGGGTTTTTTTTAACCCTAACTACAATTTCCAGTGATTTGGGGAAAAGAGCTCAAGTTCTGTAACTGGGCATGTGAGGCCTTTGGGACAAGTGTTCCATTTCTTCTGGTGGCTTGTACATACCTTTGCACAGTGGGGCATCGGTGTGAGAGGAACCTCTGAGTGTTGTTGGTAACACAGCAGAGGGCAAAGCCCTGGCACCCTTCAAGGGGATTCCCATTACTCTGCTTGCTCATAGCAGCCTTACAGGCATCACTCACTAGGATATATAAACACGCAGAAAGCTATAAACTCCATCTTGGGAGGACCTATGAGAGAGCTGTTTGTGTGTTAATCTTTCATAAGGGAAGGCTAAGGAAATAACATTCTCCAGCTCTAGCAACTCTCGTGTGGGTGAGACTGCAGCAGTTTGTGTTAACATATCCCTCCTGGAGAGTTCACACTACATAAGAGCGTGCTGACAGCTTTTTGCAGGTGTACATAAGAGAGGACAGATTCTTTGAACATTCAGGAAGATTTTGTTTATACCGAATATTATGCACCATGCTCTCACATGTTTATCATTGTAAACTCATCTTGGGGGAAAACCTCCTCAAAACAAAAATATTAGGATATAGAGAAAATATTGTCTTTTTTTTTTTTCAGACCTAAGGAGTTTGTCACCATGGAGATCCTCCTGTTTTCTTCAAGAATGATTCAAATCTTACAGATGGAACATATGTGATAGAAACAAAACAATATCACCAAGAATTAAACATTTCAGAAAGAGGGTTTTGAGCACCAATCAACAGCCACATACTGTTCATGTAGAAAAAATGTGCTTCCACTTTTTTCTTTCTAATGTTAAATAACTGAAGGTTTTATTTCTAAACCTACCCGGATTTTGAGGAACTTGTGACATATGAGCCGAAGGCTGGAGTATTTCACTGTTATGTTGTAGTTTTTTACAATGAACTACTCTTCTAAGAGCTAAAGTACCTTAAGCACACAATGAAGCTAAAACTCCTTGAAAAGCTTGGGTTTAGTATTACTTATGCAAGTACAGTTTTTAACTGAAGACAACCAAATTGTGCATGAGATGGAGCCAAGTGCAGAGCAAGGTGGTTTGTCAGCAAGCCCCTGGCTGCCCCTGCAACAGCTGGAGGCACTGAGCACAGGGAAGCTGGAGAGTGCTCAGCTCCAAAGTGCTGGCACCCCTGGAGTTGTGTCCTGATGGCCAACGGCAAAACTGCAGCTGCAGGAGCACGTCTGGAAAAGAAGAAAAACTAGGTATGCTACTATTGTCTTGCCTCCTGTGGCACATCAGACTGTGCTGCTCCACTTTAGTCACTGCTCAGCTTGCAGAAATGTATTTTTAAATAAGCGTGGAAGGCATTGCAATGACAACTAAGGACAAACCAAATTAGTCTGCAAATGCATGACAGAGTTTCTTCCAAGCCTGCCTTTCTGCTATGCAGCCCACCTGGCTTTCTGGTCTGTGGCTGAGGCAGAGCTGAGCCCTCTCCTTCATTACTTCCTCCACCAGTATTGCTGTGATGCCAACCTGGAGCTCTGGTCTGGTACTGCCAGTTGTGCCACAGATGCAATGGGGGCAGCATAGTTCCCTATGTACTGTACAATTTAGGGAAGAAAAGAGCCTGCTGTGCCTTGTCTGTCAGAACAGCTGTTCTTCAATCAGACTCCTGAGAGGGAGAAACATCCTTCCTGTCAAACACCATTGTATGTTGGTGGAGAGGGAGAGAAAATGCAGCCCCACACAATGTTCATTAGAGCAGTGCAGGTCTAAGAGACATAAATCTGGGTATAGATGACCCAGTAATGAATCAAAACTCCTGCAGCCATATAACAAAAGGTATAGAGGCATGTCCACCCACCCTTGTGAAAGCACACACTTCACACCTGATGGGGTTTGCTGTCAGCCATTGTAATTGCACACCAGAAAAGGCATTGCTTGTCCTTCTACAACACATCAAAAGGCTGGATGAAGCATAAAGTTGGAACAAATATCCTGATGTGCTCAGGCTAATCTAATAGAAGGGAAATTGGGTATTTACTCTTAGTCAGAATCAGATTTATCCTGCTAGATGATGTGGTATTACCAGTGTGGAGCTGCAAGGATAACAATGAAATCTGGTGACCCAGGCCCACAAGAAGCCTGGGTAAGTCCATGGCCCATGGGGCTAGGAAGCCTCACAGAGAACAGGAAACCATAGGGTGCCATTCAAGTGGGACAGACTATCTTGTGATGGCTTTACTCTAGGAATATCCAAAACACAGCCTAGATGCTGAGATAGAGCTCTGCTTGATTTTTTCCTTCTTTCTTGGTTATTCTGATAATAATGCAAAGGAAAGCTCCAAGGTACTTTCATTATGAGTGAACAAAATAACTATTTGGAGAATCTAAATTACTTCAAATTCAAAGTGTGGCAAATAATCTACTAAGGACAATGCAGGAAACTTGAACTGAAAACTTAGCAACATTTGTACTTACTATACATGGATTTTGAAAAAATATGAACTAAAAAATCACTGCAGTTAAGAGATTTGCTATGAAATTCATGAAGACAAAGCAAGGCTTTCTGTAAATTCAAGAGGTCATCTTTGTGATAGTCAGTAATCTGGTTGTACTGGAAATGGTGAGTGATATCACTTAACATCTCTTTCATGAGTCCAAGTTTTTTTGTGTTCTTCTCCCTGGGTTGAAATGCTTAGAAAAAAAAATTCACATGATAGTTCTATTTTACATGTAGTAAAAATGTGTAAGAGAGATTATAATGTTTATTTTATCAGAGAGGAACCTCCTTACAATCTGTTTGTATAAGTCTATTTGAGTTGATAACACTCGGTCTGTTGCAGTCAGTGCTCTGCCCTTGCAGGCACCAGAAATATGCTGTCTACAGCAATGTCACCTTCAGGAGTACTTAGAAAAGATTTGCCTGAGCTAGGCTCAAAATGACTTGACCTACTTGCACTTGCTACCTCTTCTGAAAAATTATTACAGAATTCTTCTTCTCCATGAGCTGGAAGCAGCCCTCTGATATCCAGCCAGGACTCACCTGCAGCCAGTTTCCCATTTAGAAGAGCTCTTCTTTATCTTTTGTATTCACACTCTGTACCTTTTTCGCATCAGATGTTCCCTGAAGTTGATTTATGGGAATTGTACACAGTATTGCAGCTAACTTCTCAGCAAAGGCCAATAAATGGGTGCTAGTTTGGAGGGCTATACATGGGTAGTCTCTAATCTTTACCCTGTACTGATTGCGAGCAGCTCCCTTTGCACCAAGAGCCTCTTGCCATATTTTTCTTTTTTTGTTGTTCAATTTCTAAGTCAGTTTGATATTTGGCAATGCTTACTTCTTCCCAGTACTTCTTAACCAAGAAGAAATTGCATGCTTTGCTGTTTATGACTTCCTTTCACTCTCAATAAGCTGTTTCCTTGCTCACAATAATTTTTTTTTAATTATAATTTTTCATCCAATTGACCATGGACATCTTCCTTTTGGTAAGAATATAAACTCATCAGAGTTAACATACATAGGTTTTATATCTTTAGAGGAAAGATAATCTCAGCCTTTTCCACAGGCAAGCCCTTTGATACTTAAAGCCATTAAATAACTCCCCTCATTTTATCAAAGCCCAACTTTTTGGAATTAGTGAAAATGCTATTCCATAAACCTGTTTGTGTGCATATATCTGAAAAATTCAGATTATTCAGTTCAAAGTTAATTTCTCTGCCTGGAAATCCTGAAAGGTCCCTCCTATTTTCAAAAATTCCATCTGGTAGAAAAAAAATGTATTGACTAGCACATATTGGAAAACATACATCTGAGCATTGTTAGCATTTCCAGTCCAGACTATTACTTAAAAGGAAGAGGTGTAGGAGATAATTTCAGACATCCTGTTGTGGCTTGGAGTAGCGTAACAGTGCTTTGGAGCATCAAAAATTAATAAGCTGTAATATCCTGTTCCCCTCTAAACTCTGGTGCTATTGCCTCTGTGAATATTTAAATTATTTCTCAGAAACCTTAAGCAGTTTGGACTCTATCACTTCACTTAGCATCTTTCAGGAGATGCTGGGATTTCAGAGGGATCCATACATAAAGGACTTTCTTTTCATGCTGCCTCTTTTCCAGTTGAGATTGAAGGCATTGCAATGACATCTATTGGCTTTTTTCATGGATACCTGCCTGAAGCAAGCCAGGAATGACCTTACAAAGCGAGGGTGTGTTCTGAAGCTGTATTGTGCCCTCTCCACAGCCTTCAGACACATAGAGTCTACCAGGTCTCTGCAGTTTGTAGCCCAGTGTTGTGTGCACGTATTTCCTGGGCTGCCAGAATTCCCACACCACGGCACCTCTGCTGTTGTGTCTGCCTGACCACGGCAGTCCCCCAACTCCCTGCATTGAGTTTGGTGCCTTTGTTTCCATAACAGCAAGCTTTCTTCACCTATAAACTCTCTAAGGAACCCTAACTGTCCTCTGGCTAATCCAGGCTGGCATTCCTGGCCTTTTCTGGTAAACCATAGTTCCTTCTTGGAAACATCATAATGGGAGCTGTTTCTAATTGACTTTAGTAAGGGAAATGTTTCACCTGCTGGTTTCCCCTGCTCTGCCTTCCTGCTCATAGAGTACTATGATCTTCAGCACTTTCCTTGTGCTGTAGCCATGCCATTTCACAATGTTCCACCTCTGGCTGGAGCTGACCAATAAAAGGGCATATTTTGGTTTACAGTGTTGGCTGCTGAACCTGGTGTTAGGGATAAGAACAACGGGCAAGCATTTCATTAAAATTTCATTGAAATATTTTGGTTTTCTAGAGTTCCTTAGGGCCTGAAGAGTGTAAAACATAGTTTAATCTCTTCTGCTGGCTAATTTCTACTAAAATTCCTGATGCAGATGACATTCTTTTGCAAGCTACAAAACATGAGCCACAGGAGCTGGAGCAGGAGATTGGTATGGGAGCTGGAGTGAGTGATCTGATCACAGGCAGGAGGGGAATGGATTTGGGGTCAGCAGCAGTGAGGTCCACACATGGGTAGGCTGGGGTGGAAACTTTAGCTGCTGGAATGGGGGTGGCAGGAATCAGAGATGCAGACCAGCAGTACAGGATGGCTGATTTCTGTGGACTGAGGCTGCTGGATCACAGTTCCCATGAGAACCTTTCAAGCTAGAAGGGTGCTCATGGGATCTAGAAAGCCTTGTGATGGGGAAATGCGGGCACAGACACATCAGGGGTTGTCTTTCTCTTCTCACACCATGCTCTTAGAGGCTCCAAGGGAGCATCCAACTCCCACAGCTCAACTGCACCCAGTTGACCTGAAAGACAGACTAACAGTTCATGGGTTTTTTTCTATTACTAGGTAGGGAAAATGGGCTGAGGGAGTGGAAGCAGAAATGCCCCCAGTCTGTGGGCTTCTTTTGGGTGGAGCAGTACCAATGAAGACAGGGCATTGACAGGTAGGACACTCTAGTTACTTCAGGACCTGTGCTGGAAGGTGGGTCTGGGGTGTCAGGAAAGTGTAGGGTCCTAAGTGTCTACCCCTCAGCTACAGAGGAGCCTAAGCTGGGTGTTTCCCAGCAGGGTATCTGTGACCAGCATGATACTGGTATTGGGAAATACCTGTCTGGTTCCCTCACTTTTCCAGATGCCACCTCTGTGTCCAGTATCTCAACCCAGCAATGACCAGGCTGCCCCAAGTACAGTGTCACTTACAGCTGAGGCTCATGTATGGCTGATCTCTCAAGCAGCCCATGGTGGTACCATGTCCATGACCACCCACTCCCTGTGAGGACTGTTTTTAGGACAAGCTGCAGGCTTGCTCTCCATTGCCTTGGCTTTCAGTTCCTTGGGTAGGCGGCAGTGACGGCTGTGCTGCCTGAGTCATTCTCTGTGGGCATTAACTCAGCTCTGCAGGCCTGGTGGCATTGCCTAGCCCTGGCTCAGCACCAGCTCTGGTGAAGAAGACCCAAAGGATGGGACTGCCTAATGAGAAGGTGCCTGCGGAGCCTGCTGGCATCCCAAGAAGGGTCTGGCAGGGTCATCCTGCAAGCAGAAATGCAGGACAGTTCATAGCTAAGCTGTGTATGTGGGCAGCGTGTTTCCTTTTGGGAAGGATGGATGCAGCCACAGGTAACACAGCTCAACAGGTACCAAGAAGTGGCTGTGTGACTAGGTGATTGGCAAGGCATAAAATAAGGACAGTTTGCACTGCACAGACCACTTGGTAGCCAGGATTAGAATGTAAAAGGTCTATTGATAATCAAACCAAATTCTTGGGTAGTTGTCAAATTAAAAATATAAGGTACCGTTAGGAGAAAGCAATAAAATAGTTCATGAGTGTAGGGAGAGTCTCTCCCAGTGACTTATTTTCATACCATACACAGACTTTTTAAAAAGCAGTAGAATGAAACCAGCATTTGAAGCTGCCCTCTAGAGACTTTATTTGAATGTAATATATTTCAATTATTGTGTATTCAAAGTTTCCATGCTAATATACAATCTGCAGAGACTTACGTGTTGGTTGAAATCTGAGCTAAATTAATATAATCTTTTCATTATTTTTTTAAAAAAGGAGAAATAATCTACTTGGCTACAAGTAGAATATTGAGTAGAAAAGAGACAGAATAACAGAATGATTTTGAAAGCAGCTCTTAGAGCCAGTTGCTCAGAGCCAGTGCCAGAAAATAAGGAAACCTTCTTTTATTAAACATGATTGCTGTGACCTTCTCTGGTTAACCTACAGAAAGGAAAATGAGATGTACACTGTGTTTGATTTGTTATTACAGTCAGGCTAGTTTTTAGAGAACCTGTAGAAGCTGAAATGTTTATTTTGATTTATTTTTGCCTTGTTTTTGCTCAAAAGAGTAAAACCAAATGCAACATCTTTTAGGACTGCACATGTGCACTCATTTCTCTTTGAGTACTGTGACTGTGACCCCTTATCTCACCTCCTTTGTGAACATCACAGCTATGCCTGTCCCTGCCTCCCTCCTTCCAGGTTTAGATAGACAGGCTGTGCAATGGGTATTGAGCATTGTCCTCTTCTCAGTGCAGATTGGAGCTGTACCTGACCCTTGAGGGAAGGCTGGTAAGGTAAGCTTTCTCTTATCCTTCTTGTTCTGAGGCAAGCACCACTTAATCTCCCCTGGGGATTGCATAAATGAGATGGAGAGCAGCAATTTGATGTATTTATGTGCAGCAGAGTCAAGAGGCCCCCATTGTGCCTGGGATGCACATGAACAGAGCTCCAGGGAGCTCCTGCTGTGGGGCACCACAGGGACAAAACAGACCAGCAGTAAGACCAGGGGGACAAGGACAATGCAGGCATGTGTGCGCTTTAGCATTCTTGTCAGCCTCAGAGATTTTTGCAGAGGTACACTAATGTATGCAGCAAAATCAAGAGCATAAGAAAATTCCCACAGAATGCAGACTCGGTGAGCTAATTGTGGATTAGGTCATTTTCTATGTGCCTTCCAAGATGACTGCATATGCCTAATTAAGATGCCTAATGTATTTTGTTTATCCTAAATGGTGATGGAGGAGGAAGGTTATTGGTCTGGTGTCCAGGGCGTTGGCAGGGCTGACTTTTATGTGGATTGGAATTAAGCAGGCTTTCAGTTTCCAAGGAATAAAGTTACCCACAAGGCTCAGTCACACAATTACTTTAAGGAACAGTGAAATTGCTGAAAACATTTTCTGGAATCGTTAGGTTCCACTGATTCATCTTTCTGTATTATTTCTTGACCCCAGGTCTCACTTCAGGAAAAGTAAGCATTTGACTGTTATTGAAAATGAGGTTATTTAAAGAATAAACTAATTACAGAATGTTTGAGGAGGGAATGCACCTAGAGATTATCTAGCCCAAACTCCTGTTCAAGCAAAGCCACCTGAAGCTGGACGCCCAGTACCATGTCTAGATGGGGTTTGAATATCCCCAGGGATGGTGGCTACACAACCTCTCAGAACAACTTATTCCACTGTTGGATCACTTGTAGAAACACATATTTCTGTATTTCCAGTTGTTCCCATTACCTCTTGATCTTCCATGTAGCATCAGTAAGAAAAGTCTGGCTTTGTCTTCTTTACTGTCTCTCAGCATTGGGCATACATTTATAAGGTCCCCCTGAGCCTTCTCTTGGCTGAACAGTCCCAGCTCCCTCAACATTTCCTCATACATCAGGTGCTTCAACCTATTAATTATCTTCATGGTCCTTCAAGGGACTCTGAACCAGTATACTCACACATCACTTGGATTGGGGATCCCAGACTAGGACACAGCACCCTGGGTGTGTTTTACCAGGGCTGAGCAGATGGGAATGATCACCCTCCTTGCCCTGCTAGTGACACTCTTCTTAGTGAGCCCAGGAGGTGACTGGTAATCTTTGCCACAATGGTACACTGCTGTCTTATGGTCGGCTTGGTGTCCCCCAGGATGCTCAAGTTCTTTTCTGCAAAGCTCTTTCCAGCTGGCTGATCCCCAGTGTGTTCTGGTGCTTACTGTTATTCCTCTCAAGGGGCAAAGCTGGGCACTCCTCTTTGCTGAACCTGTTGAGATCCCTGCCATCCCCTTTCTTCAGCTCTTGAGGTCCCTGAATAGCAGCACAACTAGCTGGTGTATCAAACTCTCCTGCCCATTTTGTATCCTCTGCAAACTTGATGAGTGAGGATTCTGCCCCATCTTCAAGTTCTTTAATGAAGTTGTTAAACATATTTGACCTAGTACCCTGGGGTACTCCACTAGGGCCTGGCCTCCACCAGGACTTGAGTCAGTGATCACAAACCTCTGAACTTAGCAGTTCAGAGTTAGTTTTCAGTCCATCTTAGCACTCAGATATCTAGTCTGAACCTCATCAGTTTGTCTATGGAAATACACTTGAATAAAATCAGAGTAAACAAAGGCCACAGCTCTCTCCTCATCCTCCAGTCATCTCATCTTAGAAAGCCATTGGGCTGGTCAAACATAATTTTACTTTCATAACCCTAATAAATCCATGCTGACTTCTTCCAGTCATTATATTCTTCTTCATATATTTGGAAATGGTTTCCAGGATTACTTGCTCCATTTTCTTCCTAGACATTAAGGTGAGGCTGACCAGCCTATAGATCCCAAGACCTTTTTATCTTGCTTTTCTTGAAGATAGTAATGATATTTGCTTTCTCCCTGTGCTTAGGTGCTTTTCTTGATCACCACAGCCTTTCAAGGATATTTGAGGTTGGCCTTGTAGCTATAATTGACCAGCTTCCTCAGCACTTGTGGGTGACTCCCATCAGTCCCACATTCTTCTTTATGTCTAGTTGGTTTAATTGTTCTCCGAACTGGTTCTCCTCCAGTAAGGGTAACTCTTTTTTGTTTCAGGCATTCTGATGAGTATCAAGAGACCAGAAATTGCTGAATGTAGACCTTACTGGAATGACCAACACAAGGGTGCTATTGGGTACATCAGCATCTTCAATGTCCTTTGTCACCAGATCCCCTTCCCCCTTCAGCAGTAGCCCCACAGTTTCCCTTTTGTTGCTGATAAACCTGTAGAAGTCCTTCTTGCTGTCCTTCACATCTGTCGTCAGATTCAACTCCAGGTGGGCTTTGACTTCCCTAACCCCATCTCTGCACACTCCAACAATGTCTCCATATTCCACATGGGTGCCTGACCCTGCTTCCATCTCTTGTGTGCCTTTTTTTTGTGTTTGGGTTTTGCCAGGACCTCCTTGTACATCCATGCAGGCTTCCCGATGCCTTTGCTTAATGTCCAGCATGTCCTGCAGGGATGGACTGTTCTTGAGCTTTCAGGGGGTGATGCCTGAAAATCAACCATCTTCTCTGGACCCCTCTTCTTTCCAGGACCATAACCCATGGGATCCTTCTAAGTGTCCATCTGAAAATGTTGACCTCTGCTCTTCTGAAGTCCAGGGTTTTAGTCTTGCTTTTTTCCTTCATGACACCACTCAGGATTCTAAACACCACCATTTCATAATCTTTGCAGCTAGGACCACTCCAGCCTTCGCATCCCTGACTATTTCTTCCTTGTTTTTGATTCTGAAGTCCAGCAGATCATCTTCCTTTGTTTTATCTTCAGTCACCTGCCTCAGGAGGTTATTGTCAGTACACTTCAGAGACATCCTGTTTGTGCCCTGCTGTGTTGCCCATCCAGCAGAAATTGAGATGGTTCAAGTCTCCTTGGAGGATTAGGGCCTGTGAATATGCTTATTCCAGTTACCTGAAGAAATTACCTTGGGGGTTTTTTTGCTATTTTGGTGAAGTAGCAACTATTTAAGCAAGGATTAAGAAATTACTTATATCCATTCTGCTTTGCTTTCAGTCTTTTAATGCAATTTTCCAGATTTTTTCATCTTTAATACTCTAGAAAGGAAGGGGTTTGGAAAATTTGAGTAAACTGGATTATTTATGCTTGAGAAGGGAAACCATACACCTCCACCACCACACAAGTTCACTTGAACCTTTTCTTTAACTGTCTTACAGCAGAACAGAGATACAGCAGAAATTTGGCAAAGAAATGCAACACCAGAGAAGATGCATCTCAGTAATTCAATAAGAGCCAGATTCATCACTGCTCAATTGTGTGCCCACCGGCAAGACACTGTCCTTATTTTGTACCCACTTTTCTTGCAGCATCATCATACACATTAAGGAGGCCTTTGCTGTGAGGATTATGGATGTGGATCTTAGAACACAGCCAGCAAATCTGTTGTCTCTCTCAAGGTTTTCCCTTTCTCTGGTTGCTGAAGCTGCTGTTCATTTACTTGAGGCCTTGCTTCAAATTGGAGTGCACTGAGCAAACTAACTTTATGTTGGTTCATACTTGTGTTCTCCCATGTCTCCTGTCTTCTCCTCCTCAGTACCACCTCAGGCATTCTTCCTGTTCATCCTCATGCTTCCCCTTGCACTATGAGGTGTGTAGTGACCAGTGCAAAGGAGAAGCATGTGATCACCATGGGAGCATTAGGAAGAAAAAAGATTAATTCAGCAAGGCAGGGCCAGCCCTGCAGCACCCAACTCCCTTGTGCTTCTCAAGTCGATTGAATCCCTCTTCCAGTGTAGTATAGCAGACCAAGGAAATTTTTTTTGCAAGGTCTTTCTAGCCCTGGGGCTGTATGTTGCACCTACAGCAAAATGTGTATGAGATAAGTGGGCAGTCTGTTGGATAATCACACCAAAATGAAGTTTATAGCATTGATGTGCACAGACAACTTAATACATGTAAAATAAAGAGTGCATGTAAAAGGTAAGTGCTGGCTAAGAAAGAAAATTTTTATGTGAGGAGATGGAGTTTCAAGTGGTTTGTCAGAAGGAAAAGCCTGTGGCTGGCTATGAATGGCCAAATGCTCTTACAGGACAGGTGGCAAGGAGCCAGTAGAAGTGAGAGGTGCCTGTGGTGTTTGACCAAAAGGACCACCCACATGTGCTCTGTGCCAAGTAGTGCTTTACAAACAGGGTGAAGGCAGTGTCTAAAGAAATGAGTTACATAAACCATGGCAAAGTCATGTATGAAAAATCAGTGATGCTAAATGTCAGCTGCCACACATCTTGTGGGGCTCCAGTGTTCAATGTTTCTGGCAGGGCTCAGTATGCTTTCTGGAGCATCTGTAGTCTCATTTAAGCCATCCTGTCCCCAAGAAAGCAGTGGAGACTGCAGCCATGGAGACTCTGTGTTTCACAGCCACTTGCTCTGTTACAGGGACATTCCTGGTGCCCTTCTGACCATAGGCTCAACAGTGAGGTCGGGAGCATCCCAGGGAACCTGGCAACCATGGGTATTGGTGAGAACAAAAACTGTAGTGGTAGTGCCATTATGAATAGGGTTGCTGCCATCTGTTGGTTGAAATCTCTTGGGGAGCTGGAAGAATCCTTG
>JAWWLZ010000001.1:49082070-49102646 GCA_035041345.1 Poliocrania exsul | reverse complement strand
ATAGAATGAGCAGCTCTGAGACATAATAAATGTTCACTCGTTGTCTTTTTCCACAGGTTTGTTAGCCAAATCTACATGCACGAAACTTCCACAGTGAAGGGCTCCCACAGCAACTTACATTGAACCTGTAGCCTCCTGTGTCCCAAATGATCTGGGTGTTAGATGTTAACAGTCACACTGAACATCCCGAGCTGTACAGCAATTTCTTGTGTCCACTGGGCTCTCTCCATGTTTGACTTCTCCCCTCTGCATTCTGCCAGGCTCCATTTGTAGCTGCATGCAACTGCCTGGTAGTTCACTCCCAGAAAATTTCTTACAAATGTTCAGGAATGGCTCCTGAGCTTACTGAAAAGGCAGGATATTTACATTGGGATGTTTCTTGACCTTTCATTGGCAACATGCATGGGTATAAGCACCAAAATTTCTAGCCAACAAACACGTTTCCTTTAGGCTTGCCAAAGTTTGTGTTTGACCTAGGGTGGTGGGTGGTTTGGCTAATTCCAGATTTCTTTCTATGTAGGTTGTGAAGTCCCCAAACCTCTCCCCATGGCTTCCAGTAGCTTGGATGGCTGGGGAATTCTTCCTCATACATGATCTAGCAGTTACTGCTCCTCACACTGCTCAGGTTACACTGCAGCTAGAGGTTTCTTTTGCAGTCCACCTTGCTGGTAGATGCACTGGTGTTTCCTACTAATTTCCACAGACTACAGCATATTTTGAAATTTTAGGGCTTCATTTCAATTTTTGTGTGATGTTTGCCGAACTGGTAGAAATCAAATGGAGGAGAGCCAGTTTTACTCAGTAATTTAGAACTCTCTAGCTGAAATCTTGTTCAAATTATAGGAAATACTGAAGAAAGACTCACATTCTGGAAAGCTGCCTGTGCCTTTCAGCAGAGATTTAAAGGAGAATTAGCTGGCTAGGTTAAACAGTGCCTTCCTTACTCATTCTTGTAAATCATAGTTCTTAACTCTTATTTTGCTTTTTGTGCAAGAATTGCAGGCTGAGGATGTGTTCCTGTAAAAAGCCAAATACATGAGTACCTACAAGACTCATATCAAAATTATTGATGAATATACACTATAGACATGTACACAATGGTTATGATGACATTGATACATAAAAGAGGGCATAATGGACCCTGACCTTCCTTGACCAATCCACTACTCTTTTTCTGGCTCGTTCCTTCATTCAGTTTTGCATGTGGTCCATCTAGCTCTTCCCATGACGAAGCTTAGGTAGGGCTCTTAGGAGGGCTCACCACCCTAAATGTGTAGAAGCACTTTTCTCTCTCATAGACTAACCTACCACTAGTTTGATCATGCTTCCCTGAGTTCTAGTGATGAATAACCATTCTGCAGTCACCTCATCTGCTGCCTTCATGATTTTGCAAATGTCAGTCATAACCCCCAGCCTCCTCCTCACCAGAGGCTTTTTAGTCTCTCCTTAGAAGTTGTTTCGTTCCTTTGATCATTTTAGCTGTCCTGTCTGCCCATTTTTTAACTTCATCACATCTGGAGAGGACATAGCTTAACATCAGTAGGAATGCCTTCTGTTTGGGTTATGCAGTTCAATTCCCTACCTTCAGACACAGTAACACCCTATGAAGTGTGCTTCAGCCTTGCAGTCCCACAGGTCATCTCATCAGGGAAGTGCTTGGCTGTTCCCACCATGTTGCCCGGACCAAATCTTACCATACAGGTCTGCAAGGGCAAGCATGGACCCTGGTCAGAAAGTCCTTTTACCTCTGTGAAAGTTTATGATAAGCATTGGTGAGTTCATCTCCCCCATTCCCTCCTACATAAAGTGACAAGGCATACAAATCGTGTAAAGGCACACAATGGTGTAAAGAACAGACTGACTTTTCTACGATGCCACTGCCCTTCTAAGAGGATAGATGAGTGCAGGACAGTGGCACTGATGTCTGCGTGCTCTTTGGGGGAGGCTCCTCTAAGGGCTGTACAGGAGCGGAAAAGCAGTGCTGCAGCCAGACTGTGGGCACAGCTGCCTCGTTCAAGAGGAAGATGACAGGTTCAGCTGCTAAGGACAGAGGTTCTCTGGGGTGTTTCATAGAATCATAGAATCGTTTCATTTCACAAGGTAATAGCAAAACCAAACTTCAACAGGCCAAAGAAATGAAAAAAACCCAAAACAACCAAAAACCAAAACCGACCAACCAACCAAACAAAAACCAAACCAAAAAAACCAAACGCTCTAAGACCAGGAGAGCACTTGGTGGTTACTGAAGATTTTTCTAGTAAATAGAATGACTAATACGTTTCCTGAAACTCCTGGCCCCCTTCCAGCAGCCAGTCAACTCCCATCACCACTTGACAGTCCTGCTTTGGCTCTGGGTGAGCAGCTGCTTCCAATGCCCCTCAGCAAAAGGCAAAAGCCAAAAGCCAGGGGCAAGTGACCCTCCTGCCCGCCAGCAACATCAAAATGTTCAATATTGCAGAGTACTAGGGGCTCTGCTCAACCTCTGCATGGGGTGTGAGTGAAACTTGTGCAGGAAGCAACTGGTCTGGACTCCAGAAATGTGCCCATGTGAGCCCCTGCCAAGGAGGTCTCCTGAGGCATGGATAATGCCCAGTGTGTGGTTGGGATGCTGGGAAAGGGAAGGTGTGTGGCTAAGCCTGGATCACTGGCTCTCCAGCCCTTCCACTTTCTGTGTAATTCCAGCAGAATCATATCCTGTGCATTTGTACAAGTGTTTCTATGGCACTTGATGCACGGCTTGGACGCAATGGAGAAAAGGAAAATGTGGTTACAAGGAAATAGTAATGAGTTCTTACAGATTACCATTGTCTGACTCAACCCATTAGAGTCTGCATTTTAGAAATAAGGCAAAAATATGCCCATCCTTAGAAATAAAATATAGAAAAAGCAGTACTTATCTATCTGCTTTACTATGGGTACTTGCTGGTGTTGTACTAAAGGTCTTCAGGTGGACAAAAAGAAATCAGTGTCATTAAAAAATACATCTTGCATATAATCTGTTACCCTTGCCCAGGGTCAGAGCTGAGGCATGAGATGATGGGTGAGAAACTAGTGTCTTTACTTGCTCTTGTGTCCCAATGCAACCATGAAATCAAGTTTATTGACACAAAAGAGAGTCCAGTTTTCACTAGAGATGTCAGGTGGATGAAGTCCCTGCTGTGGGATTCAGAAATGGTTATGTCTTCTCTGCACTGCTTGCTGCAGCTCCATTGCCTTCAGCTCACAACAGCACTCAGCTGGAATACAATGGGAAGAGAATCGAGTGTAGAGAAAACACAGTATTTTGAGTCTTGTGGATCTTCTGAGTTTACATTTCTGTTTCTGTAAGAGTCAATCTGCTCCTGGACAGCTTTTGCCTTGCTTGCTCCCCCCCCCAGAACTTCCCCTAAGGAGAGACTAATTCTTGTGGGCTGTGAAAGACAACCCCAAACTGGAAGAGAGACTTCAGCTAACTCAGGAGAAGAGTGAAGACAGGGAGGGGGGATAGAGCTGCATGAGGCATCAACAGTGGGGGAGATTAAAATGGGGCCAGATATGGCTGTGGAAGTGATGAGGGACTGCAGAACCCCACTGACACAACACAGCATGTGCTGTACTAGGCAGCAGTGACAGGGAGGAGAGAGCAACGGCCTTGTTAGCCTCCCACATCTTCCTTCCCATAAATCTGCCTCCAGCTGAAGAAAGACGATGTTCTCACCTATTCCCAATGCTGAGGGTGCCTGTCCTTTTATAAATCTAACCTTGTATCTATTTTCCTGTCCTTGAATGTAAGTAGCTGTGCAACTTTTGGGCATGCCAAGAGTGAAATGGGAGCAGTGTAGAATTTCATGAGGTGATTATATTGCTAATGCTGCTCTTTGTGTTTTCTTTATCTCTCACTTTCTTAGAGGCTTAATATATGCCTGGTACTACCAGGTCCTGTGACAGCACTGCGCTGCAATAGCTCTCTCTGCCTTCCTATAAGGACCTTCTAGACATTAACCAACAGTCCCTCTGCAAGGTTTGAGTTTGTTGTTGGAAGTCATTGCTCTTCCTTCACAATATTTCTTCAATGGGACAACATGGTCTACCATAGCTCTGCCATATCTCAGCATTCACTCAGGGCAATCAGAAGACATTTAGAATAGCTCCATCATTTCATGATGTGTTTCTGCCTTGTGCTGACCCACTTCTCTGTTACTTTGTGTGTTTTTGTCCTGGTTTTGTCTGGGACAGAGTTCATTTTCTTCCTAGCAGCTGGTATAGGGCTGTGTTTTGGATTCAGTATGGGAATATTGTGGTAGGACATTGATGTTTTGATTGTTGCTAAGTAGTGCTTACCTTAAGTCAAGGACTTCTCAGTTTCCCACGCACTGTAAGTGAGGAGCTGCACAAGAAATGAGGAGAGAGCATGGCCAGGACAGCTGACCCAAACTGGCCAATGAGATATGCCACACCACACAACATCATGCTCAATATATAAACTGGAAGGTGTTGATCAGGGCATAGAGTGACAGCTGTTCAAGGATGGGTGGGGCACCAGTCAGCAGGTGGTAAGCAATTGCAATTGTGCCTCACTTAATCTGGGTTTTTCTCCCTTGAGTTTATTGGGCTTTTTCATTATTACTATACTTTACTTTATTTCTATTATTAACTGTCCTTATCTCAATGCGCAGGGGGTTTTTTCCCTTCCCTAATTCTCCTCCCCATCCCATGTGGGTGGAGGGGACTGAGCAAACATGGTACTTGGCTGCTGGCTTGGCTGCTGGTTAAACCACAATAGTTTGTGTATGTGAACCATCTCCAATATAGTGATATACACCTATACACATAGAGTAGATGTAAAGAGTTTGATGAAAGGCAGGTCTGATAATTGCACAAATAAAGTACAGATAATGGAAATAAAATCAATGTACCCAGGCAGGAAATAAGTGAGTCACCAATATGAAATGTACATTACACTACTGACAGGTGTTTTAATATAGCTTGTGAATAAGGGATTTATTTATAAGAAAAAAGCTAAGACAAAACCTCAGAGTCTAATTATTTATCCAGCTATGCAATTATTAGTTATAAATCTCTAGAATGGCTGAGAAAGTGTTTGGGGAAATGCCAAGTCTGGCTCTGTGTGAAATGCTTTTGCTAGGAACTGTGTTATTCCTAGCAATATATTATGGCCAAAGACACCAGAGACTTTCCATTTTCTGGGAGCTCTGCCTTTTTGCAGCAAAAAATGTGTTTTCAGTGATGGCTTTAATATCATGTTACAGGCTTCTGCCACACAGGGGAGGAGGAATGGAGGCAGTTGGGCCTTGCTGGATTAAATGTCTATTATATGGTTGCAAGGGATGGCAGGGGACTGGGTTTAATGGCCCAGGTGGTCCCTTCATATTCTGTACTCATATTCTCTGCTATTCAAATGGTTCCTTGGGGATCTCTGCCTGATCAAATATGAACTGCACTAAATCCTGAGACCTGTTGGAAGAGCACTGACCTAAGTGATATAATATGTGCTGAGGTAGAGGGGGAGCATATGAGTTAGCCAGGCTTAGTTTATCCTACCCCAGCCCCAAGACCACAGTATTTGAGGCACCAGATGGTGACAGGTCCTCAGAAGCAGGGGACATATCTCTGCTTCCCTCCCAGCAACTGCACAGAGAGGTCCTTTGCTAGAAGCTGATTCTGGTTTTTAGTGGTCTCTGAACCTTCCATACAAGGCACACCTAATCCTGGAAAGGCTCCTTGTACCCAGAATCTCCATGTCACTAGATATTTGTCAGTGGTAAAATAATAAACTCCATCATGAATTCAGTAGGGTCTCCTGGCATAATAAGCACAGTACTAGTGCAAGAACTTTGGATATATGTCATAGTTTTATCTGTACCCACATAGATGATAAATATGAAGAATGAGTTATGTCCCCTTGTAGAATTTCCACAGTGCTATACCAGTACTGTACACTATTGTAGGGGTATCTTAAACATACTTCCCACAAATTTCTACTGTGATTTATAAGGAAAGACCAAGAAACTATACCAATAATAACTTTAGACCCCTTGTTAGTGTAAAACATATTACACCAGTCAAGTATAGGAAAAAGCCAAATAGAATTTGCCACCTGGTTTGCAAAACCCCACACAGCAACAGTAAAAAACACTGCCATGTTTGGAATGAAACTTTTGTGAAAAGTTGCCCAACTGACACTTGCCAAGGCCCAGTGCAGACTGGTTTCAACTAAGTTTACAAAGCTGTCCATATGCAGAGGCCTCCTGGGATGTGTAGCTTTCCCAGGCTTGCTACATCTCCACTATAAAACAAAGAGCTGCAACACAGGTTGTGCTGAGAAAATGATTGCTGCATCACCCTATATGCTCTCTCAGCCCAGAAGGGAGGGAAGGAGGGAAGCATCAAGGATCCTGCCAAATGGCCTGAGCCATATTTTCACAGCTGCTGGCACTGGATTTGTTTTGATTTGTTTTGGCTCTTCTGGAGGCACATGTCTGACCAGGGTCTGCCCTTTTTGCTGAAAGACACTGAGCACAGGATGCAGGCGGTGTGAAGGTCCAGGCTTCAAGTGCTTTGGGTGGCACTGTAGGGTGTATGCACCCTCTCTTTTATGCCTTCTGCATGTCTCTCTCTGGGCTGCTCCTGCCATACTTGTTTGAAAAAACCCTGGATAAAGGCAGCACATCAGTTGCAGAATGCCAATTCTTCCACAAATTGAGGTTCCATGATGCCACCCCCACACACATTCACTGTCTTGTGAAAGCTGCAGTGGGACCAGCAGTGTGGCTGTCACGTGCCACCGGTTCCACAAGTGGTAGTTCAGACATGACTTGGCTTCCTACACACTCCAGCGCCCTGTAACACCACAGACTCAGAGCAGAGCTGCTGCCTATGGCTGCATTGCCAATTTTCTAGTTGGCAACAAAGATTTGGAGGGGCAGCACTAAGTCTTATGCGGTCTAAGTCCAGGAAAAGGATGCTGAGCAGCAGCAGTGGAGGGACCTCAGAATGGAAGTGGTGGTGTTTGCCTGTGTGTGATCACCTTGCTGTGTCACAGAGAACAGAGTGATGAGAGGACAGTTGTTGAAAGATGGCATCTTCTACAGCAGAGTGACTCAGGGCATGCATCCCAGGGGTTTTGTCCCATGCTGCTTTCAAGTAATAGCAATACAGGAGATCAAGGCAGGTTTTGCTTGTGTGAACTTCCCCAGGTGGACTGAGGATGCCAGTGGGATGTTTACTTGGTGGGCTGCTGCTCAGCATGACCACAAATCCCAGGATGTGACTCCTCACCCAAGCCTCAAGCACAGTGTTCACATCCATCTCGATGCTGTTACAGTGCTTGAGGCTGTGGCTGTGCAAAGCTCCTCCACAAGAACCATGCCGTGCTCCAGGCCAGCAGAGACATCTCCTCCCCTGGGAAATGTTAGGAGGTGTCTGTTTCTCCACTGTAAGCCCTGGAGCAGGTTGGTGCCATCCAGACTTGAGATTAGTGTGTGACTGATGGACATCAGATGGTGGAGGGAGAGAACAAGCCCTGCTCAGCTATGGTCTTGAGGGCCTGTGCACTAATCTTTCTTTCATTTACACTTCTGAATTTTTCACGCTACATTAATAAAACCCATTTGTACCACACTGTAGTCATTTGCTGAATCTTTTGACAAAGGAATAAATTTGGCAGGGTGTCTCTTAATCCATTTGCAGCATCAGTGCTCTGTTCTTCTCACCTTGCTGGACAGGTATGGTATACTCTGCAAAATTAGCTGGGACCAGAAATTCATCAAAACATAAGATCAGCTGTACTGAGTCAACTCAAAAAATGCATGTTGACATGATCCTATCTATGATGGTGGCTGAGAGCGGAGCCCTGCAAATATGTATAAGCACAGGGCAAACACAGTGACACAAGTCTATTAACTCTGGCTGCATTTAAAAGCAGCATTGAGCCTGCACAGGATGAGCCTGCACTGATCTCAACACCACAACTACCCAGGCATCTTCAAGTGCAACCTCAGCTACACCAGGCTGAACACACCTCACAGACACAGATAAACACAACTTCCCACCTTGCATTTAATCTTGCAGAAGTCTGACTTCTCAGACTGTTTCTGCAGGCAGCTGTTACACACAGAAATGAGTTGTCTTCTGCCATTCAAGGGGGTGGAGTGGCTCATTAAAGATTTGCAAGTGCTGGAGCTGAAGCAAAGGTGGGGATGAGACACCAGGACCAGGACTGGGAAAGCAAGGGTTAGGAAAAGAACACGAAGTTTAGAAACATCTCCTTCCAGTGCCTGCAAGGTATGAAATGTGCCCAGTGGTGTGTGAAGCCACACAGCATTACCATGTGATGTGCAACCTCACAACTCAACCTTCACTTGTCACTCTTTATTTGCATGGCAGCAGCACATGGGAGACCCAACCAGATGCCCTCATGCCCCTCAGCAGTGCAAAACGTTACCCTGGAGAAGCCCTGCACATCACACAGCTGTCAGTGGGTCTGGAATGCCCATGGCCACACAGATGCACATTGTGCCCAGGGCCTAATGAGTCCTAGGATTGAGGCCCTGATGATATCCTGCTGTTTTAAATTAGCACGTTGAGAACTCTGTCATCTGGAAACTCCTCAGACCACATAGTGCAGGGGAAAACCAGAATATGTCACAGGGCATCTTGTGACGGCAAAGGGAAGAGAGGCAAGGTGTGATTCAGTGTGCCACATCAGCCCACCATGGAGGGAGTGGTGATGCAGGACACTAAACACCTTGGAGGCCAGGGCAGCTTCTTCCAAACACATTTTACAGGGAAACACTGGAGCTGGGTGTCACTGAGGTGCAAACATGCTAAGATTTGAGCTCTGGGCTTGCACCACCTGAGAACTGTCTGGCTCAGGCTGTTGTATGCAATTCCCCAGGGAAGTGGTGGTTCCAGTGGGATGGGACTTGTAGGGCACCTCATGGGAACAAACAGCCTGCTGGCTCAGGGCACCTCCCCGTGGAGGCTGGGCTGTGAACAGGTAGAGGTGTATCACTGCTTATCCACCCTTCTGCTTTTCTTTTCTGCCATAGCAGACTGTTTCTGAGGCAGTGCAAACTGTGTGTGAACAGGAAAAGTTACTTTTGCCAAGAAGTTGGAGCTAAAGTGTTATTAACAACCTCTTTAAATTTGAGCAAGTCTATGTTGCTGCCAGCCTTGTCAGAAGGGCTACATCCTCCTATTTCAGTCAGAAAAAAAGCCCCACAAACCTACAAACTAAAGCCTCTGCTTGAGAAATGAAAACATTTTTCTGAAACATATCAGCCCAGGAATTAAGCCAACCGTGGGTGGGATAAGCAATGACCAGCAGGGGTTTTGGTCCTCATAACAAGCTTGGACAGAGTTTCCCACTTCTAATTCTCATTTGCAAGTGGTGTCATTGGTATATCATGGGAAGGGTCTGTGCTCTCAGAGATCTGCAGTGGATGTTGCAAGCTGGGCAGAGCCCAGGTACAGTCATGTTTTCTGTGCTTTATGGGATGCCATGTCAATCCTATGGATGGTTTGAGGTGAGAGAAGGTGGGTTGGCCTCCAGGTGACTCTGTGGTAACTCAGTGTGAAGCAGGGGAAGGATACCTCAGCCTCCTAGGAGTGTCTAACTAATACATCAGCACAGCATTAACACCATGCAGAGGGGGAAACCCCACAAGCCTCACAAGGATTTCTGTTAGGGTTCCCACCTGCAGCAATGGGGATCAGGGAGCTGAGGTGGGTTAAAAACAAGTTAATAAAGGGGGGGGGGGGGGAAGGTTGTTTTCATTCAGATCAGGTGCCTGTACTGGCTCATCAGGTTGCTCTGCCAATATGTGTATTGATCAGAAGGATGTGACAATGAACATGGAGAGGGACAAACGAGTGAGGCTGGCATCGAAGAGAATGCTTGGGAAACATCCTGATGGGAGCAGAAAGAGTGGGCACATGAGATTTGGGGAATGAGGTCTGAGTTGAGCTGAGCAGTGGGGTCATGCCATGAAAGCTATTATTTTTCTGCTCTTCAGCACTGCCTCTGCTGAAGGCAAGGGGAGCAAGAGACTCTCCATGAAACCTCAGTATTGCTAAACGTAGCTCAGGACTGAGCTGCAACTTTGTGCAATTGTGATAAATGACTGCCTGCTCTGATTAATGGCTGAAGCTGCCTAGGCTGAGAGAAGGATGTAAATCTGCCCACCAGCAGATGTCCACTAGCAAAGGTGCATGATCCCCACAGAGGTGGGAGAGCACAGGGATGCAGCAGCCAGCAGGACTGCAGCCCCACAGCTGCTGGCAGGGACATGCACCAACCCCTCCCATCTTCTGGGGGCAGTGGGAAGGCTGGCACTGCCTTTTGAAAAGAAATTCCTTTGCTGCAGCAAAACAAATAGGAAGAAGCAGCTGGCCAGGAGACATCATACTGCTCTGTTAAATCCCAGAGCACCAAGGGGGCTCTTGCTGGATCAGACTGACATGCACTGAAGTGCTGTGCCAAAAGCACAGAAAACATTGTTTGGGGATGAAGGCAGCAGTGGCACTCTCCTGGGAAAACACAGGAACAATGAATCAATCCTTTGCTTGTATGGGTGGTGGCAAATAGCAGCACAGCAGGCAGCAGTCACACTCTGACGCCTCCCAAACCATCCCCTGGCCTTGCAAGAGGTCACGGCACACAAGCAATCTCTACCCATTCTCACATGGCAGAAACAGCAGTGCCATAACTGCAAGTTTAACTCCACAACACCATCACACCTTTATTTCTCTAGGTGAAAAACATACCCTAATTTCTCTGTGCCCTACATCACAGCTGTCCCTTTGGTGTCTCATTTCCTTCCCCTGAGAATGAGCAAGAAGCTTCCAGAGGATGGCACCTGAGCAGCTTAGTAGGCAGACAGCACCAAGCCCTGGGAGCTCCTCTGTCTGATGAAATCATCTCACAGTGTGAAGATGCTCTCAGGTGAAATTGAAAAGTTATTTATTTCTCCTCTAAAGGGGAAAACATGTCTCACTGTGGAGGCAGTTTGTCCTTTGGGGTAGGAATCTCACTTTTACCAGCTTCTGTATCTCTACAGACTGGCTTGGAGCAGTGAGATGGCAGGCACGCAGGATGGAGCAGTGCTGATGCTCTCCTACCCACACCCTCCCTCTGCCAAGTCAGATACACTGAGGGGCAGAGATCAGGCACCAGCTTGAGCTGTTCCTCTCCATGGGATTGTTTTCCTGGGGATTACAACAGCGCCTTTAAGAGCATGTCTTTCTCCACTGAAGCCAGTAAGCGATGCAGAGGCTGCTTCTCCATTCCCTCTCTTGGAACACTGAACTGACTTGATGGGAGCCACAGCTGAGATGTCCTACACCCTCCTTGGCGGTTCCAGGAATAGCAGTCTTCATTACCCAAAGGGACTTTAAAGCTTGTACCTGTCCCCCAGGTACTCCAAAGGCACATCATGGCATCCAAGGTCCTTCCCCTTCTCAGGAGTCAGCAAGTCCTCTGCCAGGGTGCTTGTGGACTCTGCTGGCCTTGGTAGGGCCCCTCACAGAGGGCCTTTTCCATGGGAATGCTCATCCTGTTCACTGCAGCTGGGACATGAGACCAACTGAAAATCACACAGGGAATGGTTTTACCACTATCCTCATTCTGTACTGCCCTTTCACTTATCAAGGGTGGACTATTTCCAAGGATAGGCTAATCCTGCTCCCACAGCCATCTGCAAGAGGCACACCAGTGCCTTGAGGCAGTGCTCAGTGCCTTGCAGTATCCCACCCCAGCAGGGCATTGGAAAGGTTTCTGTGAATGTTAAGTTGGCTACTCTACTAGAAGAAAGTAATCTCAAAGCAGGTAAAAGCTGAAGAAGCTGCTCGGGGCCAGTCTTTGTTCCAGCAGAATTGTTTTTCCACTCCCTAGAGACTCATTCAGAAACTCCACTTGGCAATGATGTGACTTAGACCAAGCTGATACTGCACAGGATGATTTTGCAAGCTCTGGGAAACTGAGAATCTGGGAAATACTGCAGGAAACCCTTGTGGGTGGTGCATACAGATTTCTTAGTCCCCTTGGATGTCACCTGCTTGCTCAGATCCTGTGCTATGCAGGACTGCTTGCTCCAGCATGGGTAGGTTAGGGGTCCTGCTCAGGACTAAGCCTCCTATGTGCCACAATAATAAAAAATAGAATTCAATAGCAACAGTGCATCTGTTCAGAAATGTGGATGCTATTGTGCCACTGTCAGGCTTCAAACCTCGAAGGAACAGCTCATCTCACGGCCAGCAGCACCAGCATGCCGATAGGGCTGAGTTTCCACTAGAGGGTTGTAGTGCTGTATGGAAGCAGATGCGGTTACTGTGGCAGAAATATTGCATGTACTCCAGGCCTTTGTCAGCAGATCAAAAGCATCCTGCGATATCCTGGCTTCCAGCAGTCTCTGCAGTCTCTGATGTACGCAGCCTGCAAGCTGCGAGAGGGCTGGTGTCTGAGCAGCCTGCTCCCCTGCCTTCCCTGAGCAGCCTCCAGCATTCACATGACTCAGCACCCACAACACATATATATATACATAGATAGATACAGATATAGTAAGCAAACACACTGTGCCTATCCAAATACACACACAGACAGAATGTTTATTTGCATACCTTGGATTTCAGTGCACGAACAGCCACAAGGCGTGGCAGAGGCACAGCATGGCAATGAGCCAGGGCACCACTGGTGAAGCAAAGCCCACAATCTGGCAACCCGGCAAATGGGACAATAAGCGACATCGGCACAATGATAAAATCATAGAATCATTTAGTTTGGAAAAACCCCTTGGGTCATTCAGTCCAATCATTAACTGAGCACTGCCAAGGCCACCACTAAACCAATTCCCTCCATGCCACATCTACACCGTCTTTTAAATACCTCCAGGTTGGTTATTCCATCACCTCCCTGGGCAGTCTGTTCCAATGTTTAACAACTCCTTCAGTGAAGAATATTTGCCTAATATGCATCTAAACCTGCCCTGGTCCAATTTGTGGCCATTTCCTCTTGTCCTAGTGCATGCTACAACCTCCTTTCAGGTAGTTTTAGAGTGATAAGGTCTGCAGTGCATCATCAGTGCTGAGTGCAGGGAGATGGTCACATCAATGATCCCACTGGCCACACTTGCTCTTCAGCAGAATTGGGAAGCATTAGCTGTTTATATACAACTGTGGCTCCAGATCAGGATCTGCCACGCACTGCATTGCACCAAACACAGATGCAGGTCCCTGGAGATTGCAAGCCATCAGAAGGGACTGCCACTTCTGCCACCCACCACATCACCATGTCCAGTGCAGCTCAGTAGGTCCTCGTAGGTTCATGTGAATATGACCCCAGTATGCATCCATACATCCTTTACAGTGATCTTCATATTTTTACATGTGGATCTATAGAATCATAGAATGGTTTGGGTTGGAAGAGACCTTTAAAGGTCATGTAGTCCAACCTCCCTGCAATGACCATGTGTGTACAGCTTTCTGAGTAGGTGGTATGCTAAGTGCTGACAAATGAACCAACTAGATAAATGTGCTTTTGCTGCTGAAAATAAAAAATGGAGCTGTCTAGCACAGTGTAGAAAGCCCAGATATCATTGACGTTGCCTTCCCTTCATAGAAAGAGTGGGAAGGCAAATGCAACCACAAGGCTTGCCTGTAATGTGGAAGACACAGCGTGACATTCACAAGAAATTTACATAGTGATCAATTTATATACCACTTGTTTGTCTGATACTATCACTATTTCCATTTACAGATAGATGGAAAGTGGATTTTGCCTCCATTTAAATCCCTTTTATAATCAGAAAGGCTTTGAGGAAGCAAGTAGGAGATGTTCTTGCAAAATAAATAGTTATAGCAAAAGATAGGCCTCAGTTCCCCTGGAAGATGACTTAATCTTACCTAAATTCAGTTGTGTAAAAACCAACCATACAGCCAACAGAGAATCACAGACCATCCTGAGTTGGAAGGGACCCACAATGATCGTCAAGTCCAATAGCCAGACCATAGAGTGCTGGGACAGATTATCTGACCCCAAATAGATATTTGAATCCTCTGCCCTTAAAGGCTGGATGATGGAGTGCCTCTTCTTATGCTGGCAGAGAAAAAAGGAGGAGGTCAAGTGAGCTGCTTCTTGATATAGAGGACAAAAAGGTGCCAGGGGAATCTCAACCATCTGAGGATATCTTCAAGGTGGACACAATAGGGTTGGGAAAGTCACCTGCCAGAAGCAATGGTTTCCATAAACAAGTCTCAGACCTCATGGAGACCAGACAGGCTGCAGGGTTGGGACTGGTGCTGGTGAAGCTTCTCCTACCCTGAACTGGGTAAAGGTGGTGGCAGCATGAGCTTTTGCTGATAGCAATACAGAAGGGCTCTGTAACTCCAGATTACAGTGGTTACTCCTTTCCTCCTGGGTGCTGCCATCCCTTAGTGGATGAACATGGATGGGCAGCTGGCAATGAATTATGGAGAAAGCCTTGGCAGAAAAGCATGGTGTGAAGGAGGGTTTGGAGTGTGTTACGGTCAGCTGAGAAGGAGGGGAGGGAAGGAACATAAGTGCACAACCTGGGAATAAGGTGTCTCAGTGCCTATAGGTTAGAGCTAGATTATATTTTTTGAATTGCCTGTTCTAACCAGTGAGAACATTTTTATAATCATTATGCAATAAATGTGTTTCTTACCAATCTTTCACATCTAAAATTCCTGTAGAAGATTTAAAAAAAAAAAAAAGTATGTTATTTGGGCAGTGTGAATGGTCAGGTGCAGGGGAGAGCAACTGTGCACAAGCACCTCTGCCCCATCAAACAGCACCAAAACTCTCCAGCCTTGCTGTGGTACAAAGGCAGGCATCTTTCCGCGCCTGTTTTTGCTAACAGCTCTGCAAACCCTCTTCTCACAAAGCCAGGAGCCACATTCCCTCCCCGAAGGAGTCATGAAATACAGCTTTATCCATCCTGCATGCAGCAATAAGGCAGGTTTAACAGCTTAAACACTCGTAGAGTAGCAATGTTTAAAAACATTGCACCGACCTGTTTGCCTCGTTCCGCATCGCTGCTCAAACCGCTCCCCAGTGCGGACTTGCGGGGCACATTGTTAGTGATGGAGGCAGAACACTGAATTTGCTAATAGAGAGGGAGTTGTTAAGCTCACGTCCTTTTGAGGCTGTGCCCAGGGCGATTAGCAGCTCGCACAAAGGGCCCGATGCTAGTCCCCTTGCTTCACTCACCAGCCAGCTGCTGAGCCATGGAGCATTGGGATTGTGCACCAGCCAAAGAAGATGGCAGCAAACAGATTTGATCGCTTTAGGCTGTTTTATTAAACAAAGCCAATCAAAACAAACCCAGCCCCACCGGCAATACATCAGCGAACCCAACCCCACCAGCAACACACCAGCTCCTCATTCACACTAAACTCCTTTCCCCAGCCCTGGGAGAACAAAAAGGCTGAAGTGTAAATGAGATCAGTGTGGTTGAGCGTTACGCACATGAATATTTATCAAGGAAGACCAAAGAGGGCCAATTTGCCGACCTCCTGCAACAACAGGAGCTTTGTCATCAACAAGTGGGAGGGAAAGGGTAGGTGAAGAGGCTACTCCATGTCTTTGTGCAGGCAGGGGCAAGCGAGGTGCTGCGCAAAGGTTCTGCTTGCATGTGAGAATAACTGTGGGATCCATCAGTCAAGAGTGACACTGAGTGGATCCCGGGCTTTGGGAAAAAAGCTAAGTACAGCAAAGGTATGAAGCAAGCATACAATGTCTCTTAACAATGATGCAATCAGCTTGCACTTTAGGGAAAAAAGCTCTGAAGAATTAACAGAAAGTTGCTACCATTTCTTGGGCATGCCAAGTGTTCGTGACACATCTTTTCCCCTAAGAAAAAAGCAAGGTTAAATCAAACTACAAAGCCCATCAAGCATGATATTTACAGCAATCTAACTGGGTTATGGGTTCATTTCTTAAACAGTTGAATTATGGCAGCTTCTGAGTATTGATATATGAAGTGTGCTGACCCCCTCAGCACTGCGGGGAGTTAGGGTATGAGCAGCAATGGTGAGATTGCACTGGTTATTGTTCTAATGTGTATTTCAAAGTCGCTTCCAAAGAAGAAGATGAGATAGTAGTTGAGTATTCCAGCCACAGACATAAGGAACAGGAACAAAATGATGCGCTTTCCAAACAAGTAACCGGGAATGCTGAGGAGAAAGAAATGGGATAAAGCAATTAATTAATGTGCGTGACCTCACATGAGAACATTGGATTTTGCTGTTTAGACCAGCTGAAAGACCCTCAGAGGCTGAGACAGAGAAGACAAATTTCTGTTCTGTCATGCATTGCAAGGCAGCTGCATCGTCTTAAAATGTCATTTTCAGAATCCATTTGGGTCTGGATTTGGCATCCTGTTCTCAACACAGGCTGCTGCCTACAAAAGTCTCTATTCAGAGGGACTTGAATGTATTCTCAGCCACCAGTGGTTGTAGGACAACTTAATTCCACATGTGTATAATAGGCTTTATTAAAATAAAAAGACAATCTTGTGGAAATAGTGGCACAAACATGCAAAACATGTGTTTGCAGAGGCCATGAGCAGGAACTGCAGACCCCCTGACCCCAGTGCTACTGAGTATCCAGTGTCTTCCACAGCTACTCCCCTTAATCCAAATGAGAGGAGCTTTACTGTGCTATCCAATGCCAGCAGCAGGTGCAGACAGCACCACAAGCCAGTGGCTGTACCTGTGGAAGTGACGGCATCCAGCTGTGCTGCTGCCACATTCTGGGTTTTATAAAGAGGCTCTGCAAGTCCTTACCTCTGAGTCCTCTCCCCGAGGTAGCCCACAAAGTACTTCTGCCTCACAAACAAGTACATCAGGCCAGCAAAGGCAGCAGGAGCTGAGGAAAGGGTAAAACAAGCCATTACAAACACTGGGTCATATCTTACTGTATCTACTATTCTCATCTGCTGCCTGGGCCAGACTGGCAAATGGGAATCTGCAGTCTTGGGCTATGGAAAAAGCACTGGAACTAGGATGGAGACCTCTGCATGCAAAACAGAGCTCTTGCCGTGCCCTCTCTCCAGCTTTTTTGAAGACTTTGTGAATATAATCCTGCCCACAACTGAGTCCACTGTAGGGTACACACTTGTCACCTTCATTCCAGTACCTAAAGGGAGCCTACAAAAAAGCTGGAGAATTACTTTTAACAATAGCATAAAGTGATAGGACAAGGGAGAATAACTCTTAATATGAAAGAGGGCGGGTTTAGAATATGTCTAGAAAGTAGTTCTTCACTATGAATGTGGTGAGGCACTGGAACAGGTTACACAGGGAAGTTGTGGATGCTCCCATCCTTGGAAGTGTTCAAGGCCGGGCTGAATGAGGCTTTGAGCAACCTGGTCTAGTGGAAGGTGTTCCTGACCCTGATGAGGAAGCTGGAATGAGATGATGTTTCAGATCTTTTCCATGCCAAACTATTCAATGATTCTGTGAAATACAGTGTGGGTCATGCCAGGCTAAGGAAAGAGGTTGCCAACTCAGGCACTGTCCTCACCAGAAATAAAAGGCAACAGATAGATGCATTTCACTAGCAGCAGGTGGAGGACTATATTATGGTCCAGTATTAATTTCTGAGCATATAAAAAGGGACTTTCCCCCATAATTCTAGCTTTCCCCATGACTGCAGGCAAAAGCCCCTCTTCTCCTGATCAGGAAACTCTTTTAGTGAATAATGTGTCATTTAGCAACCAAGTACTAAACTCTTCATGCCAAAGGGAACTCATCCATAATGCCAGGAGGGGAAATGTCCATGGCCCGGAATGGCTTGAATCATGTCTGAGAACACATCTGTTAGGATAAGGCATGCTATGAGTGTGCTGCTACCCAAACAGCATGTGTAGCTGCAGGATGGGAGGGTGAGACAGGTTCCTCTTCTACTGGAGCATTGGTCCCTGAAGTTGTAACTTCTGAAGCACTCACCATCCCCTCCTGAAAGTGGTGCAAGGTTAAAAGGACACATACACATGAAAAAGAGAATGTTACCTTGGCTGCAGAGAAGGCCAGCACACCAAAGCACAGCAAGAAACGTAGGGTATGTGTATCCGCAGTTCTGGCTAGAATGGAATTTATAGAAAAGAAATCAGAACACAGGGAAATAGAAACAAAATCAAAGTGCTTCACCAGCAGAGAATGGTGGGATGAGAATTTGGGCTGCACCAATGCCGTTGAGGGTAATCTTATACCCCAGTGTTGAGAGGCCCCTGACCTGCTAGGAGCTGGTTGGTGTGTTTGTGCCTGAGCACAGCTTCCCCTCACCCAGATCTGCTTCACTGTTTCCTCTCATAGATAATGTATGCCTTTGTCCTGCCTGATGAGGAAAACAAACCATCCCATGCATGTCCCTCACCTACGAAAGCCAGGTTCTCTCTTTGCTGTTTGATCATGCCACATGTATAAGAAATACTCTGTGCTTTATTGGCTTAAAATCATTGTAATTGAGTCATATTAATGAAGTTACTGAATGAAAACAACAAAAGTAGAATTACATCACAAATAAGAGTGTCCCACAGAGTTAACATGTGTCTTTGCAGGGGAACAGGAATAGTTTCTAGCTGCCTCCTTCAGCTGGGAATGTTTTCTGAGGGGGAAGCACTCTGCCCTTGGCAGAGGTTACACACCTGTGAAGGGCACTTGGACATCCCACCAATTTCAAGCACATTGACAGTACTTCAGAGGTAATAAAAATATTTTATGTTTTTTTCTGATTTAGAATTAAAGAAGAGATCTCAAAAATTAGAGGTACAAATGTATACTGGAAGGGGTTGCCCAATGATGTGATAGATGCCCCATTCCTGGAAACATTTAAGGTCAGGTGGGACAGGGGTCTAAACAACTATCAGTTGAAGATATCCCTGCTTATGGAGGGGTTGGACTAGATGACCTTTAAATGTCCCTTCCAACATAAAATATTCTGTGATTTGATGTGGCAGACAAGTGGAGAAGCAAAGACCTATGTGCCAATGGAGGTGCCAGGGACCAGAAGCTCTGCCACCTGCTTGCTGCTCAGAAAGCTGGTGTCTCTCTTCTGTCTCTTTCCTTTTGAATCACAGGGCCCTGGGGACTCTGGCTGTGCTTGTATCATACTTCCAGGAGAGAGGAGTGAACTGATTCCCAAAAGAAGGGTACTCATAATGGCTGCAAAACCTACGTAGATGTAGCACGTGGAGTCCAGAAGGGTGCTGGGTTCACCCAGCAAATATATTGCAGAACCACAGGTCTGAACACTGTCACAACAAGCACAGCAAAGGATTATGTACAAACCCTTCACCTGAGGGCATTTGAAACCCACCTCTGGCCCCTAAAAGGGTTTGGATTAAACCCTAATGAAGAGTGTGATGAACCCCACTCTGCCCCCACTGGCTCCTCAGGTCTTCTCTACTCACTTGGCAGTGTAGACGCGGTCGAAGGAGGATCCCTGTCGCTGCAACCCCTTGCCATTGCAGTGTTTGCTTTCATGCTCCAATTTGTAAGCAAAAAAAGCTGTTAAAAAGACACAGAGTATTCAGCCTGGGATATAATTCGGTGACACTGCAGAAGATGGGGTTTGTAGGCTTAGCTTTGCTCTCACGAGCATCCAGGATGGACAGACAGCAAGAGAAACCATGAGTGCCCGGAGATGCATGATGTGGCCAGTGTGCTCACCCAGGTTTAGCATAACCCTTTATGCAAGAGTGCACTGCAATGCAACTTCATGCATTCCCCCATGTCCCTGCATGCCAGGTAGGTGGCTCTCACCTCTGTGCCCTGCTTCCTCTCCACATTGCACTTCTGGCAGCCTGCTCCTCTTCTGCAGAAGCACTGCCCTGATGCAGTCTTTTGAGCCCCCAGTGGGAAAAGAGCTTTCCAGTCAAAGTGCCAATCCCAAATCTTGCTCTCCAACAGAGCAGGGAGACAAGGGAGTCTATTCTCCTTTAGTGAAACCCATTTGCCAAACCAGTGACATCCTGCAGGGCTGGTTCTTTTCCCAGAAAGGCCTCTTGAAACCCTGGTCATGATGGCTGATCTGTATGAGTCCATCTTGTGGGCATCCTCCTTTTGAGCTACAGTGTTGTGTCAGAGTGTTAGCTGCTGCAAAAAAAGCAGCACCTCAAGATAATGTATCATATGTTTGACAAACACATTTTATCTGATGACACTAAACCAGAGACCATCAATCATGTGTCTAAATATACCAGAGAGAGCCCTGGCAGGCTACAAGCTGCAAGCTTTGTGTTGTGGTGCACCCCATCTCAGTGCATTCAAATCACTCTATGGCATAAAAAATAACCCAACAAGAAATACATTATTATAACGATAGAAATGTAACTGGATAAACTGCAGGATTTCATCCCTGCAATCTAAAGAGTTGCATCTTTTTTCCCCTTGTTGATGCTGTAAATAGGTCTTTTGTACTTCTATTGTCTTCACTAAAAGCTACTGAGCTTTTTACTTCTCAATATTGTGTGATTCCCTGGGGCCAGTTCTGTGCACGCTGTGCCTCACCTAAAAAATCCACTGCGCAGGCTCGAAGGACACACCCACGTGGGGAG